>JAZGLO010000372.1:267500-806471 GCA_036873155.1 Biomphalaria sudanica
ATGGACAACCATATGTATTTACAGTATCACGAAATCATATTTATAAAATGTACAAGAAATGTTTACAACAAATATAAATAATAGTTACAGGTGTTTTTTTCTGGTCAACTAGCTGCTAAAATAAATAGAAAACATTTCTGTTTGTTTTAAAAGGCTATATCTAAATATCACGCACATTTTTTTTAAATGGAGTTTTTATGCAGCAACTTTCGTGCAGTAGTGTAACGTCGCAACATGCCACAGTGCTAAACCAACTCCTTAAACGTGTTTTTAAAAAATCAGATTTTATTTATTTTTTGTTTAGTGCCTCCATCCGAATAAAAGAAGCTTATTTTTGTGCGTTTTATCTGTTAATCTTTTTGTCCGTCACGATTAGATTAACAAATAACACTATAGGCTATTGTAAATCTGATTTAACCTTTAATTTTTCATTCAAGAATATTGCAATAGTTTTAAGTTTCTATAATAGATTGTTCCGGATGTTTTATGAAAAACAAATCAATGCCAGCGAATATTTGTTTTTCTCTTCGAACGTATATTAGATTTTATTTCCATGCTTAAACGTTGCAAGAAACACATGATCTTTAATATATTGTTCCGGTTTTTTAATATAAAATATGCTAAATAAAAATATCTATACTGATTTATATTTCATTAACTATAAAGTTGTTCCGGATATTGTTTTATAAAAAATAAATTATGTCAAATGATTGTTTGAAATCGCATAATTGACTAATATTACACTTATATTCTTTGATACTAAGTCACTGTAGTTTATTTATCGATATCAATGGTTCCGAATGTTTAACATAAAACAAAATTATGTCAAATGACTTTTTTTTTTCAAAAATATCGACAATAGGTTGTTCAGGATTTTAAAATAAGAAATTAATTTACTAGAAACGATTATTGAAAATCACTTTTTATTCTTTTTTACAGTTCATTTTCTTGCCGAAACATAATAAAAGTTGTTTAATCGGTAAAGAATGTTCTGGATTTTCTTTCGAAAAAGAAATCGACCTACATTACATTAATTTTCTTACAAATCGTCGCCAAAAATTATCCTAATTTTATATGAAAAATCTAATAACGCTAATAAATGTTTGAAATCCCTCTTTTAATAAATAAAGAAATAATTTTCTTATTTACGAAAATTGGTTGTTCCGGATTTTTTATGAAAAATATTTTAACACTTTATGTAAAATCGCACTTCTCTCTTACATTACATTTAACTTTCTAGCTAAAACGTTATAAAATAGTATTATCGTTAATATTATGTTCCGATTTTTAAGGAAAACAACTTCCTAACACCAAAGTATGGTTTGAAAATCTCTCCATAAGGCTATGGTACATCTAATTTTCATAAAAGACCATCCCACAAATTTAATTAACGGTATCTCGCTATAAATATATAAAAATACGGAACAATCTATTATAGAAACTTATAAGTAATGTGTTGTTTCGGAAGGGAAATTTAATTTTAATCAGATTTTCAATAACCTTTAGTCTTTTTTTTTTCGCTATTATCAGGACGGACAGACAGACTGACAGACAAAACAAAAAAAAAGCGTATTTAATTCTTTTATATATATATATATATGTTAAATACATATTTAGTCTAACTAGCCCATCAAATGAAAGAACTCACTCGGTGCACCAATGTCTATGAACCCTCGAGAAGCTGCTTGTATAGATGACATTTTTAGTGTAACTAGGACATATGACGTAATGGAATTTTTTTTCCTTTGACGTCATATGGAGTTAATTCTTTAAATGAAATGCTTAAAGATCTCACTCGGTGCACCAATGTCTATGAACACTCGACAAGCTGCTCGTATAGATGACATTTTTTAGTCTAACTAGGCCGTGTGACGTAATGGAATTTTTTTCCTTTGACGTCATATGGAGTTGATTCTTTAAGTGAAATGCTTAAAGATCTCACTCGGTGCACCAATGTCTCTGAACCCTCAACAAGCTGCTCGTATAGATGACATTTTTTAGTCACTACGTGTGACGTAGTGGATTTTTTTCCTCTGACGTCATATGGAATAAATTCTTTAAATGCTAAAACAACTCGGTATAGTAATGTTTATTAAACCTCGTAATGTGACTCGCATTTTAAAAATACAATAGCTAGATTTAGATCTAATCTAGAATTTTTATACTAGATCTAGATTTTTTAAAATAAAGAGCTAGATTTTTTACACTAGATCTAGATTTTTTTTTTACACTAGAGCTAGATTTTTTAAAACTAGATTTAGATTTAAGTTATAATTAAAATCGTTGTAGAATGTAGATCTAGAAGTTCTTGGTCTAGTTTAGAATGTTTGTTGTTTTACATGTTTCGGATGTTCCTTCAGAGTTGTAGTCCAAACCTCCCTCAGGACGACGGGGGATGGAAGCGGGTAGGGTTTGAACATGGGACTAGCGATGAATCCAAACGACAGTCCAGCGCGCAAACCGAACTACCAGACAGCCATGATTTAGACGAAAAAATTTTTTTTACAACGTCAAATGAATCTTTGAAACATTACTTTTAACAATCAAAACAAAATCAGGTCTTGGATATTCCTTGCGAATATGCGGACCCGACTGGGATCCGTCTCCCACGGCGGCCGCCTCTGAGTTTGTGTGGCAACACAAACTCTCTTTGTAATCTTGTTTTTTACTACATTTACCCAAAAATATTGTGTACTTTTTTTAAAGAGAAAAACTCTATTTCGCATACATATAAGTTGGACATAATTTAAAACAGCCATTAATAAGAACTGTTTTATATATTCGCCTTCAGCATGGTCAGGCTACTATAGCACACTCAACTAAAAGAATGTATTTTTTTACGTAATTTTTTTTTTTTTAAAGATTTGAATAAGAGATTAACCCTTTACAAAACAATTAGATCAATTAGATATTCATTCATTCAAAAGACATCAGTTAGGCCAAGTTCACATTTAACTTCACATTCACTTTTACCTATCCTTTGGTCTGCTGGACCGATGGGGCACCACACAAGATCTGTCAAGCTTCTTTCACCATTCTGCTATATCATTTGTCTTTGATGGAATTTCATTAATATCCTCTTTCTGAAAATATTGATACCTGCCCTTTTACCTGCCTGGGTGTACCACTCCGGTGGCCGATTTTGAGTTTGTATTACCACACAAACTGTCTTTGTAACCTTGTTATCTTTTGAGCTTGTTCTTTGTATTTGCATTTATAACGTTATTGTTCATTTGTTCTAATAGTAATGCTGGGGTGGGCAATTCTAGTCAAACGGAATTCCCATTGGTTGGACCAATAAAATTGGTATATTATCTCTTACCTTATAGTAGATACTGTGGGCACCATACTTTAATTTCCACAATTAGTTAATACGTCGACCAGCCAACAAAGATCTAGTCTAGATCGTCTGCTAAAATAATTGTAGACCTGCAAGCTTAACATTATGTAAACACTTAACGACATTCGTCTCTTTATATATTATAAAGTAGAATGTGAGGTGTGTGTATGTATGTTACTTATAGACATCAAAACCGCTTGACCAATCTTGATAAAACTAGGCAGGAATGTTCCTTGGGTACTAACTTAGACCGTAGTGTATGTATTGTAGCCCTAAAACAAACTTAAGACCCTCAACAAAAAAAAAGTTGTCCGACTCTATTACAGCTATAGTATTTCATGGATCTAGGCCATGGTTAACAATGTTGACATGAGAAAAGATCGAAAGGATTTAGACCTAGATCTAATTTTAAGAAATACACTTTGCGCACATAGTTTTTTACTTTGACACATGAAATTACAAAAGAAGATCTTATCTTCTTATCTTATATAATACAGACGTTACTTCAAAAAAGAAGATGATTACGTCCTACGCGTCATGCATTTAGTCATGCATATTAACCAATGACTTAAAAGATCCATTGATTTCATTATATAATAAAATTAACCTTCAACTTTGTGTTTCAAAACCATTTTTTTTACATAAATTAGTTCCTGATATATGTGACTACAGATTTCCTGGCGAACATTTTCTAATTACACATTACCAATTGGTTACACATTAACAAATCTCTCTACTGAGTCTATTCCTAGGTCTAGGTCTAAAACTCTTATTGAACTCTAAGATGATAAAACTTCTTTTCGCAAAGATAGTTTTGTGCTTTAACACATAAACATACTAATTTTTGTCCATTCATTTGATATTTTAATCAATTTAACATTCAAATTTGTTTTTCTAAAGCATTTTTAATACATTCGTTCGCTAAAGTTGCGTAGCCGTGTTGAGATAGGCCTGTATTCATTCATGAAAAAAGGTCACGCATGCGCAACACAGAATGAACTCTATAAAAGCCATTTCTAACTCTAGATTAGTGTAGATTTAGATCTATGTCTACCTCAAGATCTACTTTATACTTTAACATATGAACATACAAAATTAAGTCTATTCATCTCAAATTTTAATCAAATATATGTAGGCCTACAAGCAGATGTTTTAATTTGAAATTTGATAGCTTCATTCACACTATTTTTACATTGACACATTCGCTTTACTTATTACATTATTATTTCGTTTAATTGTGACTCTCGACAGTAATGCGCAAATAAAAACCCGCGGGTCGCGGGTAACATATGTCTAGTATATATATATACCATTACCCACCGGCTACGTCCGTTGGTTTGTTCCCAGGCCATATATTGTTTATTTTCCCATGGACTTCCTCCCTTTTTTTTCCTCCCTTACTTTTAACTTGGACAGGCCGTAAGTTTGAGTATCGCTACCCCCCCCCCAACCCCGCTTATCATTATTTGAAAATATTTGATAGGATCTATGATACTTTTTTGGCCGGGGTCTTTGTTACTTTTACATCTTGCATATCGTAGTGCTCATATAATACTTTGGTCGTACCCTATTTTTTACACGTTTCCCCTCCCCCTGTTTTTCCCCAGTGTATTCTAGTACGTGATACTTTTCATTGGAACGACCCGCTTTAAAACGCCCTTCTTAACTCACTTCTGACCTGTCAATTCGATAGAGCTTGCCCTCCCCACACCCTTTTCTCTCCGCCCCAGCTCAGTTAAAAACTTACATTTTATAATCGGTTACATCTAATTGACACCGCTCACTTTATAACGCTACCCATTCCAACCATATAGTTTTTACCTGTAAATATGATTCCCTGTTTCACTTATCCCTCCCTCCCCCCCCTTTTTTTTTTCCACGCTTTTTTCTACGTCATGCTTTTTAGTACAAGCCATTTTATTATTGCATCTTGCGTATTGAACACTCACATCCAATACTGGGTGAAACACAAATGCACACAAATAAAAGTTTAAATAGTGCTTAAAAACCAAGGGCGTAGCTATGAATTTTCCATCCTTTCGGAACCCGGGAGGTTTGACTTCTTTGGAGGCCCCAGCATTTTGCGTAATATTTAATTCTTAATGTAAAAACACTCACTTGGGGGCCCAGGGGGGATTTTCCAATACCCCCCTCCTCCCTCCACCATAGCTCCGCCACTGTTATTTCTGTTAAAAACGGAAGAAAGTTTAACCTTGTACATTTTGATATGTTGGCTTTAAAGACGATATTGATTCTAAGTTGCGCAAAAAAAATCTCTTTAGGTAAAATATAAGCGCCGCGGTTTTGATCATGAAAGTTGTTATAGGCACACACAAAGTAGAAACTGTTTAAATTTTCGTATTGTTTCGTCCACGGCAAGTGGGGGAATTATTGATATGTCAGTCAGTGATCAGGGCCCTTTGTGCTTATAATATAGGGCCTATATCTAGCCCACCCTGTCCCTTCTCTAAGTCTTGCAAATGTTTGTTAGCTGGACAATTTTATTCTGTTTAGCTGTAATATCTTTTTTGTTTCCTCACTAAACTAAAAATATGAGCCTTTATATAGAAAAGCACATTGAAACGTATTAATGACAAACTAAAAAACATATATATCTTTCCAAACAGGAAAGGCCACATGAGATTGATCCTGCTGAGTTTCCCAACGTACTCTTTGCGAGCTTCCATGGTGTTGCTTATCGTCCTGGCCACCTTGGTCATCTACCACGTTTTTATTCATGTAGCTAAGTATGTTGCTTTGGTGTGTCAAGTAATGCCATTTACAATGATCTCTGTCTAAAGTTATTTTTTGGAAATAAAAGGTTATCTAAGGGGAAGAACTCCACACCTACAACTATATCTAGGCCTAATTGTTTGAATAATTTGTACAAAGCTTATAACAGCTCACTTTGTCTTTCTGTCTGTTTGTCTGGCACTATTTGTGTTCACGTTCTTTCATCCACACCCATTGTCAGATCAAGTTGAAACTTACACAATTATTTGTTGAACCTGATCAAAAATGAATCAGTAAAAAAAACAAAAAACAATCAGTAACTATTTTATTGGATATAGACAAAAGGGAAACCGATTCTTCTTATTGAGAGATAATGGCTTCTCCCACTTCCGTTCTCGGATAGAGTTGAAACTCCTCAGAATTATTCTTAGTCGACGACAATACATGAATCAATTTAAAACAAAATATTTAATCGATTGAAAGGAAATTAATCAATATTGTTTTACGTAAAAAAGTGGTATTATTTATGCAGTATTGAAATATATATCAGTGATTTTGCGGTTCTTTCTTAGAGATGTTTTTTAATATTTTTTCTTTGTTTTCGACTTTTTATTCTTATAACAAGATCTAACTTGTCGCTTGACAAACACTTAGTTGACAAAACTGAAAGAGCTGCGGTTTAAAAAAAGACTGATTTAAAAGACTTATAGGCTTTGAAACAAAAAGGAAAAAGGAAATGTGTATTCAAAAGGAGACGGCAGAGTAATTTCAAAAAAAAATAAATAAAAGTTTTGTAATATCAATTTTTTGATAATTACTTTATGTACAAAACCAGCAAAATACAAGGTGGCAAAGACAGTTGTGTGGAAACACAAACTCAAAATCGGCCGAGAAGTGATCTACCCAGGCAGGTTTCAATATTTTCAGAAAGATTTCTTATAATGATTATCTAATTGAACTTATTGTTTTGTAAATGGTCAATCTCTTAAACAAAGCCTAAGATAAACAAGGTTACAAAGACAGTTTGTATGGAAACACAAACTCAAAATCGTCCCCCTTAGTGGTCCACCTAGGCAGGTAAAAAGGCAGGTTTGAATATTTTCAGAAAGAATATCAGAATGAAATTCTATCAAAGTCAAATTACAGAGAAAAATGGAGAAAGAAGGTTGACAAATCTTGTGTAGTGCCCCAACGGTCCAGCAGACCAGGGCATAGTTGAAGTTAATGTGAAGTTAAATGTAAATCTGGCCTAACTGATGTCTCATAATGATTATCTAATTAGTCTAATTGATTTTAAAGGGTCAATCTCTTATTAAAAGCCTCAAGGAAAACAACATTTCCGTAAAAAAAAATAATCTTAAAAATTCCTTTTTTTTTAAAGATTTCCATATCCACTATGTACTGCAATGTACCAGTAATTAATTGATTCATGTCTTGTCTATGCCAATGAATAATTGTGCTAAGTTTCAACTTGATCCGAGAATGGTTGTGGCAGAAACAACATGTATATTCACTGTATACACTTTTAACCCGACAGACAGACAGAGTGAGTTCTTATAAGCTTGGTAAAAGAATGTCACTGTATACACTTTTAACCCGACAGACAGACAGAGTGAGTTCTTATAAGCTTGGTAAGAGAATGTCACTGTATACACTTTTAACCCGACAGACAGACAGAGTGAGTTCTTATAAGCTTGGTAAAAGAATGTCACTGTATACACTTTTAACCCGACAGACAGACAGAGTGAGTTCTTATAAGCTTGGTAAGAGAATGTCACTGTATACACTATTGAACCGACAGAGTGAGTTCTTATAAGCTTGGTAAGAGAATGTCACTGTATACACACTACTTTTGCATTTTTAATTGCTTTATGATTGACTTGACTACCTTCTACTTCCAGGCTTATATTGGAAGTCCGTAAGATGGCCCTCGAGCTAAGCCAGCCATTGGGAAGACCCAAGAACCCGGAAACAGGTCACGCTGCTGGTAAAGACGAACACGCACACCAGACGGGGGAATCTAATATGCAACTGCTTCAGCCACCATCGATCTAAAAAGAAAAGCTCAAAGATGCTTTGATGTGGTTTTGTTGTGGTTGTTGTTTTATATAGGCTGTGCCTAAAATTGCAGTTGTGCTTCGCTGAATTGTTACCTTGTTGGCAATTCACATTATTATCTTTTATTGTAATGTTGATAGCTATTAATTGCTTCGGTTTATTAAATACTTTACTTCCTCAATTAAAAAAAAATTATCAAAACAAATACATGTCTTTGTGCTTATTGTCCAAAAACACTTCTAAGAACTGCTCAAGCACCAGCTTACCATATCTGTCGTATAGGACCTGGCAGTAAACTGATTCCGATAGAGACACTGACAGAGTTCTTACTAAGACCGAATGAAACACATGTTGCGACTTGACGGCTTTTGTAAGTTTGTCTGCTGTGCTGTACTGATGCGGAAAAATATGTAGATTCTAAAATTCTAGAACAATAGATAATCTTATCTATAATATGCAACTCCAGATCTATAATATTACTAACGCATTGATACAAGTTAGATTAATATAGATAGGCCTATAGATGCCACAGGTATGTTTTTAATCTGAGTGTTAAAATGTGAAGACGACTTGAGGCTACTATAGTGTTGTGTTGATCAGACAATGTTCTTTAATTACTTGGTTTATTGAATACTTTTATCTCTGATTTTATTAAACACTCAAAGAACATCGTGTAATCCGGAGATTCATATACCCTATAAATATCTTTAGAAATTCAAATAATGATCCTTCAATTCAAAATACAAAAACTCTCATTCAAGAACTAGGAATCACTCACTATATATATATATAGATCTATATATATAATCAGGGGCGGACTGAATGTCTAAATAGGCCCCGGCATTTCTATAAAATTGGGCCCATAAATTGAATAGTATATGATGGGCATCTAATTATAGGCCTACCTGTCCTCCAATCATTATGTTACGTTTGATACGTATTGATAACTGTAAGCATTTATGCAGTGAACTTAATATTTACCTTTACCTATCCCTTTGTCTGTTGGACCGTTGGGGCACCATGCAAGATTCGTCGACCGTCTTTCTCCATTCCTCTTTGTCTTTCGCCTTAGAACCTCTTTCAATGGCAGGCCCGTTCATTCTTTTATGTTATCCACCCTCTCTGTCTGCTTCTCCTTCTTTTTCCCGGTACTGTTCCCTGATGGAAGGTCTTTGCGAGCCCCGAAGATCTTGTAATATGGCCATAGATTTTTTGCTTGCGTTTTTTTACGATAGTTAGTAGGTCATAATGGGGTCCAATGGCTTCAGTAACCCTGCCTCTAATATCTTGGTTTGTGATGCGGTCTTTGAATGTGATACCCAGAATCCTTCCATTGCTAGTATCCTCCTCTCTAGCTCTGCAGTCAGCGTCCAAGACTCACAAGCATATAAAAATGTGGCCATGACCAGGGAGCGCATCAGTCTGGCTTAAGTGTCGAGTGAGACTATGCCCTAAAAGGATGAAGCCTACTAGTAGCCCTGTCTACATGACTACATATGTAGATTATTATATTATTTCGGAAATATGTTAGAATAAATTGGTATTACAACGTAGCCTAGGCTGTAAAATATTTTTTAACACGACGCTCAGATAGTCACTTTTATAAGAGAATTAAAAGAATATAATAAAACCATTAACAATTTAAATTAATGACATTCATGCCTATCAGCCAATTGGGGTACGACCACCGTGCATTTGCCCGAACGCCCATATAGCCAGTCCGCCCCTGTATATATTGTATAAAATGAACACAGTACAAGTTGAATATCTTCTTCTGAGCTCGTTTTAAAATAGATTCAAACAAATGTATTAATTCTACAACTGCGACTTGTCTCTCTAAGTTCCGTCTACCAACTGACGCGTTTAGCCTAGCTGAAACAATTTCCCGGCAAACCACGCTCCCAATCACGTCATAGCTCTTCCGTTACAGAACCTAGAAAATATGCGGAGCTAGTTGCGAAGGTTACTGCCAGCAGCTAGTCTGCTACGTGACAATAGATCTAAATATACTAATATAGAGATGTAATTTATATTTATACCTTGTTATTGTTAGCGAATAGCGTCACACAAGAAACGAACCTGGGTTTTTCTAAATTCTGATGATTAGTGTTTAATAGTATAACAGCCCCTACCTAAATAAATAGTAGATAGAAGTCAGATACATATATCTATTGTAGTATATATAGGTCTCTGGTTTTATATGAAATAACTTTTGTAACTTCTTGTATAGAGAAATGACTTTTGTAATTTCTTTTCATAGACATATTAATATATGTCTATGTTTCTTTTACAAAAATATTGGTCTATTCGCGACTGACACATATAATTTTTACTTTCAACAACATGAATTTGCGCATGAATTTGTCATTATTATTTGAAGAAAGACTTTGTTTCGGAAAATTAAGAATTCGTGAGAAATTTTGTATCAGTATATAAACAATTGTGATGAGTTTTGAACCCTAGTCGCATTTAACCAACCTTTACTCAATGTGAGATTTTTATTTTGTAGGCTCTATAATTATTTTTGGGGACTATAGTTCACAATTTATACTTGAATCAGCTGGAGGTCACTCACAAAGGCCGCTGGATAAACGTTTGAGACCCAAAGAAAATCCACTGCCGAGGACAGACGCAGACAGCGAAAAGAAAATCTGAATCGACAACCGGCGGGCAATGGTTATGCTTGCTATGGATGTGGCAAAATGTGTAGGTCACAGCTGGGGCTGCGCAGCCACGGGAAATACTGTACACTCATTAATCTTCGGACTCGAAGACAAGCCTTATTATACTTGAATAATAAAAATACTTTAGAGTAGAATCTAAAGAGCCTGTTCATTCATTATGCTGTCATCATTTGGTAAATATCTAGTACTTGATAAAAAACATTAAAAAATTTACTGCATTTATGTGCACAGTATTCTAGTTATGTCATTGCGAACGCCGGTATGGACAGTATAGAGGGACTTTTTATGGTCCGACAACTACGCTGGGCAGGGCACGTATCCCGTATGGGAGCACCTGGCTGCGTGCGGCGTCGGAACGAGACAGCTTAAGGTCACTCACGAAGGCCGCGGGATACACATTTGAAACCAAAAGAAAATCTGCTGCCGAGGACAAACGCAGACGACGAAAAGAAAATCTAAATCGACCACCTGCGGACAATGGTTATGATTGCCCTGGATGTGGCAAAATATGCAGGTCAATGCTGGGGCTGCTCAGGCATGGGGAAATACTGTATTCCTCATTAATCTTCGGACTCGAAGACAAATCCTATTATTCCAGTTATAGCTGCTTGTTATCTCACTTAATTTATGATCCTTCTTTTTCTATTCTTGTGCATTTTGATTCCAATCAACGCATTGCTACAATGTTCAAGATAATAGTTGAGATTTATGAAGATCTTCGTAGCTGGGCGAACTTATGCGACAACTAGCCACCCAACCAATAAGAACTCGTATGTGACTGGACATGTCATCTCTAGGACTTGAAACATTGTTGTTGGTCCCTTCATAGATTCATTCCCAACTTGCATCGAGCCGTATTCCACAGAACAGACCAACGACACACTTCCCAGTGTCGCTCCTGGTCTGCCAAAGCTGAACCAAGTCGTACTCAAGTCTACCGAATCAGAGCCGCACACGTCTTACATCGACTGTATCGACTGTAACGGCTCAAGTCCGCTGTAGTTCTCTGTATAGACTTTAACGACAGTAGTCCACTCCAGTTAACTCTACCCTAGTTAACTTGCATCGAGTCGTACACATTTCTCTTCCACTAGAGCCGCACACGTCTTACGTCGTCTGTATCGACTGTAACGGCTCACTCACGACTGGCTTTCATATTAACTATGGCATATATAGAGTCCCTAATCGCTCCTCCAAAGTTGAAACAAATACTGCTAGTATCATCTGAAACAACACGTGAGGAAACGTCACATCCTGTCTTTATTTATACATGTAGATTCCAGAGAACACCCGCTGCAGTGTCATCAAGCCGGGGTCACACGTAGTGACCTCTATCTGTCACTGTTCATTAGTAACTGCCCCCTTCTTAGATCTGTTCGTCCTCTGGAACAACACGTGAGGACACGTCACATCCTGTCTTTGTTTATACGCGTAGATTCCAGAGAACACTCGCTGCTGTGTCATCTCGAGGGGGTCATATGTTGACCTCTACCTATCACTGTTCATTTGTAACAATATTCACACCAACTTCGATTTCTATAAGAAATAAATGCCTTGAGTTTCTTGTTTATCGATTAGTATTATAAGGCAAGGCACTGAAGTCTACTAGAAGCACTATGTATACGGACGTATACGACAATGCTTTACTTTAGTATTAAACTTTAAAGTGTATAAGATGTTGTTTTTTTTTCAAATCACGACGCTGAAAGTGTTGCTTTTAAAGATCTTAAAACAATTTACTGGCATTCATGCGTGGCCGTACCAACCTAATTGGGTATGGCCTACCAGCCCAACGGGATTTGCCCGAATGCCCATATCTACAGCCAGTAGGCCTACGCCCATGGTTAAAAGTTAACATTAAAAAAATGTAGCGATTCCATGCAAATCCGTACATTAGTTGCTGAGATCTCTTGTTACATAAATGAATGAATCAGTCACCCTAACAGTCAGCCAGTTTAATTTTTGCTTATAATATAGGCTACATATTCATCTTAAAATTATATTTGGATATTTTGAACAATTTCATATAAATTTTACGCATCGTCTGAAGCAGATATTAGATGCATAAAAATTAACAAACATTAGATTTAGACATAGCTTATGGAACTATAAGGACAGGCTCGAGCTAAATGGGAGATGGCATAAACACGGCTTGGTGTTGGACCGAATTGATGTTGGAAATCAAGTGCCAATGCTTCTTGTGACTGAATGAGAGACAGTATTATAAGCGCACATTCTTAAAAGTACGGGATAAAACGATATTATTAATTAATATCTATTCGTTTTAAGACACATAAGAAAGTAATATGTAAGGATGTAGTTTAAATATTGGATTATTAGTGTTAGGTTAAATTTTAATTTAGGTGATGGCCACTGCCTGCTACACAAGTAAATATCACACCATTACTGCGAGAACTATAGGACGTAACCACTTCCTGCTACACAAGTAAATATCACACCAGTACTGCGAGGACTAAAGGACGTAACCACTGCCTGCTACACATGTAAATATCACACCAGTACTGCGAGGACTATAGGACGTAACCACTGCCTGCTACACATGTAAATATCACGCCAGTACTGCGAGGACTATAGGACGTAACCATTGCCTGCTACACAAGTAAATATCACACCAGTACTGGGAGGACTATAGGACCTAACCATTGCCTGCTACACAAGTAAATATCACACCAGTACTGGGAGGACTATAGGACGTAACCATTGCCTGCTACACAAGTAAATATCACACCAGTACTGGGAGGACTATAGGACCTAACCATTGCCTGCTACACAAGTAAGTATCACACTAGTACTTCGGGTTCAAGAACATCTTGATGGGCTCCTCTCCAGCCAATAAGACAAAGTTAGTGTGTAACAAAAAATGAGTAATCTAAATTACATTCCAATGTACAGATCGTACCTTTTTGTCAAAAAAGGAATTAATTATGTCATAACGTTTGATTCAGTAAGGACTGCATATAAGTAATAGTGTCTTAAAAGTGAATGTTTTTACAAATTCTTAACAGAGTTAAACGACTTAAAAGTGTTTCAAATGAACAAACGAATGTTCTTCCTAAGTTCTGATGTGGGCCCCAACTGACCTTGAGCGTAATGAGCTTCTTCGCGTCATGGTTGCTACGCCACAGCTGTGAGCACTGGCGGATCCGGGGGGGGGGGGGGTAGGGGCGGACGAATTTTAGTATAGAATTCACAATATTTGTATACGAATTTATTACTTATGTTAATAATATATACTAATTATTTATATTTCAACCTATTATTAGATTATTTCGCCCTGCCCTCTAGTATGTTGGCCGATTTGGTGGGGTCGCCAGGGGGCGATGGCATCAATCCCGCCCCCCCATTATTTAGTTGTAGATATCACAGCTTGCTAACAGAATTAATTAAATATCTATAATTAATTAAATAATTAATTAAATATCTATATGATTAAAACTTGTTATTGTGTCACGTATTACGAATTAAATTCTACTTTTAAATGGCTTGCCTAGGGGAACGTGACAATAGAATAGCAGTTGTGTCACTTATAATAAGTCTGAATTTAATCAAAGACTTACAATGAATAACAAAAAAAAATGACACAAGAAATCGGAAGGTAAACTATCAACTTAATGTTTAATCAAATATAAAGTTACAAGAAAGAAAAAAAAAATAAACATTTACTCAATACGCTAATACAGAATTGATGTGTTGACCAAAACCCTTTTACAACAATGACATGTAAAAATATTACAATACAAGAGTTTGAAAATGTAATTACAAATACAAGCAAGCAAGGCCTTGTAAAGAAAACAAAATCTTAACTTACACGATCAAGTGGTTAACCACGCACGGGTCACGCAATGTCTCCGCTATTCTGTCTCACGGCTGTCTCCGTATGTCTGTCTGTCAACGTTACGCGAGCGGTCTTATATAAACTACCGCGCGTCGATATCCAGTATATTCTAGAACAGAAAGTCGTCAACACCCAGATCTAGAACGCTCTTCAAAGAGACAGAAAAAAAAAAACACCCTCCTTTCAACCAGAGGTACACACACAGGTCAAGGACCGGTCACTGTCTGTGTGGCTTGACGAATAAAAAAAACTTATTACACAAGGGGCAGACAACCTCCCCGTCTCTCGACCGCAACAGGTCAAAGAAGAAAAAAAACAATGCCTAGATACGTAACACCTCCCTCCTAAAAATAAAAAGTTTACATTTCCACGAAATGGAAATCTTTTTAGAATTACAAAAAAAATATTTACATTACAGAATGTATTTATCATGATATATATAAAAAATATATACATCAAAATACTTTTTACAATCTAGATAAGGCATCGGCGATAACATTTTCGCTGCCTTTTATGTGTTTAAAATCTAGGTTGTACTCTTGTAAAAATAAACTCCACCTGAGAAGTCGTTGGTTCTTGCCAGACATTTTGTGGATAAATGTAAGAGGATTGTGGTCAGTAAATACAACCAGTGGCCATCTGGACCCACTGATATAAAAATCAAAGTGTTGTATAGAAAGAATCAACCCAAGACATTCTTTTTCCACAGTAGAATAATTTCTTTGATGTCTATTAAATTTCTTGGAAAAGAAACAAATAGGATGCTCTACTTGGAAATTATCTTCTTGGTAAAGGACTGACCCAACACCTGTGTCACTGGCGTCAATAGCTAACCTAAAAGGTTTTCCGAAGTCAGGAGCCATCAAAATGGGGGAGCTAGATAATATCTGCTTAATTTGGTTAAAGGCTTTCTGACATTCATCCGTCCAAGTAAATCGGACGTTCTTTCTCAGGAGGTTTGTTAAAGGACTGGCAATGACAGAAAAATTTTCGCAAAATTTTCTATAATATCCAGACATTCCCAAGAATCTTTGGAGTTGTTTCCGATCAGCAGGGATAGGGAAAGCTTGGATAGCTTCTACTTTGGCCATTACAGGTTTCACCTGGCCTTGTCCTACAATATGGCCTAAGTATTGGATTGAAGCCTGGCAAAAATCACTCTTACTCAGGTTTACAGTAATTTTTGCATGTAAAAGTTTAGTAAAAAGACAATGCAGTTGTTTACAATGGCTAGAAAAATCTTGGCTAAAAATTACTACATCGTCTATGTATGCGTGGCAATTCTCCATCTCAGCAAGCAGGGCATTTATCATTCTCTGGAAAGTGGCAGGAGCATTCTTCATGCCAAATGGCATCACTTTGTATTGGTACAGACCATCAGGGGTGACAAAGGCGGAGATTTTCTTTGCCCTATCAGTCAGGGGAACCTGCCAATAACCTGAAAGTAGGTCTATTTTGGTGATGTACTTAGCGTCACCAATACGATCTATGAGATCGTCTATCCTAGGGATAGGAAACGAATCGGTCTTTGTGACAGCATTTACCTTACGGTAGTCTGTACAAAAACGATAAGTCTTGTCCTGTTTAGGTATCAAGACACATGGGGAGCTCCAACTACTGGAACTTGGTTCAATGAGGTCATTTTCAAGCATATACTTGATTTCTGACCTAAGTATAGCAAGTTTTTCAGGGTTAACCCTGTAAGGATGCTGCTTGACTGGAGTAGCCTCGCCAACATCTACATCATGCATTATAACATTAGTCTGTTTTGGTACATCAGAAAAAATGTCATTAAATTCATTAATGAGTTTCATGATAACTGGCCTTTCTGTCGAAGACAGATGAGACAGTTTTACATCCAAATTCTGTAATACAAAAGAATTAGGTATTTTGTATTGTCCAAATTTCTCCTTTACAATATCATCATCAATAGGAGAAACATGGCTATTTGAACAACTTTTGACTGTATTTAAAACACAATTACTCTTCTCTGAGTGATCTGGCCGAGATACATAAGGCTTCAGCATGTTTATATGACATAGCTGAGTCTTTTTCCTACGGTCAGGAGTTTTGATTGTGTAATTGAGGTCACTAATTTTGGTCTCAATTTCATAGGGACCAAAATATCTGGCTTGCAAGGGTTGACCTGGTATGGGCAAAAATACAAGCACCTTATCCCCGGGAGAAAATTCTCTAACACGGGCCTTTCTATCATACCAGCGTTTCATGCTGGATTGGGTGTTTTGTAAGTTATTTTTGGCCAGAACACAAGCATCATAAAGTCTAGTTTTAAACTTACTTACATAGTCTAAAAGTCCTTCAGTGGCTGTTGGTGACAACAAAGTCTCTTTTATACATTTCAAGGGACCGCGCACCGAATGGCCAAAGACTAAGTCAAAAGGGCTGAATCCCAACGATTCCTGGACGGATTCACGGGTTGCAAACAGCAGCATGTGGATTCCTTCGTCCCAGTCTTTTTCGTGCTCAAAGCAATAGGTTCGGATCATGTTCTTGAGAGTCTGATGGAATCGCTCAAGAGCGCCTTGCGACTCGGCATGATACGCACTCGACATGCAGTGTTTGATGCCCAACTGAGTCATGACTTGCTTGAAAAGATTGGCAGTGAAATTCGTTCCTTGGTCCGATTGGATGGACTTTGGTAGACCAAATAGAGTAAAGAACTTGATTAAGGCCTTCACAATGTTTGATGCTTTTATGTTCCTTAGAGGAATAGCCTCAGGAAAACGAGTTGAAGCACACATAATGGTCAACAGGTATTGGTTGCCAGCTTTTGTCCTTGGGAGAGGACCAACACAGTCAATAAGTACTCTGCTGAAAGGTTCTTCAAAGGCTGGAATCGGCTTCAGAGGAGCAACAGGGATCTTTTGATTTGGCTTGCCAACCATCTGACAGGCATGACAGGATCGGCAGTACTGGATGACATCTTTCTTCAAACGTGGCCAGAAGAAGTGTGACATAATCTTGTGGTATGTCTTGTGGATGCCGAGATGACCTGACATTGGTGTGTCATGAGCCAGATTCATGATGTACGCTCGGTATCTTTCTGGTAACACGATTTGATGGCATATTCTCCATTCTTCTTCGTTGGATGCGTCTGGAGGTTTCCATTTCCTGAAGAGCATATCATCTTGGATGTAGTAGCACGTTGATGCTAGCTCTGCCTCTTGTGATGTCATTGCGGTTTTTCGGAGTTTGGCGAGCTCTGGATCCTTCTTTTGGTCCTCAATCAACTGTTTTCGAGTTGATGCCGGCTTTTCAGAATTTGGCGTTGGTTCTTCTTCAAGAGAAGCAAAGAATGTGGTGCTCAAGTCCACATCATCTTGGTTACTGTTGGCCTTGACGACGTTCTCTTCTTGAGATGCTTTCAACCTCATTGCCCTTGTTACTGCACACGCTGGATATAACTCTAGGTCTTCCTCGGGTGTGGCAGATAAGTCGGGTGTTTGAGTGACGATGGGTTCGGCTATCACCTTTCCACCTGCTAAGTCATTGCCTAACAGCAACGAGATGCCTTCCAATGGTAATGTTGGTCGGACACCTACAACAACCGGTCCAGTAATGAGATTTGACTTTATGTCAATTAGATGTAGAGGCACATCTATACATCCAAGCTCTACGCCTCGTAACAGGATGCTCTTCCCAGTCGATGATGATTTTGACAAGGGCAAGATACCCTCTAAAAGTAACGATTGTGAGGCACCTGTGTCTCTCAAAATGGTGATAGGTCGTAGACTTGTAGAATCACCGGGTAGTGATACGAATCCTTCCGAAATGAAAGGCTTAAAATCCTCTAATAAAACATCAATTTTGGTTGATGCAGACTGGACTTGGGTCGAACTCTCGCTGGAGTCATTGACATCTCTAGGAGACGCAGTGGAGAAACTCTTTCTTGAGTCAGTAGAACATCTTGTGGATGTATTTGGAGAACTCTTGATGGAGTCATTGGAACATCGGGGTGATGTCTTATGGGAACTCTTGATGGAGTCATGGGAACATCGGAATGATGTATTATGGGAACTCTGGATAGAGTCATTGGAACATCGGGGTGATGTATTATGGGAACTCTGGATAGAGTCATGGGAACATCGGGGTGATGTATTATGGGAACTCTGGATAGAGTCAATGGAACATCGATGTGATGTATTTGAAAAACTCTTATTTGAGTCATTGGAACATCGGCTTGATGTATTTGAAAAACTCTTGTTTGAGTCATTGGAACATCGGCTTGATGTATTTGAAAAACTCTTGTTTGAGTCATTGGAACATCGGCTTGATGTATTTGAAAAACTCTTGTTTGAGTCATTGGAACATCGGCTTGATGTATTTGAAAAACTCTTGTTTGAGTCATTGGAACATCGTAAAGATGAATTTGAAGAACTCACTGTTGAGTCATTTGAACACCGTGGAGACATTTTCGGAGAGTCTTGTACAGTCAATACATTTGAAACAGGTGATGTCGAGGTATTCTTGATATGACTTGAGGATGAGGGAGTAAACCTCGACGACCACTGTACTGTGCAAGCGCTGACTTTTGAAGGAGCTTTTTCGTTTCTCTTCCTCAATTTCCAACAATCGTCAACTTTATGGCCTTCTCGTTTGCAGTAGGAACAAGTAGCTTTACTTGTAGTAGGTTTTCTGTCATTTGTACTGCTGTTCTTGATGGAGTTGCTAGCAGTGGACTCAGGCTGTTTGACTTGTTTTGGCTTGACATCCGTCGTATACTTGGCAAATTGATGTGATATTATATAATCGTCTGCCAACACTGCAGCCTTGTGCACATCTTCCTCGCCACGATCAGCTATATGCGTACGGACGTCCAGCCGCACACAACTCTTGAACTCTTCCATCAGCATTAGGTTCTTGAATTTGGCAAAGTCGGTGCCGATTTCCCTGGAAGTGAGCCATTTCTCAAAGCGTCGCTCCTTTTCCCGCAGGAATTCTACATGGGTTTGGCCATCCGATTTGCGACAATCCCTGAACTGCTTTCGGTAAGCTTCCGGAACAAGTTCATATGCCTTAAGAATTAAGGCCTTAACAACATTATAATCTTTTTGTTGTTCAATGGTCAAAGAACAAAATACCTCTGCAGCTCTACCAGTCAAAACTGTTTGCAGCAAAGTGGGCCACAAAGTTTCAGGTACATTAAAATTTTTCACAGAAAGTTCAAATTGTGGAAAATAATTGTCAATTGTGGCTTCATTAAAGCGTGGAATTATTTTCAAAAATTTTGTTGCTTCAGCAGTATGACTGGCAGGGGAAGAATCTGGTCTTACATTAGCCGCTAACTCTAATTTTTTTAACTCTATTTGTAATTTCATTTCTATTTCTTTCTGCTCTCTAGCCGCTGCAAGCTCTAATTCTTTTTGTTTAATTTCCTTCTGGGCTTCTATTTCCATTTGTTTTAATTTTATCTGAAGTTCTAAATCTGATTTACCCTCATCGGGTCTAAGGGTTTCTAAAAGGTCTTCAGAAAACACTTCCTCGTCTACATAATGGATTACAATGTTATCTCTGATTTCTTGTTTAAGGGCATTTGATTTTATTTTTAACCCTAAATGTTTAGAAATAAGGACCAGTTCCTTCCTAGTAAAAGCATCAAGCTCTTCCACAGAGGGATTTGCAAGAAAAACCTGAATATCCATGACTAACTAACAACTATTACAAGCAAAAAAAAAATGTATACAATGTAAATATACAGTACAAAATCAGTACAACAAAAGAAAACCTTTAGAGAGTTTGGTCAATACTATTGATACTTTACTTCCGACTCTTTGAACCAAAAAAAATTTTGTTAAAGTCAACTTCGCCTTTACAAAATTACTCAAGTAAGACGAAAATAGGTTCAGAAAAATATCCGGGACGAAAGCCCTCAAACTTCTTTTGTCACGTATTACGAATTAAATTCTACTTTTAAATGGCTTGCCTAGGGGAACGTGACAATAGAATAGCAGTTGTGTCACTTATAATAAGTCTGAATTTAATCAAAGACTTACAATGAATAACAAAAAAAAATGACACAAGAAATCGGAAGGTAAACTATCAACTTAATGTTTAATCAAATATAAAGTTACAAGAAAGAAAAAAAAAATAAACATTTACTCAATACGCTAATACAGAATTGATGTGTTGACCAAAACCCTTTTACAACAATGACATGTAAAAATATTACAATACAAGAGTTTGAAAATGTAATTACAAATACAAGCAAGCAAGGCCTTGTAAAGAAAACAAAATCTTAACTTACACGATCAAGTGGTTAACCACGCACGGGTCACGCAATGTCTCCGCTATTCTGTCTCACGGCTGTCTCCGTATGTCTGTCTGTCAACGTTACGCGAGCGGTCTTATATAAACTACCGCGCGTCGATATCCAGTATATTCTAGAACAGAAAGTCGTCAACACCCAGATCTAGAACGCTCTTCAAAGAGACAGAAAAAAAAAAAACACCCTCCTTTCAACCAGAGGTACACACACAGGTCAAGGACCGGTCACTGTCTGTGTGGCTTGACGAATAAAAAAAACTTATTACACAAGGGGCAGACAACCTCCCCGTCTCTCGACCGCAACAGGTCAAAGAAGAAAAAAAACAATGCCTAGATACGTAACTGTTTTAAACCGATCTTTATATTATGTCGTTACCCTGTTGGCCGATTGGGTGGGAGGCGAATACCTCTGCTGCTCTTACCACCTAAACCCTTTGAGAGGGAGGGACGGTCCTACTTTTACGGGGAAATCATAGTTTAAGAAAAAATTAGTTGAATTAAAATATAATTTTTATATTATGTCGCTCCCCTTCTGGTCTCTTCGCCGATTCTGTGTTAAGGGGGGGGGGGCAATTGCATCTGCTACCCTCTTCACTCTAGAGCTCTGATTGGGGGGCGGTCCTATTTTTATAGAGAAATCATAGTTTGTGTACAAAATTAGTTTAATATCTATATAACATAAGCTATGTATTGATATGTGAACTCATTTGTATATTATGTCGCACCACATTCTAATCTCAAATTTTATCATTAGTAAATGTAAAATGAAAAAGGGTTGTACCAGGTGGGAGGGGCGATACGTGCAATCGCCTTTCGCCCATTGGACAAACCAATACTTTTTCTTTTTGTATTATAGTTGAGAAATAACAAAATTTTAAAAAATCTATCATCAATAAAATTTATATATGCTATGAATTAAATTTTTATATCATTAGCAGAAATTATAAAAAGAGCAACGATTAATCGTTTTCACTCTATCGCCCCCACCCCTTCTAATTTTAAAAACAGAATAGTCAAATATGGCGACAGAGTTTTTGTAATTTTACATCATCATCATCATCACCAAACTCCATTAGAGTGAGGGCTTGAGACGTTCAAATCCTCTCTTGCAAAAGCCCTGGACAGAAACCCTGCTGTCCTGCGTATTGCATAAATGTCGCCATACATCTCGAGAATTTTGGGTTTCCCAGACCTGTCGAGACGGAGATCAGCAAGTCTGGGGCAGTCAAACAGAATATAAGGCACGGTTTCCTCTTCTTCCCCGCAGCGGGGGCACCGTGAATCAAAATTTGGCATAGCCGCGAGAAAAATGAGCCAACAGGACAGTGACCTATCCTGCACTGTGCTACAATAGCTTGCTCAGGCCTGGACAGCCTCCACCACGGGGAAGTGCGGTCAGGGCGCCTCATGCGCTCCCAGACTCCACGGGCTTTTTGGGACTTGTCCCAGCACTCAAACCACTTTTCCATTTCTTTTTTTTTGTATCATAGCCAGGGCTTGATGAAAGCTTACAGCCTCATCAGTAGGTGGAATTTGCCCTCCCTGGTGGGCCAAAGAGTCTGCAAGTGTGTTGCCAGTCACACCTATGTGACTCGGTACCCACTGCATAATTACAGGGGTGCCATAGCGTTGTTTAATGTTATGTGAAGCCATGATGACAGTGTTGATATTGGGGGGCCATGGTCCGGGGCTTTGCAAAGCCTGTAGTACAGATTTTGAGTCAGTGACCACAACAGTCTGTGTTGCCATCAAATGTCCCTCGCCGAGTTGAGAGTCAATGACTTTTAAGGCTTCACAGACTGCCATGGTCTCCGCATCAAAACTGCAAACACTACCACATGGTCCAAAGATTTTGACTGTGTAAGAGCCAAGAAAGTCGATGTAGGCTCCATAGCATGCTCTTCCAGAATCTATTGATGCCGACCCATCAGTGTATGCAAAAATAGCACTGGGCTTGAAGGTATTAATGGTCTCCAGAGCTAGGATTTGAAGGTCGTTAGATGAACGGCTTTGCTTAGTGGCATTAGGGTCTACTAATTTCAAGCGTATTTCTGGGGTCGTTGGGCGACACCAAGGGGGAAAGGGATGAAAGCGTTGGATGTTTTGTCGGTTGGTGGAGAGGCCAGCTTCATCAGATAGTCTAGTGGCATGATGCATAAAAGACTGCATCTCCAATCATCCACTATTTTCTAGCTGGGAGGTATTCATCCAACCTTTTATACCGCTCATAGCAGGTCAGTACTGACCTTTCCCTCCTAAGGTTTAGTGGACCTATGTTAGCCATTATTTCAGCCGCATTTACTGGACTTGTCCTAAAGGTTCCACAGACAAATCTTAGTGCTTGGGACTGTATTTTATCAAGTTGTTCAAGAGCAGTTCTAGAGCCATAAATTTTCACAGGTAGGCGGTAGTCTATCTGTGATCGGACTGCTCCTAAATACAGGGATCGGAGCATGTCTGCTCGGGCTCCCCATTTCGTGGATGCCAGCTGCCGCACAATGCAAAGTTTCCCTGAGGTCTTTCTTACAACATCCTGGATGTGCTCACACATTTATAGTTTGCGATCTAAAGTTACACCTAGGTACTTGGGTAGCTTTTCCATGCTGAGAGCCACTCCGTTGAGTAAGAGCTGGAAAGGTTGCCAGAGAATGCCAGTCCCGAGCGTAAACAGAGAATAGACCGTCTTGGAGGTGTTTATTTCTAGCCTCCATTTTTGTGTGTATGAGCAGAGCGTATGGAGATCTTCTTGTAACACTTTTTGTATAGAGGCTGCGCTCCTTCCGGATTTCCAAAGGACAATATCATCAGCATATAGCAGCTTTTGGCATTTTAGCTGAGCCGGTAGGTCATTTATGAAGGCCGTGAAAAGGGCGCATGACAGGACGGAGCCCTGGGGGAGGCCGTGCTCGAGGGTCATTTCCCCTGAGACTTCTCCGTACATCCTTGTTCTTATTATACGCTCTTGTAGGAAGTCTCTAATCCAGTAATATATCCGTCCCCGCCCCCCCCCCCCCCCCACGGCTCTTATCTTATGAAGCAAACCAGGCCGCCATACTTTATCATATGCCTGTTTTAAGTCAATGAAGACTGCGTATGTGCTTTCGGTCCTTTGGAATCCATCTGCTACGCTCTGCACAAAGATGCTGACTTGGTCTATAGCGGACATTCCAACCCTGAAACCAGCCTGTTCTGGAGCTATAAGACGGGCACTCTCAAGATGTGAGTGAGATAGGCCTGTAGCCCTCAGCAGTGGAAGCATCTTTTCCTTTTTTTTTTTTGGTATAGGAATAATGGTGGCACGTTTCCAAGCCCTGGGCAGATGACCATCTGCCCAGGTTCTATTTACGAATGCCAAGAGCACGGCCCTTCCTTCCCCCCCTACATGCTTAAGCATTTCGGGGTGATACCATCTGGCCCGGGAGCCTTTTTAAGCTGGCATTTCCTTTTGGCAGCATAAAACTCGCCTATCGAGAAGGGAGAGTTCATCGTTCCCTCAGCACTTTCGGTCTGTGGTTTCTTTCGGTCTTTTTTTTTCATCAGCTTTGCGAGCTTTATCAATGGCTTTGGACATTGGGGACTTCTTGGCAGCCTTGTTGATCTTAGCAAAATATTTGTTCAACAAGGTGGCAATGTAATTTTACATGAATTTATCAAATTTTTTAAAAGAAAGACTTTGCTTTGGACAATTTAGAATTCAGACGAAATGTTTTAGTATAAAAGAAACGACTGAGATGAGTTCTGAACCTAAATATCCTTTTGCTAGTCGCCTTTTTCTAACTTTTACTCAATCTGATATTTTTCTAGTTAAACAAATTTGGGACTATAGCTCACAGTTTATGCTTGAATCCTAAAAATGGAAAAAAAAAATTAGAATAGAATCTAATTGGTCCACTTAATTTCTCCTCCCACTTCCGAATTTTTTTGTTGGAGCTTTGAATTATAGTTCTGTAACAAAAAATGTTACTAACAGGCCTATTGAACAAAATTTATTACTTACAAATGAGCTTTTTTAATAATATTATTTTTGAATATTTTTTTTTTCGGCGGCGATCCTAAAAGCCTTAATCTAAATATGTGGGGCAACTTCAAACAGTTTTTATTGCAGTAAAAACCTATAATTCATATAAGAATATTTTTCAAGTAAAACATTATTCAAAAGGACCTTTTTTAATTGGATGAATAATTAGCTGTAGGTGTCAGGAGAATGCATTTCTGCAGTGAGGAATGCAACAAAACGCTTTTTGCTTCAGGGCTTCGCCCCGAACACCACTGATCAACAATGAGCTGTTATTGTCTAGAGAATGCGTTTCTGCAGTGAACAATGCAAGAAATCGCATTTGGAGTCGGGGATTCGCCCCGAACCCCACAAATAAATAATAAACTGTATATGTCAGGGGGATGGGTTAAATTTCTGCATTGAAGAATGTAAGGAAACACTTTTGGCTTCGGGGCTTTGCCTCGAACCCCACTGGAGAGGCTTAAAGCGCTTCCCCAGATCCATAAGCTATTAAGAGAAAGGCCTCAACATTACTGATTTTTTTTTTCGCCGAAGGTTGAGAAACACTGATTTTTTTATTCATATATATATATATATATATATATATATATATATAAATATACATATATATAAATATGCTCTACGCACGTTTATGCATAGGTTTACTGGGTATTAGGGTTAGGGTTTGGAAAAAAATCGCCCCCCCCCCACTCCAAAGTTCTGGATCCGCTAGTGTCTGTGGGCCCCTATTGTTTGTGGGCCCGGGTTCATTGAACCCCTTCGCGCCATGGATGCTACGCCACTGATGATGAACTTGATTGTAGTGCAACCTTACACGAAAGACTCCTTGATTACAATCAATAAATAGAATAAGAAAAATTTAGACTACCACTAATTTCAAAAAAGAAGAATAGGTTAAATGATAAAATAACTTCTTCAATGCTATTTGAATTTATGTATGGTCTGCAGTTAAATTTGAATTTGTCCTCAATCGGCCCGTGGGTCAAGATTAAAACAGACCTAGGGGCCGTCCATAAAGTACGTCACGCTATTTTAGGCCATTTTTGACCCCCCCCCTCCCCCCTGTCACAAAGTGTCACAAATCTCGGGACCCCCCCCCCCCTAAAGTACGTCACACTTTAAAAAAATTTAATTAACAACTAATTAAAATTTAATCGAAAACTTAAAACGCACTTCACTATTAAACTGCCTTAAAATATAAATATTAAAAGAACTATCAGATTATTAAATGACTTTAATAGTAGAATAACTATTGTCAACAGTTGTCACAGTTATTCTTTGAAACAATAACCCAATCAATTGAATTTGAAAAAAAATTGCAAAAATTAGACTTGACAATTATATAATAAACATCAATTTATATCTGCTACCTTTTCATTTAAAATGGGTGAGGTCAACTTTTAGATAATCTTCCGATTATGGATTCTATTAAAAATATATAAAATGTGACGTCACACTTGGCCTGACCCCCCCCCCTCCCCCCTGTCACAAACTGTCACACTTTCTTACACCCCCTCCCCCCCCTTGGAGCGTGACGTACTTTATGGACGGCCCCCTAAAAGGTACAGTGGAGGTTGGTTTTGCTTACAATAATAAATAGATTCATATTAGACACGTTTTATTCCAGATTTTATTCAAAATTCAAGTGTTTTATGCTTGCATATGAAAAATTTGGTGGTTGTTTTCTTGAAGCTAACAAAATGAATCATGAATATAGATCTCTCTCTATAATATAAAATAGTGTGTATTTCTGATTCTACTGTTATATTGAAAGGGAAATCTTATGATTACGTATGCAAAATACGGTAGCGCCCTCTACAAAATCACGTGACTCTAGTGTTTTGGCTGAGATTACTAGAGTTAGTTTACACTTAGCGAAGCACAGTCCTGTATGTGAGCGAGGGAGTACTACACGAAGCAAATGAAAGTAAAGGCCTTGTCTCGTCAACATCTTACGAAGTAGCGGGATACTTAGTACTGATTCTTTCGAATCTTTAATTTTGTTGACTGCTCATGGTTTCTAGACTAAGTGCTTGGATTAACACGAACTTCTCAGCTTAACATGCCGCTCTTCGGCAAGAAAAACAGTGATAATGATAAAAAATTAAAAGAGACTGATATACGACGGAAGTATGAGTTCAAAGATACTTTAGGAACGTAAGTAGCCCTTTTTCTAGATCTATAGTCGGTTTTTATATAGTTCTATACTATTTACTATTACAGTCACAGTGAGTCAGTGAGTGACTTCTAGATCTAGAGTGTAGACTGTAGACCTTCAGCCTCAGGGGTCTAGGCCTAGGAAGACTTCCATTTTCCATAAAAACCTATCCATTATAATCCATAGCCTCTGGCCTAAGCTAAGTATGTATAAGTATAGTATAGGGGCAAGGGGTCTGCTATCAGCTATTCTATAATAAGTATAATGCAAGTGAACAAATCATCAAATGAGATGGGGGGGTCTATGAGTGTGATATTATATAATGTAATACGAACAGGGGTGTGATCGTGAGGGGTCTGAGATACTGTAGTGTAGATCAGAGATCTAAAATAAATCATAGTAGATTCGAGATCTAAATTTCATTCATTCAGGTCATGTCTTTATTAATTCTGATTTTCCATTAATTGAAGTAACTAATATACACCAGGGGCATAGCTAGGACTTTTTCATTTGGGGTCCTGGGGGGCTTGATCTCTTTGAGGACCCCTGCATTTTGCCTAATATTTAATTTTTATGTAAAAAACACTCATGTGGGGGCCCAGAGGGATTTTCAAATTCTCCCCCTCCTCTCCCACCCTAGCTACGCCACTGAAATACACATATCAACATGTATCACATTTAGATATAGATCACTCAAATAATTATATTTAGATTTAGATCTATCTAGGAATATAGGATTTGTGGTAACCTAATTTGTATCTTAAAAGTTAAGTATAAAGTAATCCTTTGCTTTTATATTGTAAATTGTAATCCTGTCACGGCTGGCCTTACGAATTGAGGGTCCCAATTTAATGGATGCTTGCGAGGTCCTCTTCTAAATGTTTTTAAACAAACTAAAAATATTACTATAAATTAGATCATTAGAATAGCATTTAATAGGTGGGAGTGGGTTAATTAAAGTTGCATCTTTTGTGCGTTACACTAAATATTTTAGACCTTTAAGTCCTACATCTTTAAAAGCCTGTGACGAGCAGTAACGTGACTGATGGTGATATTCTTTATTATGTTAATTGCGGGGCCCTATTTGGAGTAATCAGCTTACTAAGGCTCTAAATCCTTGTTATTGGAATGAAGAATTTTTTAAATTTAAATTTAATAACATGTTTTGAAAAAGTTTAATTTTGTCTAGAGTCAAGGGGTTACAACCAATTAACATGGTTGTATCTTAAACATAAAAATAAATAAAGACAGTAAATGTATACAGTGTTGATTATTTAAAATTCGGCTTCAATACTTATTCTTTCCTGTTTCAGCAAGCAATTGTCAATTGAGATGACCATATATATGTGTGCTTTTAATCAACAAAATTTTATGTAATGTTTTGTTGAATCGGCTTAGTAAAGACAACTTACACGACTTAAGTCTCAGCTAGATCTAGTCTAGATCTAGATTCTATCCTCTTCTAGATTTACTAGATCTAGTGATGACTTTTAAAATCTAGATCTAGACTGTAGAGATCTAGTCTATCTAGATTGTCTGGATCTAGAATATTTCATATAATATACTATGTATTATTGTATAATCTATTCTAGATCTAGACCTATTGCAGTACACAGGTACTAGGCTCTAGATCTATTTCTTTCTTTCTGGTATAATGAATTTATAGTTTAAATTGTTCTTGCCTACTAATGATGAGACAGACTTTCCAATCACACAAATATACATTTAGATCTTTATATTATATTAAATCTTAAAATAGCAATAGACTTATAGTTAGAAAACAAACAACAACCTCTCTCTCAAAAAAGTTTTTCTCTTGAACTGAATCTAAATATTTTTGAAGTGATTCATCCTTTTTTTTTCTTTTTTTAAATCAAATTTCATGAAACCAAAAATAGCCCTAGGGCACAATTGGACTTAAGTAGGTCATATTAGACTCCTCCTACCTTATCTGGCAATAATTATACATTTAACACCTTTTGAAATGTTTTTTGTAAACAGAAAAAAATTGAAAATAATATTTGCTTTAAGTCACTGGCAGACATGAGTGATTAACATACAGAGTGTTTGCTGCTATTGATTTTGTGTTAGAGACAGCTCTTTTTGTTCTATGTTTTCTATTTTTATCCTACAAAAAGAAAAAAAAAATTTCAACATTTACAAAATGTAAGAATTTGTTATGTGAACTATGCTGTGAAAAGTTTTTTTTTTGTCTTTAATGTGGAATGGTCTGATTGTGATTTTCACCCCAGAAGGTGTGTGATTGTTATTAGATTGTGGCCATCGGGTGTGGTGTAATATACATATTTAATAAAACGTTTTAACACCTGACCAATGGTTAATATTATTGGCAAAGTGTTTAATACTGAGTATTGTTTTAGCCCTAACCTTTAAAGGTACATTTGATGTGTATACATTGTTTTGTCATCATGCTCCATTGAATACCCTTGTCATGAAATATCAAAGTCTGTGACTAGGTTTCTCGCTTGGGAATCCACACTATTGGAAGGTTGGTTGTATTTAAATATCATCTCTGGTTTATATGTCTTATGCTTGGTATCTCTATCATACATTATATGCTTCATTTTGAACGTTGCCTGTTATTCCCCAGAAACATTTTGTTCCCATTCAAATGTGGATTAAAAAGGGGTGTGGGGGTAGGTCTAGGAAATGTTGAATTTTATATAAATATTTAAAATTGTATTCAGTTTGGTAGCAAATTGCTATTCACGTTGCTGAGAACATTCTGGATTTTTATAAGATTATTGTTTATGATTTAATGTAACATTTGTTTTCAGATCTCTAACATGCGAGGCTGATATTTTATTGAAACTAATAGTGCTCAATAATACTCAAATCCTTATTCCATGGCATTCATTTTGATAAATCCCTTGCCTGGTATATTAATTGTGGGGATGGAATGGTAATTTCTTTAATAGTACATTAACATTTTTCTTCTAAGCTTCTATCAACTCACTCTGTGGGTGGAATCTTTTGTACATGTTACTTCTCTCACTTCCCATTCTCGGATCAAGTTGAAAAAAGTTTTTTTTTTTTTTAAATTTATTTTTATTGTTTAGTGTTTAAAATTGTCTAAAAGTTGCCAACTAAAAATGGAATTTCTTAAAAGAAGCAACTTGACAGGACCAATGACCAGCCCTAAGTCTCTAGCATTTTGAGCTATAATTCTTTGCTTTATGTCACGGTCTCAAGCATCTAGTAAATACCAACATAACAACGTCCCCACCTTTTGTTGTAAGGACATTATTCAGGCTTGAAGTTTGACACACCTTGTTGATTCACCTCCGGGTAATGCTTAATTAAGAGATTGGTTGAAAATAGACTTTAGACTTAATGAATGTTTGGCCTAACCTTTCACATCGTGGTCTTACCATTTAAAAAAAAATTGTTTTCATATGTAACTTAAATTACATGTTGCTGTTTATCGTCTGCTATACATTTGTTAGAAATTGCAACCGAATGCATTTAATTCAGATATGGCAAGTTTTTGAAATAAAAAAAAATGTGTTTGAACTTACATTTGCTAACTATTCCACAATATTTAAGTCAAGTTCCCCTTTCAGACCGTGTGGTCTATATTTATATTATTACAATATTTACAAATAAAAAATAAATAAATTATAAATACTGAGAAAAATGTGAATTAATTTCCCTACTGGCATGAAAGCTCCGATGACCTTTTTACGTCCATTGGTTGGAGATTGACCAGGAAACGTAGAAGCGGGTGTGGCTAAAGAACAATAACTTATTTTGCATCATTATGTCAGGGGCAGACAATATTATAAAGGAAAAAAAAAAAGGTTTTGATAGATTTTCTCCGTTCAAGACACCTGGAGTGAACTAAATGTTTCATTCAAAAGATCTAGTGGTTTATTACTAGCACATGTTTTAAATTGATGTTTGTTGATTATAACAGTTCCGTTGAACTAGACCGTATCTCATAGACGTAAGTCATGTTAGAAAGGTCATGTATTATACATATGTAGGTGCAGTTACTTTCAACTAGACCGTATCTCATAGACGTAACTCATGTTAGAAAGGTCATGTAGTGTACATTTGTAGGTGCAGTTACTTTCAACTAGACCGTATCTCATAGACGTAAGTCATGTTAGAAAGGTCATGTAGTGTACATTTGTAGGTGCAGTTACTTTCAACTAGACCGTATCTCATAGACGTAAGTCATGTTAGAAAGGTCATATAGTATACATTTGTAGGTGCAGTTACTTTCAACTAGACCGTATCTCATAGACGTAAGTCATGTTAGAAAGGTCATGTAGTGTACATTTGTAGGTGCAGTTACTTTCAACTAGACCGTATCTCATAGACGTAAGTCATGTTAGAAATGTCATGTAGTGTACATTTGTAGGTGCAGTTACTTTCAACTAGACCGTATCTCATAGACGTAAGTCATGTTAGAAAGGTCATGTAGTGTAAGTTATGTTAGAAAGGTCATGTAGTGTACATTTGTAGGTGCAGTTACTTTCAACTAAGCCGTATCTCATAGACGTAAGTCATGTTAGAAAGGTCATGTAGTGTACATTTGTAGGTGCAGTTACTTTCAACTAGACCGTATCTCATAGTCGTAACTCATGTTAGAAAGGTCATGTAGTGTACATTTGTAGGTGCAGTTACTTTCAACTAGACCGTATCTCATAGACGTAACTCATGTTAGAAAGGTCATGTAGTGTACATTTGTAGGTGCAGTTACTTTCAACTAGACCGTATCTCATAGACGTAACTCATGTTAGAAAGGTCATGTAGTGTACATTTGTAGGTGCAGTTACTTTCAACTAGACCGTATCTAATAGACGTAACTCATGTTAGAAAGGTCATGTAGTGTACATTTGTAGGTGCAGTTACTTTCAACTAGACCGTATCTCATAGACGTAAGTCATGTTAGAAAGGTCATGTAGTGTACATTTGTAGGTGCAGTTACTTTCAACTAGACCGTATCTCATAGACGTAACTCATGTTAGAAAGGTCATGTAGTGTACATTTGTAGGTGCAGTTACTTTCAACTAGACCGTATCTCATAGACGTAACTCATGTTAGAAAGGTCATGTAGTATACATTTGTAGGTGCAGTTACTTTCAACTAGACCGTATCTCATAGACGTAACTCATGTTAGAAAGGTCATGTAGTGTACATTTGTAGGTGCAGTTACTTTCAACTAGACCGTATCTCATAGACGTAAGTCATGTTAGAAAGGTCATGTAGTGTACATTTGTAGGTGCAGTTACTTTCAACTAGAAAGTATCTCATAGACGTAACTCATGTTAGAAAGGTCATGTAGTGTACATTTGTAGGTGCAGTAACTTTCAACTAGACCGTATCTCATAGACGTAACTCATGTTAGAAAGGTCATGTATTGTACATTTGTAGGTGCAGTTACTTTCAACTAGACCGTATCTCATAGACGTAACTCATGTTAGAAAGGTCATGTAGTGTACATTTGTAGGTGCAGTTACTTTCAACTAGACCGTATCTCATAGACGTAACTCATGTTAGAAAGGTCATGTAGTGTACATTTGTAGGTGCAGTTACTTTCAACTAGACCGTATCTCATAGACGTAAGTCATGTTAGAAAGGTCATGTAGTGTACCTTTGTAGGTGCAGTTACTTTCAACTAGACCGTATCTCATAGACGTAAGTCATGTTAGAAAGGTCATGTAGTGTACATTTGTAGGTGCAGTTACTTTCAACTAGAAAGTATCTCATAGACGTAACTCATGTTAGAAAGGTCATGTAGTGTACATTTGTAGGTGCAGTTACTTTCAACTAGACCGTATCTCATAGACGTAACTCATGTTAGAAAGGTCATGTAGTGTACATTTGTAGGTGCAGTTACTTTCAACTAGACCGTATCTCATAGACGTAAGTCATGTTAGAAAGGTCATGTAGTGTACATTTGTAGGTGCAGTTACTTTCAACTAGACCGTATCTCATAGACGTAACTCATGTTAGAAAGGTCATGTAGTATACATTTGTAGGTGCAGTTACTTTCAACTAGACCGTATCTCACAGACGTAACTGATGTTAGAAAGGTCATGTAGTGTACATTTGTAGGTGCAGTTACTTTCAACTAAACCGTATCTTATAGACGTAAGTCATGTTAGAAAGGTCATGTAGTGTACATTTGTAGGTGCAGTTACTTTCAACTAGACCGTATCTCATAGACGTAACTCGTGTTAGAAAGGTCATGTAGTGTACATTTGGAGGTGCAGTTACTTTCAACTAGACCGTATCTCATAGACGTAAGTCATGTTAGAAAGGTCATGTAGTGTACCTTTGTAGGTGCAGTTACTTTCAACTAGACCGTATCTCATAGACGTAAGTCATGTTAGAAAGATCATGTAGTGTACATTTGTAGGTGCACACTCCCTAAATCAAATTCGATATTTATTCTCTCTCTCTCTCTCTCTCTCTCTCTCTCTCTTTTCACGTGAATAAAAAAATAAGGTGGGGGGTCGTCTCCGTTTCTTTAAAAATGTTTATCAGCAAATAGAAAGCTGTCGATTTCGGGGCAGGGTGGATGTGAATCCTGCTGCTTTAGCCGCCACCAGGTAGCCTCTTTTGGGCATGGGGAATGTTTTCCCTGTTTTTACTATAATCTTATGGCTAATGTTTGAACAGTAAAGGCTACACGACACTTAGTATCCATTAAATTCCACACCCATTGTTGTTTTCTTAGAGGGAAAAAAAGTGCATCACTAAAAGGTCGTAACCTGCTCCAGTGTCTCTTTTGAATGACCAACATTTTGCTTTCTCATCAAATCTGTCTCAAAATGTCTACAATTCTATTGAACCAATTGAAAAACAAAATATCCAACTAAAATAAAAAGCAACAACAACGCCGTAGAATAAATAAAAATCAAACAAACGAGAAGTGTGTGGATGTATTGATTTTTCATTCTGACGCCAGAACCCCATCAACATCACTCGTTATAATCTTCTACTTTTTATCCACATTTTGTTTTTGTTGTTTCCTTCTCCAGTTTTCTGTACATTCTGACTTGTGCACTGGATCGATTGCTTCAACTATTCACAGCATCAATACAATTTAACGAAGATGTGGATCAATCGTTAGATATTTAGGCATCGAGTATGATTCTAGTTTGTCTCCACTAGGAGACCAGACACCAGTTCGACCATGGATCTACTCCCTATCCCACGTCTACATTGTGGTATCGAGTATCCAAAAACTCTTGGAATGTTTGTTGAAGGGATTGGTCAAGAGTGGGGGAGGTCAGTGGGGTGCCTTACACGCAAGATGATATTAAGTAGGTGAAAAAAACTTTTTTTGCTGTATGTCTATTTTTAGATGCCTGTTCTCCTCGTTGTATTCCTTTAAACGATTCAACTCGTTGACCAGAAGCTGGTTTGGAACAAAAGAAGACAAAACTGGTCTCTGGGTGTGAATACCAAAGGCTGTGAGGCGTGAATACTGACATGGGCGGAGTACATCACATAGTATTCACGTTTTCTTGTCAGACTATGTGGCAAGTTGTTAAAAGGTCACTATTTTGTGTGTATGTAGCATATTGATCAAGCTGGTGGCAAGTACTTGTTACTGCTGGTTGGGGGCCCTAAAATGTCATGGTTGTGGTTTTATTATAAATCAACATTTCTATTTCGAACAATTTATTACTTGATGTTTGTATCCTTTTTAGCGGCCCTCGAAAGGGGAAAAGACGCTATTTTGTGTGGAATGTCCGTCCGTCCCGTTTAGATCTCGTAAACTAGAAAAGATGTGAAAATCTGAAACCATAATATTTTAGACCAAAGTTTTGATGCAACGGCTTTTTTCTTTTTATTACATTTGTATTGCTAAGTTATTGTAAGTTCTGTCATACTTACTACTACATTTACACACACACATACAAAGTTTTCTTTTTTTTTAAACAGAAAAAAATCTGTTTAGTATGCATATAAGTTGAACATAATTTAAAACAACAATTAATAAGTAATTCTTCATATTATCGCGTGGACTATAACACACATGGTATCAGTATGGATATAGTACACTTAACTATTTAAAAATTTTTTGTTCTACGGATATGTTTTTTTTCCTTGAGGATTTGAATAAGAGATTGACCCTTTACAAAATAATTAGATCAATTAGCTATTCATTTTAAGACATCATTTAGTCCAGGTTTACATCTAACTTCACATTCACTTTCACCTATCGTTTGGTCTCCTGGATTGCTGGCGCACCAGACAATATCTGTCAACCTTCTTTCTCCATTCTTCTCTGTCTTTTGTCTTTGATAGAATTTCATTCTGATGTTCTTTCTGAAAATATTGAAACCTGTCTTTTTACCTGCCTGGGTGGACCACTTCGGGGGCCGATTTTGAGTTTGTGTTGTTTTCACACAAACTGTCTTTATAGCCTCGTTTAATATAAAGTGTCTCCAATTGTGCGCCTAATCTCTAATGCCTAATGACTGCAATTCATGATATCGAAGGTCAAGGGATGAATATACTTTCCCAACAAAAGATGCTCTCTTCTTTCATCGTGGGTTACGGTTTATAACTCGGAGAAATAGTCTGGAAACATAGACATGTCTTATACAGTAGTTACATTTATATTACACAGTCCACGCTATCACCTGTTTTGTTTGGTTGTCTAGTTAGCGCAACAACATAAAATATGTTTCTTGTAAATGTCAGCTGTGGTTATTACCCAGACTCCCCGATCGACCGAAAGTGATTGATGTTGTAATCGCAACAGCCTAATCTTATTTTCCTTCCTAGACGTTTGAATCTAGAGATTTGATTAACCAAGAAAACATGTCAAATCAAAGACAATTTTCAATTCTGTAAACGTGGGCAGGTCGAAGTAAAACATCTCATTGGCCCCCATCTGGACCTCCCAAAGTTGCCCTATTTAAAAATTTGAATAGTTTTTATTTTGTGTTTTTAATTAATGATATTATATTTTATTTGCAAATGTTTAATTGTGTTTTAAATGAACTTAAAATCTAATCTCTTAAAGCACATCATTTGAATGTTTCAAAACAATTTAAGTAGAGGCAGGTGTTTTGAATAACAAAAAGAAAAGTGGATAAGGACTGGCCAAAATGTATCTGATTTGTTAAAACTGATATCTGATAGGTTAGTACTAGCTAACAGATATCTGACAAGTTAGGACTAGCCAGTGGGTTTGGTTAGGACTAGACTATGGTACTTATGAATTAAATTCAATTATCATCAGGGTAAAGAACACGTTTAAATATATTTTACAAATTCTTGTAATTTAGTGAGTTCAAATGGATTTATATTTAAAATGTTTGTTTTTTTTAAATTCATTTCCCACTATTAGCTTAAACTTCATGTGGGAAAGGTAGATGTGGGTGGTCAGAACATGGGCGAAACGAATCATTTATTTTATACAAAAATTTTGCAAATAGTGGTATTGCCGGTTGATAAAGCACAGCGCTTATGTGAATGTCACTGTTTCCATCCCCACACAAGCAATGTTTCTTAATTTTTCACTAACCAATAAACTATAAATGTTCAGTTTACTGTCTATAGTATTTCAACTTAATGTAGACAATTAATTCCCACCCAGCAACAAACTATCACTTAACCACCTTTTGTTTGTCATGATGCACATCACGAGGCCACCTATGGAGTGTCTATAAGAAGGACACTTTGTTTTTGTTTTGAAGAAAAAACAACAACAAATTGAACCTTTCTGTAATTAGAAATTAAATGTTTTCTTTTTTTTTTTACGCAAATAAAATGAGCGTGGACTATTTTGATAAGAGATTCAATTGAATATTGATCTATGATTGATCATAGGAAATTATTTCATCTAAATTGCAGTATGGCCAAGAGACGCACATCTGTTCTTTTTTCGGCGTGGGTTCAAATCCTTCTTCTTCCTAATTTTTGTTTTAAAAACCCAAACTAGACTGGACTGAGCGAAAGGCAGTTCAATTGAACGGGCAGTGTGAAACATGTACTATCTGTAGGAGATAACCTAACACATAAAACACATAGCTCTGTGTGTGTGCACATTGAATTATGTAATGCTAATTTTCTATGCCTTGTTCAAACTGAATAGGCAATAGAAGCGATCACGGATGGTTGGCTCTGGAAATCTAATGTACCTGACATGTTGCCCTTCTGGCCAACACCTGGATTTCTCAGTGTAGTTTCTTACTTTATAGACACATGAATCCAAAGTGTGCGCTGTAGGTGAAGAAATCTACACTCCTTGGAGGACTTTTTTTTTCTCTCAATAGATTTGTGGACTACGATGCAATGTCTTTACTGGTTGATGACTTTTAAAACTTTCTCTCTCCGTCAAGCGCAACTTTTTTTGGTCTCTGGGGCCACATTTCTCACATGTACTGCATCATCTCGACAAATGGTCCGAAAGAAGTGAGCCTTTTCAGCATCCTCTGTGGGCAGAAGTTGGGTTGGGTTATGGGCTTCGGACCGTGAGTTGTGCTGCACTGTTCTGAATATTTGACCTGGCTTGAACTCTAAGAAGTGTATCTTTGCTTTGACACACTAAAAATTCGTGACTTGATGTTTAGATTTAGTGAACCGTGTCGAGCGCTTTAGCACTTATGTGAGTATATATTTAGAAGTCAATGGCTTTCTTTCTTGCCCTGGACTTTTTCTCCATTTAGTGGAGCTATCGCCCCCTCCCCCCTTTCTAATTGACCCGGTTACCTTGCCCTCTGTAAGATGCTGATGGCACGATCCGTTGTAGAAGTACCCTGGCTTTCAATGTAATGAAATGGTGTAAGAACACGCTATGTGCGCTGCAAGCCCAAGGAAATAGAAATACTTTTTTTCTCCTAGTTACCATGACCTTCCAGTCACGAGATTACCCCCCCCCCCCCCCCCCCCACCAACAATAGCTCGCTTCCATTGTTGCAATGATGAGTAGACTATTTTTCAAGATAACATTTCCCTGCTGTCATGGTCATCTCTGTGAACTAGGCTAGCTGAGTTTGTATAGAAGAGCATAATCTATTATGTAAATGTAATTAATTATTTTTTAAAATTAAACAATAAACATAAATCAGTCCAAAAATTAACTAATTAGTTAATTTATTATTGGTAATTGATTTTTTTAAATATCTAATTTAGGGAAATAAGTGCTATTTAATGAGAGATGTGATGTATATATGGATTTAATTCCCTTATTACATTTTGTCACGTTTTTCCCCCCACTTCCCATTCTCGGATCAAGTTGAAATTTCGCATAATTATTCAAAGACGATGACAATACGTGAATCAATAAATAATTAAGTCCATTAGTTTATCAAATGGTATTAATTAATTTTGTTTCATATAGTAGAAAGGGAGCTAAATCCTGCCATCTTGAGATAAATTCCAGTAATTAGCGTTTCCTTCCCTTAGATAAGCTTTTTTGAAGATTTTAATATTTTTTTCTTCTGTTGCTTGTCTTATACTAAGATCATTTGTTACAATGGAATAGTGTGGTGAATACATCTCTGCATTTTCAAATCTCAGTTAAATCCGACGACTCAAATGACAAAGTAAGTACTCGGGGGAATCTTTGTCTAGATGGAAAGAGAACAAAGTTCGTTCTTATAAAATAAAACCGTTTTATTCCCCAAGTACTAAGCATGAACATATATAACTATATACAGAATATAAATTAATTTCAATAATAAATTCAAAAAAATAAATTTAACATGAAGCTTGAAAATGATTGACTGGCACCGCTAGTACTGCTCTAAACCCTCTCTAAAATAAAGGAAGGAACGGGAATCTTCTATTGGAAAGATATTCTTATTTATAACTCGCATGACTATTCTTAGTTGCATTAGATAATACTGATGTTTCTTGAAATGTAAACATATTGTTTATGCACCTAAAACACCATTGATATTGACTGTTATCTTAACGTGACACATTCATTAAAAGGACTGTCAAAGTGAATCGGTGTCTAGAAAAAGGTTTTTTAATTGCTTACCTCCACTGAGTTAATGTTGTGCGTATGCAAGGAACTTACTATAGAAAAAGAACAACATAAACAATACTTTAAAAAAACAACAACAACAAAGCTTAGTTGAAGTGTAATTCAAGCAATGAGTTTGGATCAGTCATGTAGTTAAATTTGTCATAGATCTAGGCCAACAACAATAGATCTGCGACTAGAAATATTTTTACCAATTGTTTTGTTTAGCGCTATTTCATGCTTTTAGCTTTCTCAATACGCTATGATCCTATCACGTTTCTGGATCTGTTGGGTTCGGGGGGGGGGGGTAGAAAGAAAGGGAAATCTGGGTAAATGTTTACCGTAATTGCTTTTTAAAAGCATTTATTAAAAAAAAAAAGGAAAGACTCTTTAGGCCAACATACTAACCACTTGTTTTAGTGAGATGCTTATGAAAACAGAATATTATATATAAGCCATGGCGACATCGTTTATTGTATTCTGTGTGACATAGATATCGAGGTAGTGTTCTGTCTATCGTTCTAGCTGCTTGGTTTGATCGGTACATATATATATATATATATATATATATATATATATATATATATATATATATATATATATATATATATATATATATATATATATATATATTATAACCCTATTGGCGGACTGAAAGGGTTAATGTGTGTGTGACCTACTGACACACGAGACTAAGGCGAATCGCACAGGTCAACGGGTTTTGAACAAGGGACACTACTTCTAATGCACGCAATATGACCAATGTTATGGTCATGTGACCAAAAAGCCTTAACAGACTAGAGACAGTGTGTTAGAAAGGACAGTTGAGTCCAGGACAGCAAGCATTAAGGACTGTGTGTTAGAAAGTGAGTCCTTGCAAATGTAGCTCTAGAAGAGACAGAGAAAGACTTGTAGTGATTAGTTAGGCAGTTAGTTCTGTTGTGTAGCAAAACATTTGAAGTTAGTGTAGCCAGTTGTGTTTATTGGCTGTTGTTGATGTATTTGTCATTAAACCGCCACATTTATTGAAGCTCTTGTTGTAAAGTTGTTTAATATGTGTTGTGTTGTTGGGCAGTGTTTGCAGAAGGCCTGATTGAGAAGATCGTAACTATATATATATATATTTATATATAACTTTAAAGCGGTGATCTATAAAGGGGACTCATTCAGCTTATACAATCACTTAAGTCAAGTACAATTTCTTTTCCTTGTTTGAGATACCAAACAAAATAGTTAATTACCAATAGTTAAATTAACTAATTGTTTGTTTGTTTTTTAATTGATTCTTGTGTTGTCAAGTTAAAGAAATAATTGTGCAAAATTTCAGCTTGATCCGAGATTGGGTGTCGGAGAAATATGTTCAAATTTTTTACCAGACAGAGTGAGTAGATAGAAGCTTTATTGAACTTTTCTATGATCTAGCTAACTTTGATCATCACAAAGAAATGAGTCTTCCTATTTTTTTCAAATATATATATATATAAAATATGGGCATTAGCTTTGGTCGGAACGATGTCGCTCACACTTCAGTTCCCCCCTCTTCACATAGCTGTTGTATCTAAACGAACTGTTAATACAGTACGGGATCAGGATGTAGATCTGTGTGCCGAAGGCTGCCTAGGGGTCGCCGGCTCCTGAATTTTCATCAGGGTTGACTCTCGAAGCCTCTTGGATATAGCTGCAAGGCAGCAGATGTTTGAATTGTTACTTCTCCTAGGTGTGTACCCAGCCAAGGCTAACGAGATTTTCCTCTCCGAAGCTTACTAGTCTAGGCGCCTTTACATCTTTTGTTTAAAATATAAATATAGTGAAAACAGTTTCGTTTGAGCTCTAAGTGAAGGCCAGGAGTTGGGCTGGTTCTCAGTGGCTGAGACGCATGCCATTGGAAGCATTTTATAGGGAGTAGAGTGCATATATCCATTACCACTTCCGGTAATAACAACCTTATCCATGTTGTCACAATCATCAATAGTGCTAGATGTTAACATCAAACTTGATGTCAGATGTCAAGATCTATGAAGATGCTATGATAGATGTCACGTTGAAGATTATCTTGATAAATATCACACCATCAATGATCGTGATTGCCGAGGATCTTGAAATCGTCTTTTAATAAGATGATCGTATAGAAGTAGCTAGATCTAGTTGATAATACGATCATTCAGAATGTTGCCAGTTGATAAAGAGGATCATCTAGAAGTTGCCAATCGCTAAGTCGATCTAAGTATTTTATTATATTCAATGAAGAAACTTCTCTTCGTCTAAAACAATTACTTTAATTCAGAACTTGAAAAAGCTATTCACAAATAATTACAATGGTTAAATGTACTTGAATAAAGTAACAGATCTACACAATAATATAATTGAGTTCTAATACAAAACTCTAGTACATGTTCTCACTAACACGTTCCATACAAGACTGACTAAAAATCTAAAACCTTTCCCCGGGTATAGCGTTGTCACGTGTCTAACGCACCTCGTTGCAATGCCAACCAATAAATGCAGCTCAATGTACAAAAATTAATATTTCAAAACCAATCACATTTATTCTGACACATAGCCCTCCGCGTGATGGAATTTCCCGAGGTCGCTGACGAGCTAAATATAGATACTGTGTACGTGACACATGTCTATGTAACGTTGGTAGCGTCCTGTTACCCATCCATTATCTGCTTTTATTTTGGTGCTTCGTCGACTGTTTCTCTTCTACTCCTGGTGTCTAATACTGGGCCTGGGAGTCATCAGCATTTGACTTCATTTATAGAACATTTGTGTCTGCTACGTGTTAATGTCTGCTGTGTGTTTGTGTCTATTATGTGGGCAATACTAAAGGTACATTGGACTAGTAACCCAGTTGAAAACCTTTAAAGAAGGTAAGCAAAGTGAAAGGCTAAGTACTTGATATGTGCAAGACAACTGTGCCAGCAAAGTGAAAGATTAAGTACTTGATATGTGCAAGACAACTGTGCACTTTCTGTATTTAGGCATCTATGTTTGTTACTGAGTTTCAGATGCATTGTTCTTAAAGTTCTATACCTAACGCTCAACAGCCTCGTGTCGTGATTAAAACATGTTCGGTAACTGTAATGAAATAGGATCACATGTGTCCCCCCATTACCCAGCACACACGTCGAGTGTTTCAAACTACAAACATGTTTACAAAGTACACCCATTTTGTTTTCAATGTGACTACATCTCCAGGAAGAAACATTCAATTTTGATGAGTGGCTACGCACTTTAACAGATTCAAGACTCTCAGTTCAGTCGGTTCGATAGTCTTAAACGTTAGACTGGCTACTTACCGCGACTGCTTCTGTCATCCCATTTCACGCTACAAGTCATGTTAGTCGTTTTCAAATTACAATGTGCCCCCCTTTTTTCTGTTTTTAATAACTAAATTGCTACACAAGTACAAATCAAGGGAATCGTTTATTTGTTTAGGAAATCATACGAGCTCTCATTGTTTCATTCGGAAAACTATTTTGATAAGCAAACATTTTGGATAGCAGCACAGTCCAGTAACTATTGTTTGCTGTCCGAGATCTGACTTCAGAATATAGACTGACCATTGTGCTCTGGCTTATAACGCTGAGATAAGTGAGAGATAGTGATATTCACTTGACTTTTTGGTGCAACTGTGGGGGCTATTGAAAGGTTAATAGCGTAAGTGGGAAAAATGGCCTTCTATGACGACTAGTCTCGCTTTGAGTCTTAATGTCTTGAAGTAAAACAGTCCCACCTGTTTCATTGCATTTCTGCTTAGATGTCCAACTCTAATGTCGTTTCTAATGTTTGTCTCTTCAGAGGTGCTTTCTCCGAGGTGGTTTTAGCTGAGAACAAGTCAGAGCGCGGGAAATACAATGCCGTGAAGTGTATCAACAGAAGAGGGCTGCGAGGCAAGGAGGAAGCCCTTGAGAATGAGATCTCGGTCTTACGGAGGTAAAACGTCCTTGTCATGTCTTGGTGTAGCATCTGTCATTCCGAGCCATCAGTTCATTATAGTCGCCTGTGTGCTAATCTTAACATAGTATCTCATTCACTTTTAGCGCCAGGAACTGTTTACTTTCTACTGTGTGTTGTCTGTGTCGCTGTACGTTTGTTGTCTGTGTTACTGCTTGTTTGTTGTCTGTGACGCTGTACGTTTGTTGTCTGTGTCGCTGTACGTTTGTTGTCTGTGTCGCTGTACGTTTGTTGTCTGTGTTACTGCGTGTTTGTTGTCTGTGTTACTGCGTGTTTTTTTTTCTGTGTCGCTGTACGTTTGTTGTCTGTGTTATTGCTTGTTTGTTGTCTGTGTTACTGCGTGTTTTTTGTCTGTGTTACTGCGTGTTTGTTGTCTGTGTTACTGCTTGTTTGTTGTCTGTGTTACTGCGTGTTTGTTGTCTGTGTTACTGCGTGTTTGTTGTCTGTGTTACTGCTTGTTTGTTGTCTGTGTTACTGCGTGTTTGTTGTCTGTGTTACTGCGTGTTTGTTGTCTGTGTTACTGCGTGTTTGTTGTCTGTGTTACTGCGTGTTTGTTGTCTGTGTTACTGCGTGTTTCTTATGTGTTACTGCGTGTTTCTTATGTGTTACTGTGCGTTTGTTGTCTTTGTCACTGTGCGTTTGTTGTCTTTGTCGCTGTGCGTTTGTTGTCTTTGTCGCTGTGCGTTTGTTGTCTGTGTTTCTGTGCGTTAGTAGAGATAGTAACAAAACGTCCGTGTGTTTGGGGTAAATATAGTGGTACCGAACTTTGTTTTATTTTGGCCTCCATTTATTTGTTTTAGACTTTCCTGTAGCCAACAATGTTTTGATGCTAACCTAGTCATGTTTTCTAGACATTTAATGTTGTCTTAAACCCTCTTTCACTTTTTTCCCCCTCTAGACTGAACCATCCGAACATAGTTCGACTTGTGGATGTATTTGAGGATAAAACACACGTGTACCTGGTCATGGAGCTGTAAGTACTAAATACCAAGCTAGTTGTCTATTAATGGGAAACTTTCTCTCTCTCTAAACTTAAGTCTTGGCTCTATCTCAATTGATAGTGCTTAATTTGTAGACATTCTACTCAACCCTAATGGATGCATGCAATTTGTTTGGGCGAATAATAACTCTAACCAACGAACCTCTTCTTCGGCCTTAGAAACGAGCTTTACTTGCCCTGTGGTCATTTGAGTGGCCAAGAAGAAAAAACCAACATTTCTATGAATTGGCTAGTTACCATTGATTTAAAGTGTACATATCTTACCCAATGTTTGATATATAAAAAAAAGTGAAATAACTTCCTTCTTTAGTGATACAGTTGTAAGTGCTCAGCTCTTTCTCTTAGATCAAGATAACGTTTAAAATTGGCTTTATTAATTTTTTATTTGTAAGAACTCCACATTTTCTGTATATGTTGTTTAGATTTATGTCCAACTCATCTAGATCTTTACACATTCCAATGGTTTCTACTTCATTGTGACTATTACTAAGTATACCAAGTTGAGCCAAGACTAGTAGGAATGCATGATGCAGGCTGTTACATACAGACAAGAGCTTGTGTGCCACTAAGTGGTCCATGTATAGATCATGCGAAAGAAGCGCATATAAATTGGTTAGGTTAGGGATGACGTCAAAAGAGGCGAATATATCAGTTCATGGATGACGTCAGAGAAAGCATGTGTTGGTCAGTGTAATGAGTACACCAGAGGATGTAAGAAGATATTGGTCAGTTTGTGGATTACTCCAAACGAGGGGAAGGCTTTGGTCTGTTTATGGATCATGAAGAGGGAGGTACATGTTTAAATGTGGGTCTAGCTCCAAACCGTTCACTTGCTGGTGCAATAAAGGCGTTGCTTACGTCGGGGAGTGCTCGGAGGCGGAGGTCGTGGAGTTCAGCGGTACATTTACTCATAGACCAGAGATGGTGTGGTTACATGCTGTAAGCGGGTGCTGCTGAAATGGTCTGCTATGTTGAGCAGTTATTTAAACTCACTCAGCAATGTTTTCCTCTCGAAATTCGATCGGGGGTGGTGGTGGTGGTGGGGGCATGTTTGATGATAATGCGTTTAACCTCGAGTTCGAAATTCTTTCTCAGAGCTGTGCGGGCATTGAAGTTGTTCCGGGGTAAAGTTTGTGTGTGGGTGGGTGTTTTTTTTATTTTAACCCTTCACGATGTTAACCTAAACGTTTAGAATACTGCTCAAGGTTTCTGGAGAATTGACGTCCAACTTGGTATAGAATGGAGAGAGAGAAGGGGGGGGGGTTGGCTGTAGGTTATCTTTTTTGTTTTGTTTTGTTTTTGAAAGCAGCCTCTGACCTAAAGGAATTCTAGTGTTTACCTTGATGTACGCCAAGCAAGACTGACATAGCTCAATGCTGGAATAATAAGCCCCCGCATACCTGGGCAATGAGAATACCACGTGCTAGCCTTCCATGGATCGGTTTCCCCTCGATGGTTGCTTCTATTTTATGACCGCTGTGTGAGTTTTAGAAACTCTAGTTGGAGGGTGTGAGCGGGTCTGGAAGGCGAGGGTCAATAGGAATAAAAATGACGCTTTTAAATACACGCTGATGTGAGCAAATATAATCTTTAAACACTTGGTATCTTTATGGATCGTCTGGTGATATTGGTTGGAGAGAGTTTCGGGCTTGAAGTTAATTTTCTTGGTTGTTGAAGCCTAACGTGTTGCAATGTGATGAGGCTGTGATGATTAATGTTTTAATGTGTGGCTGTGATAATTAATGTTTTGATGTGTGGCTGTGATGAATAATGTTTTGATGTGTGGCTGTGATAATTAATGTTTTGATGGGTGGCTGTGATGATTAATGTTTTGATGTGTGGCTGTGATGATTAATGTTTCGATGGGTGGCTGTGATGATTAATGTTTTGATGGGTTTCTGTGATGATTAATGTTTTGATGGGTGGCTGTGATGGTTAATCTTTTAATGGGTGGCTGTGATGATTAATATTTTGATGGGTGGCTGTGATGATTAATGTTTTGATGGGTGGCTGTGATGATTAATGTTTTGATGGGTGGCTGTGATGATTAATGTTTTGATGGGTAGCTGTGATGATTGTTTTAATGGGCGGCTGTGATGATTAATGTTTTGATGGGTGGCTGTGATGATTAATGTTTATGATGTGTGGCTGTGAGGATTAATGTTTTGATGGGTGGCTGTGATGGTTAATGTTTCAATGGGTGGCTGTGATGATTAATATTTTGATGTGTGGCTGTGATGATTAATATTTTGATGGCCGGCTGTGATGATTAATATTTTGATGGCCGGCTGTGATGATTAATATTTTGATGGGTGGCTGTGATGATTTATGTTTAGATGGATGGTTGTAACGGCTAGTGTTTTGATGGGTGGTTGGGATGAATTTATTTTGATGGGTGGTTGTGATGACTTGTGTTCTACTGGGTGGTCGAGATTGCTTAGAAGTTGTTTTGTTAGTGCTGGTCATAATGATCGTGTTGCTCTATGTGGTTGAGATTGTTTTCGTGTTATTTCTAAGGAGCTGGGATGATTGTTTTATAGCGTTTAGGATGATTTGGTTGGATTAACCTCTTGCTGTTGGGTTTTGTCATGGACAATAGTTTGTTTAGTGTGGTGCTAGTGACATTTAGACTTCTTGTTAGTTGCTTAGATTTCTACTTGACATTCATTAAAACATGACATTAAAACTTTATTTACTAAGGTGTCAAGATGTTCCGTTCGCATTTATTCATTTTTTGTTTGTTCCTGACGACTTGTTCTAGAGATATTTATTACCGGCCTTTGAACGTTGGTCGTTTGTTCGCAATATACTCGTTGAAATGTATGATGTTGTCAATATATGTTCTAGGGTGTTAACGGATAAGCTCTCTATACCAACAAATCAAATACACTGCCTGAGACTACCGAGTATTATGCAATAATTGAAGGGCCTGAACTGATTTGGCTGACAGGTGAAGAGGGAAGGCGTCCCTGAAACTTTGTGCTAGCAGATGTGGCTTGTCAGCCTAGAAAAAAAGCACACCTCATCTTGGAAAAAAAAGAAGGGGGGTGGGGTCATCTTGACGCTCTGCATTGTGTAGTTACAAACACGAGTAAGGGAAACAACTAGGATTTGAACCTAGTCTTTACATATTTATGCGCTCTTTGTTCATCAAAATATATGATGGATACATGTTCGCACAACTGATTTGTAGTTTATGAAAGCACCTATGAAGGATTGTTTGGCCTTGAATAAAATACTGTTGTACACTTCGCTACTGTGTTCACTTATTTCCCCTTGGCATGATGGACATGTTTGTTAGGATTTGGTCCAAGCCAGCCACGCACAAATCCTGGCCACCCTCTCACGCTACGCGTATCATTGTTAGTGGAGGGGATGAGGGGTTTGAAGGCTGGGCAAACGATAACTCGGTAGCCCATAGAGCGAGAGAGAAAGAGTTGATACTTCCTGTCCTCCACAACCCCCACCCCCCCATCAATGTACTGCTCAAATAAAGATTCCGTGGCACGTTGCCAGGAGACTGGACCTATACCACTGCGCTAGGAAGTGATACGCTGAGAACGCCCTGTATGGAGACGTCAGAATAGCTCTATGGTTCTTGAACCGATTGTTAGTTTCTCCACGAGAAAACAGGCCCCTGGGTTTGTGTGCGCCAATCGAGTTCACTTATAGCCAAGAAGGAGAGAACGATGAAGTGTGCAGTGTTGTCTCTAGCTAGACATTGTGTGTGCGTGTCAATGTTTAGTGGTGTGAGTTTCACTGCCCACCACGTGGTACTTTAGTTTTACTGATGGAAATGACTCGAACTTTCCTTTTGTTTTTCTAAAAAGAACCACGACCACGAGACTGTACTCAGTGTTTATTTAATCGTAAAGAAAAGTTTCGACTGTGTTCACGTGACCAAGACCGCCTGACTGTTGACATACTCTCGAGTAATGTAACAATGTAGCGGTTTGCTCCCCTGAGATCGCATTTCCTGGCTTAGGTAATCATTCTGTCCACTGACCAGCAAGCCTGCGGTCAACTTGAACTGATGGACTCCTCAGACTCTCTTTACACTTTTCCTTCACTGGGCCTGCTACGGAAGACCGGATGAAAGCGTTGACTTTATTGGGATAAACTGAATTTGTAATGTACTTACTTGACATTTGTATATCTGTAGTGACAACACTGTTAAAAGAAATACTTGGCAAGAGTACTATGTACCTCATTGTAGAAGTATGTTCGCTCTATGTACCTCATTGTAGAAGTATGTTCGCTCTATCTACCTTATTGTAGAAGTATGTTCGCTCTATGTACCTCATTGAAGAAGTATGTTCGCTCTATCTACCTTATTGTAGAAGTATGTTCGCTCTATCTACCTTATTGTAGAAGTATGTTCGCTCTATGTACCTCATTGTAGAAGTATGTTCGCTCTATCTACCTTATTGTAGAAGTATGTTCGCTCTATGTACCTGATTGTAGAAGTATGTTCGCTCTTTCTACCTTGTAGAAGTATGTTCGCTCTATGTACCTGATAGTAGAAGTATGTTCGCTCTTTCTACAATATTTATTGTAGAAGTATGTTCGCTCTATCTACCTTATCGTAGAAGTATTTTTCTGTTAGTTCTTTGTACGTCATTGTAGAAGTATTGTAGAAGTATGTTCGCTATATATACCTCATTCTAGAAATATTTTCTGTTCGCTGTATGTACATCATTGAAGAAGTATTTTCTCTATATGTGCCTCATTGTAGATTTATGTAATTTAGAGTCTAGCAGGCTGATTAGCCGTTTAATGTTCGTACTATATATGCCATCAAAACATGATACAGTTTAATACAAGACGGCAACAAATAATTAGGGACAATAATTGAAGTAAAGGACAAATACATCTGGTGTATATAGCTATTTACATTGGACAACAACATCAACACAAAGACTCAGAATTGCTCCCAAGTCATAATGGATTGAGAACCTAAACAAGTTTTCCCCCATCTTTTCATGGTGACGAAAGACTTTTCTTTAATCTTGTATCACACTTCAGTGGTGCCCTTAACGCAACAATTAGTTCATTAACTATTGATAATTAATTATTTTGTTTTGTATCTCGAACAAGGGAAAGAAATTTGTTTGACTGCTGAAGTGGTATAAGTTGAATTAGTCCCCCATATTTTTTTGTAGAAAAAATTTTAAATAAGTATAAATAACTATTATACCTATTTTCTTAAGCAGCTCCCTGGCATATTTTGAACGCTAAAAGCACGATTTTGTGCTAAAAAAACATTTGGTAAAAATATTTCTAATCGCACATATTTATTATTGTTAGGCTACATCTATTACACATTTGATTATATGACTGATCCAAACTAATTGATACTACTACAAATAATATAAGATTTTTTAAAAAGAATTTTAAATTTATTTTTATATTGCTGTGGATGTGTTTTTTTTCCAATGAACTGTGTGCTGTAGCCACCCCTCGAATGCCCAAGGCCCATCTAGATTGCTTGGGACATGGCTTTGTGCCTTCATTCGTCTGGGGGTGGGACGGGACGTTTGGGGCGCGACATGTTTCCATCACATGCTTATAGTCGTTCTATTTTTGTTTTAAAGAAGAACAATACATATCTTTGTTTGGTATGTGTGTTTGGGTCGAACATAGTATTCATGTAGAATTTTCAATTATTTTGGTATTTAAGTTTGTTGTGTAATTTTTGTTGAATTTTTGTTGAATCACGTGATAACGAGAGCATGGGGTTGTCCAAATGAAAAGAAAACAATGATAGAAAAAAATTGATGCAATTTTAAGTGGAAACAAAAATGAATTATTTAATTTGTAGGAGAGAAAACTAATGTAATCATGTGCACACCACAAGTATAGCTTATGGGGGTGTGGCAAATATATTAATATCATGGTCCCAGGTAGAAATCTTACCTTTCCTACTTTTGATATTGAGGATTCTAACATCCAAACAAACCTCCCACAGGATGGCGGCGGATTGCTGCGGGAAGGGTTTGAACCCGGGACTTACGAGACCATATCACACAATCAGACAGCCATCCCTAGTTCCGTAGTTCACACTATGCTAATTAATAAATGTGTTATATTTTATTGCATGTATATGCGTGTTTGTGTTTCACCTATGTTGGCTTCTGCATGTTTGTTATTAAGTGGAACATTTTTATGTTCAAAATATTTCAGAAATTACGCTAATTTACAAAATAAAAACCAATTGAAATAATAAATATAGAAAAAAATCGATGCAATTTTTCGTTAACACAAAAAAATGGTTTATTTAATTTCATCAATTTATGGTATATCCAGATATATATTTAAAATAAGTTTTTTTAAAAATAGAAATCAATAGACGTCATCTAATGCGTGCGCCTGGCAGAACTCGCATAGAGAGAAGCTAGTTATTACCATGGTCTCAGGTAGGAATAATCTGGCTTATTATATATTCATGAAATAATCGAAACCTTAATAAAACAAAATTTCGATGGATGGGGTAGAATTCATACAATATCATACTATACATACAATAATGTAGTTTAGTGAAATAAACTTTATTGTAAAAGCTACTTGTTTCTAATATCATAGTAAGAATATCTCGCGCCAAAACGTCACGTACCGATTAACAAAAAATATATGCAATATTCGAAAGACAATGTGTGAACATGGATCCCAGATACATGTACTATACATAAGACTTCACAAGATGATGAACAAACTGAAGCCATTCTGATTGATTGTTGGCCTGAACAAGTATTTTGTCCGTTATTTCCAGTTTGTTCATGACCCACTGATGTGTTTGATGAAAAGTTTCTTTGTCTACAGATTATTAGTTCACTCCTTCGATGTTCAACAACAACAGTGAACTCCATTGTGTCCAGCCAATAAGCGTTGACCATCTGTGGGGCGTGCTAGTGGCCTAGTGCTTGATTTCCGAACCGACGGGTCTCGGATTTGAATCCCGGAGAAAACTTGGATTTTGAATTTCGGGATTTTTAGGGTGCCCCTGAGTCCACACAACTCTAAGTGTACCTGACATTGATTGGGAAAAATAAAGGTGGTTGGTCGTGTTTCTTGTCACATGACACCCTCTTTAACCGTGGGCCACAGAAACAGGAGGCATTTACATCAGCTGCCCCATGGATCGCAAGGTTGAAGGGGGAACTTTTTTTTATCCCTTAGAATTAGATGTAGATTTCAGTTTTAGACGTTTTCTGCTGAAAATATTGATCTTCCTACCTGCACTGTATGATCAATTAGGAATATTAATTTGAGGAAAACAGCTAGTGACTAGTAATATTATTTTATCTGCTTGCGTTACACATTAATACTTTGGAGACCAAGTGTTCTTGTACAAACTTGTTAAGTCATTCTGGAACTTTTCTTTAGCTGTCACCTTGTTCCATTATGTCCAATGAAAACACTCAGTCAACTCAGTACGTTCATCATCTTTGGTAGGGGACTATTAGTGGAATGCATGAGTAGACTGCTGCTAAATATTTCATAGTTTGCACTGGCCTCACCTTTGTCCTCTCTTCCACTGTTGAGCCATCACGACATTGTGCGCCAATTAGTTCTTTGCGTGGCCCTTTTGTTTTCTTAGTGTACACGATTAGAGCTTGTCAGTGAGTTTGTTGTTTCAATCTAGAGCCACCCTGGTCATTTTGTTATGCTTCTAATACCCCTGGTGCTATGTTGTTTTTGTTTCTCTTATACAAGCTGAACATTGGTAGAGACAAGAAGAGTGTTCACTTCCTTGAGGTTTTAGGTCTCATTGCTGTCCGTTCTGGGAAGTCGCTAAATAGCGAATGTGATAAGCACACTAGAGTATACAATGAATAATGTATATCGTCCACGGATGAGAAAGATTGAATGAAAAAAAGTAAAACTTAGATCTAGTTTTCTTGAAAGATTAGTTTTAAAATGTATTGGCATGTGCTGTACTATTGTCGTTGTCCAGACATTTCACAGTTTAGCTGGCCATAAGTTTTTTTTTACTCCGAATTTGAACTTACTTTTTAAATCTAGTTTTTTTTTAGTACTGTGAGAAGATTAAATAGAGTAGTGTGTTGATACGTAACAGTGTTGACCTTGATCCTCAAACAAAAGAGGACTGAGTTTCCAAATTTTTTTGTTTCTTCTTCACCTTATGACCTTTTTGGACTGCCTTGACACTGTCTCTATAACACAAGAACTGAGACATTGTTACAAGGACCCAACAATCATGTCACATCATATTGACTACTACAACATCTTGCATAGCTACAAGTGGACCAAACAATTTGACATCATATTCACAGCATAGCTAGAAGTGTACCAAACGATAATTTAACATCATATTGACAGCATAGCTAGAAGTGGACCAAACGATACTTTGACATCATATTGACAGCATAGCTAGAAAAGGACCAAAACAATAATGTCTTGACACATCAGCATTGAAGAGTTTTGTTTCTTCAAGGGATTATTTCCAGGCACAGATTGTACAAAACATTTCCTTGATGAATATTTAATACGTAGCTCCTAGTCATTTCTCAAGAGATCAGTCTACGGTCTCGAGCGCTAAGCATTTGCTTATTGACCATTCAATTAAGTTTAGCGCTACGCCTCCGCTTGTTTAGAAGCATGCATCAAGTCCTAGGCTTTAGGATGTGAATAGAATGTGTTCCAGTGTTGATGTAAGGAAGGGGAAAAAATGTGCCATCATTTCTAGGATTTGTTGAAATAGATCACGTGATCTGTAAAGCCCAGTCTTAGAGTCAGCCAGCAAATCCCGTTTTATTAGCTGATTTCTGAAGTCTTGACATTTGCCGTGGAACGCTCTGAGACCTGGGTGAGGGAAGGTAGCTATTGATCTGGTGCCACGTGTGTGTACACACGACACGGTGGAGCACTTGTGTCTTGCTGTGGAAATGGACATCCAAGTGGACTGTGGGTTCTGTGGGCGGGCGAGTAGGAGCGCGAGTGTCCCCTGACACTTTTGCTTGACCCTGTTATTTGGTAGCGAGTCTTGTGGGGAGGTTTTGGACCAAGTTAATCTCTAAGTTATGTGAGATACTCTCTATGCCTCGTGTTCGCATCCCATTTGCTTCTCAGCACTCTCCATCTTGGACCTCCTGATCCGTCCGGTTCCTTCTCTGAACTCTCCATCTTTGACCTCCTGATCCGTCCGGTTCCTTCTCTGAACTCTCCATCTTTGACCTCCTGATCCGTCCGGTTCCTTCTCTGAACTCGTACATAAAGGAACTAAATGAATTGAGAGTGTGGTGACATTCAAGACTTGTTCAGATCTGTTCTATCATCCTAAACCTCTCTCTCTCACGCTTCTAACCAAGAGAAACACACACTTGTAGTTCATTGTGTCCCAGTTCTTTTCTAGGCTTAGATTGCACAGTTACAATTGGTTGATACTGTGTGAAGGATCAATTGGCGTTGTTACACAACCGATGGGCGTGGTTACACACCTGATGGGTGGAGTCTTAAAGTTAAAAACTTGTTATTTTGAACATCAAAAATGGCATATATTCAGTCTAGACTTGTCAGGGTGGACTAGGAGAGGTGGAAGGGCAAGACAATGACTTATGTTTTGGTTTTGGTACATTGTATTTGGATTAGCTCAAAGGCCCGCCTTCACATTTTGTCGCTGTATAGAAGTCTACGTACTGAATGCAGATAAGTTTATGAACATTTGTTTCCAAGCAAGACACTCCGTGCTGCTACAGAATTGTGAGGCCATGAGGGGCATTGACACATCTACATGAGCCGCCTTCAATTTGAGTCTACCAAAAACTCCCGTTATTGTATGCTTGATTTAGCCTGATACCATAAGTACTCTTTAATTCTCTGTATCTAAACCTACTGTATGTCTTGTTCTCTGACAGTGTGACAGGGGGTGAGCTGTTTGACCGTATCGTAGAGAAAGGAAGCTACACAGAAAAAGACGCCAGTCTTTTGATACGGCAGGTTTTGGAGGCAGTGGATTACATGCACGACAGGGGCGTGGTTCATAGAGACTTAAAGGTAAGTGCTTTCTTAAGGTGGAGACTGCTGTCTACAAAATATGTACACAAAACCAAATCAGTTAGATTGCTTAGAAGCATACCAGCTGTTCTAATATATGTGTGTGTGTCTTCTGTTGGCTAGTTATTTTTTGATGATTGGATTTGATTCAAAGAGAAAACTCTATAATAACATTTTATAAGACTGCTCTAAATGTGATTGGCAGGCTGTTAGAACAGCGGTCTAAGAGCAATAAATTATATTTAATTTTTTTTATTTTTAATACAATCTACAACAAATTTTATATTAAAAATGAAAAAAAAAAAGCTTCAAATAAAATTTTAAGGAACGGCCAGGTACTTTAGAGAAACCTCAGAATATAGCCCCATTGTCCCTAGTCCTTTCACCATCGTTAACGAAAATTGATCTTTTTTAGCGGCCCCCGAAAGGGGAAGAGACGCTATTAGTTTTGTGTGGCCTGTCTGTCCGTCCGTCCCGTTTAGATCTCGTAAACTAGAAAAGATAGTGAAAATCCGACATCACAATATTTTAGACCAGGGGTCTCAAACTTATTTCAGCATGTGGGCCACAGTGGAAAGTAACAACCATTCAGCGGGCCGCACCACAAAAAGAGAATGTTTTTTCATTAAATTTTACGAACACTACTGTCACTGCAGTTAAATGCTAAAATTAAGTTTTTATAATTATTTATTAAATTTAGTGTAGTTTATTACATGCACAGGCAGTTTAGTTTACTAAAATAAGTTGACGTTGTCTCTGTCACTAATTAAAAAGCAGAAACTGTAGTTCCCCCCCAAAAAAACAAAACAAAACAAAAAAAAAAACCTATAATTTCTAGGCCTACTGCAGATGGCTCGTCACTCATGTTTCTGTCCACTCAGCTGAGAGCGTTTGGCAGAGACCAGACCATCGACGTTAGGCCTGAAGTCGCGTGTAGTAACAAGCAGCAAGGTTGCTCTCAGATGCTTATCAGTCAGTCTTGATCGTAATGCTGTTTTGTTCATCTTCATTCTGGAAAAAACTGTTCGCAAACGTACGCACTTCCAAACATCGCTAGAATTCTAGCAGCTGCACCAACATCAGCGAATTTTTGCTTCAGAACAGTGTCACACTGCAGGTACAGTAGTTCCATCTGGACTTCCTCTGGAACGTTTTTCATTTCAACTGCGAGCGGAGTGGCAACAAGGAAAACCTGTGGTTCGAGAGCAGTAAATTGATGAAAGCGGTGTTCAAAATCTTCCAGTAGTCTGGAGAGGATGTCTACATAATATTTCAGGCAGTGTGGTTCAACCGTAATGCTCTGTAGAAAAGACAAATGAGCCAGGTTTCCATCTGCCAGCTGAGTGGCCCACAAAGTCAGCTTGTATCTGAATGATTTGATGTGGTCAAACATCACGGTAATCAGCTGCTTTGTGCCCTGTAGTTGTGAATTGAGTGCATTGGTAGGTTGCGTGATGTCTGTAAGAAAAGCAAGATCCGACAAAACATTGGGTCACTGAGCTGAGGTATGTTTCTGTCTTTCATTGCCATGAACAATGCTATTTCCCGTCTCAGTTCAAAAAATCTCTGCAGCACTTTTCCACGACTCAACCATCTGACTTCCGTATGATAAAACAACTCTCCGTATTCCGTTTCTAACTCAGCTAGAAATGACACAAACTGTCTGTGGTTGAGACTCCGTGCACGTATGAAGTTCACCGTCTTCTCGACAACATCCATCACGTTCTTCATTTGTAGACTTTTGCCACAGAGTGCTTCTTGGTGCAGAATACAGTGTATGGCTGCAAAAGGTCCCGCCAAGCTGAGCTGAAACCGTTTCTCTACCATTAATCCAACAACAAAAAACTTCTCTGATCACATTGCTGGTGCACCTTCCGTAGCCACTGAAACAAGTTTTTTCAACGGTAGCCCACACCTGTCAATACAAGCTTCCAGTTCTTGAAACACATCGCGTCCAGTCGTCGTTCCTTTCATGGGTAGTAAGTCCAATAGCTCTTCAACAATGTTCAAGTTTTCGTCGACCCAGCGAATGAATACGGCACAGTATGCGGTGTCTGTTACACCAGAAGACTCGTCCAGTGCGATGGAATATGCTACAAAGTCTTTTGCAGCGGCAATCAGATGCTGTTGAACATTTGTCGCTGACTCGGTGATCCTGCTTGCAACTGTGTTCGCAGACAAACTTATGCTTTCGATAATTTCACACGCCTAAAGCATACACTCTTACAAACTGGCCTTCAGTGCATGGTCGTGATGCCATCTCGCTAACAACAAAACTTGCCTTCAGTGAATCTTCGCTTGTAGTGGGCGGACACCTCATTTACTGATGTGTGCAGTTGTAAATATATGTGGTCATTGTAAATTTTATCTAATTTTTTTTTTAATTCGCGGACGTGGCCGCGGGCCACACAAAATTGTTTCATGTGGCCCGCGGGCCACCTGTTTGAGCCCCCTGTTTTAGACCATTCAAAGTGAGGCCAGGTTCACATCTAACTTCACATTCACCTATCCTTTGGTCTACTGGTCTACTGGACTGCTGGGGCACCACACAAGACCTGTTTACCTTTTTTCTTCATTATTCTCTGTCATTTGTCATTGATTGAATTTCATTATCATAATATTGAAACCTGCCTTTTTACCTGCTTTGGGGGCCGATTTTCAGTTTGTGTTCCCACACAAACTGTCTTTGTAACCTTTTTTTTTTAAAAAATTTTTATTACACAACACAGTATTTTTTTGTTTTGTTTTGTTTTAAACATTCTCCAAACACTTTTAAAAAAATGTTTTTTGTTTTTTTCGTTGTTTACTTCCTTCTAGAATACATCTTTATTATTTGATCTTAATTTGCTCCTTGCTACACTGTCCTTCTAGAATGTAGATAGACACATCTTTATTATATGATCTTAAAATGCTCCTTGCTACTCTGTCCTTCTAGAATGTAGATAGACACATCTTTATTATATGATCTTAATATGCTCCTTGCTACTCTGTCCATCTAGAATGTAGATAGACACATCTTAATATGCTCCTTGCTACACTGTCCTTCTAGAATGTAGATAGACACATCTTTCTTATATGATCTTAATATGCTCCTTGCTACTCTGTCCTTCTAGAATGTAGATAGACACATCTTAATATGCTCCTTGCTACACTGTCCTTCTAGAATGTAGATAGACACATCTTAATATGCTCCTTGCTACACTGTCCTTCTAGAATGTAGATAGACACATCTTAATATGCTCCTTGCTACACTGTCCTTCTAGAATGTAGATAGACACATCTTAAAATGCTCCTTGCTACTCTGTCCTTATAGAATGTAGATAGACACATCTTAATATGCTCCCTCCTACTCTGTCCTTCTAGAATGTATATAGACACATCTTAATATGCTCCTTGCTACACTGTCCTTCTAGAATGTAGATAGACACATCTTAATATGCTCCTTGCTACTCTGTCCTTCTAGAATGTAGATAGACACATCTTAATATGCTCCTTGCTACACTGTCCTTCTAGAATGTAGATAGACACATCTTAATATGCTCCTTGCTACACTGTCCTTCTAGAATGTAGATAGTCACATCTTAATATGCTCCCTCCTACTCTGTCCTTCTAGAATGTAGATAGGCACATCTTAATATGCTCCTTGCTACACTGTCCTTCTAGAATGTAGATAGACACATCTTAATATGCTCCTTCCTACACTGTTCTTCTAGAATGTAGATAGACACATCTTAATATGCTCCTTGCTACTCTGTCCTTCTAGAATGTAGATAGACACATCTTAATATGCTCCATCCTACACTGTCCTTCTTGAATGTAGATAGTCACATCTTAATATGCTCCATCCTACACTGTCCTTCTAGAATGTAGATAGACACATCTTAATATGCTCCTTGCTACACTGTCCTTCTAGAATGTAGATAGACACATCTTAATATGCTCCTTGCTACTCTGTCCTTCTAGAATGTAGATAGACACATCTTAATATGCTCCTTGCTACACTGTCCTTCTAGAATGTAGATAGACACATCTTAATATGCTCCTTCCTACACTGTCCTTCTAGAATGTAGATAGACACATCTTAATATGCTCCTTGCCACTCTGTCCTTCTAGAATGTAGATAGACACATCTTAATATGCTCCATCCTACACTGTCCTTCTTGAATGTAGATAGTCACATCTTAATATGCTCCATCCTACACTGTCCTTCTAGAATGTAGATAGACACATCTTAATATGCTCCTTGCTACTCTGTCCTTATAGAATGTAGATAGACACATCTTAATATGCTCCCTCCTACTCTGTCCTTCTAGAATGTATATAGACACATCTTAATATGCTCTTTGCTACACTGTCCTTCTAGAATGTAGATAGACACATCTTAATATGCTCCTTGCTACTCTGTCCTTCTAGAATGTAGATAGACACATCTTAATATGCTCCTTGCTACACTGTCCTTCTAGAATGTAGATAGTCACATCTTAATATGCTCCCTCCTACTCTGTCCTTCTAGAATGTAGATAGACACATCTTAATATGCTCCTTGCTACACTGTCCTTCTAGAATGTAGATAGACACATCTTAATATGCTCCTTGCTACACTGTCCTTCTAGAATGTAGATAGACACATCTTTATTATATGATCTTAAAATGCTCCTTGCTACTCTGTCCTTCTAGAATGTAGATAGACACATCTTTATTATATGATCTTAATATGCTCCTTGCTACTCTGTCCATCTAGAATGTAGATAGACACATCTTAATATGCTCCTTGCTACACTGTCCTTCTAGAATGTAGATAGACACATCTTTCTTATATGATCTTAATATGCTCCTTGCTACTCTGTCCTTCTAGAATGTAGATAGACACATCTTAATATGCTCCTTGCTACACTGTCCTTCTAGAATGTAGATAGTCACATCTTAATATGCTCCCTCCTACTCTGTCCTTCTAGAATGTAGATAGGCACATCTTAATATGCTCCTTGCTACACTGTCCTTCTAGAATGTAGATAGACACATCTTAATATGCTCCTTCCTACACTGTTCTTCTAGAATGTAGATAGACACATCTTAATATGCTCCTTGCTACTCTGTCCTTCTAGAATGTAGATAGACACATCTTAATATGCTCCATCCTACACTGTCCTTCTTGAATGTAGATAGTCACATCTTAATATGCTCCATCCTACACTGTCCTTCTAGAATGTAGATAGACACATCTTAATATGCTCATTGCTACACTGTCCTTCTAGAATGTAGATAGACACATCTTAATATGCTCCTTGCTACTCTGTCCTTCTAGAATGTAGATAGACACATCTTAATATGCTCCTTGCTACACTGTCCTTCTAGAATGTAGATAGACACATCTTAATATGCTCCTTCCTACACTGTCCTTCTAGAATGTAGATAGACACATCTTAATATGCTCCTTGCCACTCTGTCCTTCTAGAATGTAGATAGACACATCTTAATATGCTCCATCCTACACTGTCCTTCTTGAATGTAGATAGTCACATCTTAATATGCTCCATCCTACACTGTCCTTCTAGAATGTAGATAGACACATCTTAATATGCTCCTTGCTACTCTGTCCTTATAGAATGTAGATAGACACATCTTAATATGCTCCCTCCTACTCTGTCCTTCTAGAATGTATATAGACACATCTTAATATGCTCTTTGCTACACTGTCCTTCTAGAATGTAGATAGACACATCTTAATATGCTCCTTGCTACTCTGTCCTTCTAGAATGTAGATAGACACATCTTAATATGCTCCTTGCTACACTGTCCTTCTAGAATGTAGATAGTCACATCTTAATATGCTCCCTCCTACTCTGTCCTTCTAGAATGTAGATAGACACATCTTAATATGCTCCTTGCTACACTGTCCTTCTAGAATGTAGATAGACACATCTTAATATGCTCCTTGCTACACTGTCCTTCTAGAATGTAGATAGTCACATCTTAATATGCTCCCTCCTACTCTGTCCTCTAGAATGTAGATAGGCACATCTTAATATGCTCCTTGCTACTCTGTCCTTCTAGAATGTAGATAGACACATCTTAATATGCTCCTTGCTACACTGTCCTTCTAGAATGTAGATAGACACATCTTAATATGCTCCTTCCTACACTGTCCTTCTAGAATGTAGATAGACACATCTTAATATGCTCCTTGCCACTCTGTCCTTCTAGAATGTAGATAGACACATCTTAATATGCTCCATCCTACACTGTCCTTCTTGAATGTAGATAGTCACATCTTAATATGCTCCATCCTACACTGTCCTTCTAGAATGTAGATAGACACATCTTAATATGCTCCTTGCTACACTGTCCTTCTAGAATGTAGATAGACACATCTTAATATGCTCCTTCCTACACTGTTCTTCTAGAATGTAGATAGACACATCTTAATATGCTCCTTGCTACTCTGTCCTTCTAGAATGTAGATAGACACATCTTAATATGCTCCATCCTACACTGTCCTTCTTGAATGTAGATAGTCACATCTTAATATGCTCCATCCTACACTGTCCTTCTAGAATGTAGATAGACACATCTTAATATGCTCCTTGCTACACTGTCCTTCTAGAATGTAGATAGACACATCTTAATATGCTCCTTGCTACACTATCCTTCTAGAATGTAGATAGTCACATCTTAATATGCTCCCTCCTACTCTGTCCTTCTAGAATGTAGATAGACACATCTTAATATGCTCCTTGCTACACTGTCCTTCTAGAATGTAGATAGACACATCTTAATATGCTCCTTGCTACACTGTCCTTCTAGAATGTAGATAGTCACATCTTAATATTCTCCCTCCTACTCTGTCCTTCTAGAATGTAGATAGGCACATCTTAATATGCTCCTTGCTACACTGTCCTTCTAGAATGTAGATAGACACATCTTAATATGCTCCTTCCTACACTGTTCTTCTAGAATGTAGATAGACACATCTTAATATGCTCCTTGCTACTCTGTCCTTCTAGAATGTAGATAGACACATCTTAATATGCTCCATCCTACACTGTCCTTCTTGAATGTAGATAGTCACATCTTAATATGCTCCATCCTACACTGTCCTTCTAGAATGTAGATAGACACATCTTAATATGCTCCTTGCTACACTGTCCTTCTAGAATGTAGATAGACACATCTTAATATGCTCCTTGCTACTCTGTCCTTCTAGAATGTAGATAGACACATCTTAATATGCTCCCTGCTACTCTGTCCTTCTAGAATGTAGATAGTCACATCTTAATATGCTCCTTGCTACACTGTCCTTCTAGAATGTAGATAGACACATCTTAATATGCTCCTTGCTACACTGTCCTTCTAGAATGTAGATAGACACATCTTAATATGCTCCTTGCTACACTGTCCTTCTAGAATGTAGATAGACACATCTTAATATGCTCCTTGCTGCACTGTCCTTCTAGAATGTAGATAGACACATCTTAATATGCTCCTTGTTACACTGTCCTTCTAGAATGTAGATAGACACATCTTAATATGCTCCCTCCTACTCTGTCCTTCTAGAATGTAGATAGACACATCTTAATATGCTCCATCCTACTCTGTCCATCAAGTTCTCGCCTCTTGGCTAAACCTCCCACTCCCGTGTTTTGTTTCTGCCAACTCTTCCAGTTTCCACTTTCTAATGTCAGCGCTTTATTTTTTTAAATTGAGATCATTAAAAAAAATATCTTTGATACTTAGTGTGAAATAATACATAGGCATCCAGCGGTTATTTGATGATAAATTTGATATTATCGATGAAATGATCTACAATCTCAATCTTAACTGTAGCAGCTAATGATTGAAGCTATATACCTATTAAAGAAAGTTAAGTTCCTCTTTCAGACCTTGCGATCTATAGTGCATATAATCTGATTCTGTGGCCCACCTTTAACGATGGTGTCATTTGGCCAACACAACGACCAACCGACTTTACTTCCACAAGTAATATAAGGTACTCGTTACAGCTGGTGGACTCGGAAGCGCCCAAATATCTCGAAATTAAATGTCCCAGTCTTCACCAGGATTCGAACCTGGACTTCGGTTCGGAAGCTAAGCGCTTTACCTCTCAGCCACCGCGCCTCTAAGCTAATTGAGGAAAGTGTCTGGCTACAAATAAACTAAATTGCCTGGCTACTACTATGTCTGGCTATCTAATTCGGCTAACTTTACTGACTCTACGTAATCAACTGCGGGCTACCTTATCATTCTTCCAAATATTGTCAAATGTTCTAATGGTCTGTCAAAGATGGTAGCCCCGTCAAGATATCAGGCTCTTACGTGAAGGCACACAGTGGACACTGCTTCTATTATTTATGTCTACTATCCAAATCTTCAAGTGGTGAATTTATTCTGCCACATCTTGTATCATACAAACAGACGTAGTATCTCGGCAGGCTAAAAAAAAAAGGTTGGTCTTGACGGATTTGAATCGTAGACGGGAGTGTTTTTTTTTTTTAAGGAAAAAACTCTGGAAGAAAAGATGCCACCGACTGGCTTGAACCATGCCTATATGTGCTGCGGAAATCAATAATCTGCCGGCATGGTGACAGATGTGTGTATGTGTGTTGGCTAAGGTGAGGATGAGGCAGAGGGAGGGTGCCAGGTTGGGGGAAAGAAAGATTACCGCATGTCTGCTAGAGGACAGTTGATCGGCGACAGCTGGCGCCATGAGATGTTTGGCATTACAGCTCAGCCAAGGAATCGTCTTTTAAAGAAAATGTACAAGTCTCTTTATTGATCCATGAAGAGACATGACCTATCACATGACATTTATTTAATTGACCTAGATGTCACTTGGTCACATGGGCTGTGTCACGTGGCCTATAGTTCACTTGAACAGTATGTGACATGGCCAGAAACTAGGACCCCTTGAATGTGTCACTTGGCCTAGGTACCAGATAGATACTAAATGTCATGGCCTGGTGGTACGCGCTGTGGCATTCGATAGTCACGATGGTCCCGGGTTCGAACCCTCCCCTCCGCTATCCCCCCGCCATCCTGCGGTACGTTTGGGCTAGGGTTGTAATATCTTCATATCTGAAGGGACATCCGAAACGACTAAAAGCAAACATTCATGTTTTTTTTTCTTTGGTTTTTCTCATGGCCTAAAAACGTGATTTGTCTTATTCTCTGGCATCACTTAGCATGGCACGTTACCTTTGTAACACATGGCATGACCACTCTCTATGCCTTATTTGTCCAGGCTCTGCCGTTGATCAGACTTTAAACACAAAAAAAAACAACCCCCCTTACTAAACAGATCGCCACAATCCACATACGTCATTTATTTTGTTACCATCACCGTCGCCATGACCAGGACAGCAGGCTTACATCTTGTCCTTCTTGTTAAGGTGTGCTCAGTATCTATTCATCACGCTATGACCAAGACAGCAGGCTTACATCTTGTCCTTCTTGTTAAGGTGTGCTCAGTACCCGAGCTCTATTCATCACGCCATGACCAAGACAGCAGGCTTACATCTTGTCCTTCTTGTTAAGGTGTGCTCAGTATCTATTCATCACGCCATGACCAAGACAGCAGGCTTACATCTTGTCCTTCTTGTTAGGGTGTGCTCAGTACCCGAGCTTTATTCATCACGCCATGACCAGGACAGCAGGCTTACATCTTGTCCTTCTTGTTAAGGTGTGCTCAGTACCCGAGCTCTATTCATCACGCCATGACCAGGACAGCAGGCTTACATCTTGTCCTTCTTGTTAAGGTGTGCTCAGTATCTATTCATCACGCCATGACCAAGACAGCAGGCTTACATCTTGTCCTTCTTGTTAAGGTGTGCTCAGTATCTATTCATCACGCTATGACCAAGACAGCAGGCTTACATCTTGTCCTTCTTGTTAAGGTGTGCTCAGTATCTATTCATCACGCCATGACCAAGACAGCAGGCTTACATCTTGTCCTTCTTGTTAAGGTGTGCTCAGTACCCGAGCTTTATTCATCACGCCATGACCAAGACAGCAGGCTTACATCTTGTCCTTCTTGTTAAGGTGTGCTCAGTACCCGAGCTCTATTCATCACGCTATGACCAGGAAGTCATTTCAAGGCGCGACATTGGATGGCGGCGAAATTTCAGCTCTCATCGCATTCAATGTACATGCCTCCGAGGTGAGGGCCAGGAGTCTCTTGTTTCCCTCTGACCACTGGGAACGAAAATCCTTTGTTTCACGGGGGCCTGGCGTTAGCTGCATTCCCTCAACGGGCTTGATCTAAGCTTTCACGACGATATTAGCTGACAGTGGACCATCATTGTTAGAAGCCTTGACCAGTGGTCGTTCTTACTGTTGCAAAGTCCGTTTGTCAAATCTCTTGGTTTGAAGTTAAAAACATTAAGAAACGATCCCACGAGCACTTTGAGACTTCGAGTATTAGAGAGCCGACCAGACGTACTAGCTACTAAAGTCTACCCCACCCTCCCCCTGCTTGGCTGTGGTGGGATATTGATTTGGTTTTGTTAGATAATAAATCTGGTATTGATCTACTGTCTGGACTCTGAATGCCGTCAAGATGCTGCACTGGCGTGACGTTGATTGTCTCTCAGAATGAATATAATTGAGTTGCTACATGATCTGACTTTGAACTAGTTATTATTAAACGGTGATTATTGTCACTTGGAGATGTCACGTGTTACTAATCTTGACGTGGTACTAATCTTGACGTGTTACTAATCTTGACGGGTTCATGTTGGCTTTGACAACCTTGGGGTGGGCTGCATTTTGAATTTTCATCCAACTTATCAGACAAAGCCAGGGAAACATTTTAATCTAGCCTAACCGCTAGTAAGGCATTCCTATTAAACATGGCTGATGTGCCAGTAAGAGATGCCATTTTGTTGGTAATACCAGCCAGAACTGTTTTGTTACAATACTTACAATAAAGATGTTTGTTTTTAATTCGCTTTATGGGCATATGACAACATTTAATGTTACGGACGTTCCTTTAAAGAACATGATAATTACGTGGCTGTCAATCTAGTCTTTCATGTTCAGGCAACCCGTTTCATTCTTTAGTATAAAAAAAAAAGCTCTTATAAAAATTCGTCCTACCATATGGAATAAGAAATATCTTTATCTTTGTGTGTCTCTTGAGTATTTTTTTTTTAGAAGAAACTAGCAGACCTACACAAAATATGCACGATAAACTGTCAGATAACGAAGACAGTTCTGGTTGCAGACACACTTTAGAGGAAGACAGTCCTGGTTGCAGACACACTTTTGAGGAAGACAGTCCTGGTTGCAGACACACTTTAGAGGAAGACAGTCCTGGTTGCAGACACACTTTAGAGGAAGACAGTCCTGGTTGCAGACACACTTTAGAGGAAGACAGTCCTGGTTGCAGACACACTTTAGAGGAAGACAGTCCTGGTTGCAGACACACTTTAGAGGAAGACAGTCCTGGTTGCAGACACACTTTAGTTTTCCGTCCTGAGATCTAGAAATAAGTGTGTGCGAGATGAGGGCGTTGACGAATGCTACGACATTACTGGGACATATATATGTCGACTTGACACTTGTGACTTTAGACTCTTGACAAACACTGAAACTAATGTCCATCAACATAAGCAAATCATATGAAACAATACAAATGAACCAGATTCAGATTCTATAATACACATTCATATTTGTATTTGGAGATGCCTAGAGCTTGGTCTGTTCCAAAACATGAAATGTGACTTGCACGTCTGGATTGATTTTATTTGAAACTTAAAAAGGGTCAAGATCAGAATGTGACAAATGGACAGCAGTGATACTAGTAAACATTTTTTAAAGCGAGAAACTGCCTTGAAAGAATGACAACCGAATTTTAGACAAAAGTTTTCCCTTGACAGACATTTTGGTAATACTGTGTTGGTGTCGGTGTGTTAATGTTTTGACAGCCTGGAGTCCTTGGAGAGGACAATGCCATGAACATGGTCGTAGTGGATAGAGCTGGAAACAAAATCTTTTTTCCCCTTTCTCCGATTTATTGGAAAGTTGACTTGAAACTTTTATTTTTACTCGATATTTCTCAATATTTAACATTTCTGCGTTTGTTTGTTTTTTGTGAAAGAGAACTTAAAAGGGTATAAGACAGCCGCTGTTTGACTTGATGTATGGACTTTGATTGGGGTCACGTGACTTGGCGGTTACTCACGGACGTCACGTGGGCACTCATCAATACAACTAATCAGACTGAAGTATCCCAGTTAAGCCCCATTTAGATGCTTAGCTCAGGCTAGTGTTACCTGATTGAGCCTGATACCTCCGGTGGTCAAGCTGGTCAACTCAGTTGACCGTGTTAGAAAGTTCCTCTATTGCCCGCTTGTATTGTGCCCATAACTACTAGGTAATTGCTGTACTGGTCAAATGCGGTGCCATTATGGACTGGAGTGATATTCTCTGCTTTGGGTCTAGAACACTTGAACGGATGCAGTAGCATTACGGTCGTGTCGTCACTTGTTGTGCTTGTGTGTGTCGCCATCAAGCTGTCTATCCCGTGCAGTGCGATACCAAACACTGGCATTGATCAGCACAACACGCACACACACACACAGCGCAGTCTCGTTTGTTTTGCTGCTACAGTATCTAGACTTCAAAGTCATTTGAAAACATCTTCCAGTTTTGTCCCTTGCTTTCTAATGACTTCATCGGGTCTCTTTCTAGCTAAGAGCCTTGTGCTAATGCAATTACTTGGCATCATTTGTCTTTTTCCCTATGTCGATACTTGAAGGGAGAACCCTTTTTTTTTAAATAGTTGGGGGCGAAGACTGCTTAGTTTTGTATCCAAGTCTTGTGTGTATGTTGACACTTCATCTTGACTATGAAACTTGGTATCTTTGGCTGCTCTAATGTATAGGACAGGAAGAGGGGGATATTGAACTATCGATCCCGGATCCTAAAACATTTTTCCTGATTTTGTTTATCTTTGAAATGTTTCGATGCTACGTGATGTGTACATGCACGGGCCCTGATTTTAAGGGCTCTCCATTGATTAGGGCCCCTGTGTAAAGATCACCCCCCGCCCCCCTCCCTCCCAAAAAAAAATTCCGTTCAATCACTTTAAAGTGTTGTTAAGGGTTGTGTGACGATTTGGCCGAAGGATTGTATTAATAAGTTGACGAATTCATATGAAATGAAGAACTTGAAACATCTCTCTGTATTTTCTTCAAAACTTCTTTAATAACTTCTTCAAACTTTCACATCAAAATTAACTTCTTAATTCAATTACAACTTGACTTAATACTTCATAAATAAAACTTAAATGTTACATAAAACTTCTCTTAGTATAACTTCAACTTCAACTGCTAAAACTTTACTTAATGGATCCGCTAATAACATATAACTCATTACTGAGAGAGGACCAACGCTCTACAAGAACTACTACTATGCGAGGACCCCGTCTGACTCACTTTCCCTTAATTTATACTTTCTTTGATCGTACATTCCAGAATCCTGGAACCTTCTCCGATAATTATTTTAGTAACTTTGACCTTCTAGAAGCTGACGTGTGCTATTTTTTTCCCTTAACCTCTTTCTTCGATTGGACATCTAAAATTAACTTGTTTACGCTGGACACCTGCACTGGTTGACCTCGAGGTTCTAGAAACTGGTCGAAATAGGTCACAGACTCGACTCGTGACATTACCCCCTTGCCTTTTTAGCATTTTGTATGCAATATAAAATGCGTAAAATAACTTTATTACTATTCTAATATATGCACACAAAAAACTAAAAAAATTCATGCATTAAAAATACAGAGCTCATAATTCAAATAATTGCTCCATTACATTTACATAATTCAAAATTCAAAATATTATACACATTTAGCATATATAGTAAGTATCACAAAAAATACAGCTTAGTTCCATACAGCACTATATGATATTTGAGTATGAACTTTTCTAGCTTTTGAAACTCAAGAAAATATCAAAATTATACAACTTCACAATACTGAAAAATATCTGTCATCTTATCATATTATTTGCTAATACATAATATCTGAATATTAACTTATTTTTCAATATATGAAATCTAAACATGTACAATGCCAAATTACTCATTTCTAAAACTATTATAACAACAGTACTAAGGTAAATATACTAAGTAATAAACAATTGCATGACATAATTATTAAAATAAATATTGACACAGCTGTACAGTGCTGTTAGATTTACAACTTTCTTCTTTCCAGGTACTTGAAACAATTCTAGTCTGTCTGTATATTTCTTCTGTTCGGGCACTGGAAATAATTCTAGTCTATCTGTACATTTCTTCTTTCTTGGTTCTTTATAGTTCAAAATACGTTTAACAATATTGTCCTGTGTTTTCAGAGAGTTTTGTTCAACTCTGCTGTTGAAAAATGTTACTTTTGGTTTCAATACAAACATGCTTAGTTTAGCTACAAATGTACGTTGTTTCAATTGGTACAGAATGTCTCTTAGTTCATGAATATGTTTCATTCTAACTTTAAGCAACGTGCAACTATTGTCCTTATAATATTCTTTGCTTTTCATATGTTCAAATAGGAACTGTCCAAAATTGACACTAAATCTTTCTTTTAATGACAGTTTACGTTGTAAAACGATTGAAGTAGAAAACATTGAGTTCGATCGTTCATGAAAGCATGGCGCTAATAAGTCAGTTAATTCTTTCTGCAGTAAATCTCTATTGTGCAAAGTTAGAGAATAAACATTTGAGTTGGCAAGTTTGTTAGTTTTTAAGTTAATCTCATTGTCTATTAATGTTGATATGTCAGGAACATCATGAAATATCTCAGTATATTCTTCACTTGTATTCAACAGGTCTTCCATACTTTTCAACTTTAAATGATCTATGTCAATGTCTTTGATAGATTCAGTTTGTTTTGATGTCGTTGGTAATAGTTCATTTCTATTGTCTTCATTTTCCTCTTGAATTGTTGCTAAGCATGTAACACTTTCTTCTAGTACTTTTGATAAGTTTTCTTTATCTGTATCCTCATTGTATTTTTCAAGCATATGAACATGAAACACTTTGATATATTTGTTAATGTTGATTTCATAAGTTACGTTTGAAATCTTTCTGATGATAGTAAATGGACCTTGCCATGTATAAATCAGCTTGTTGCTCATGTCAGGTAACCATAACTTCACTTTGTCTCCTTGTTTTAAATTTCTAAGCTTTCTGTAATCCTTTAAAATTGTTTCACTTTGAATATTGACTTCAGCTTCTTGAGTTTTTCCACATGGCTTTAAGACTGTAATATTTCTATCAAAATCTTGTTGAAATGTTTTCGTTTCTGAGTTATTTTGTTTTGACTTAGACAGTGAGTCATTTTTGTCTGGTATAATATTTTCAATAAGTTTGTAGCTTTGTTCAACATTCGCGCGTTGATCTGGAACTTTTGTCTTAGGATTGTTCATTTGACAAACTTGACATTGACTAACATGTTTCTTAACATCTTTCGTAATACTAGGCCAATAAAATTTGTCAAGAATTCTTTTCTTTGTCCTCGTCACACTCGCTAGTTTAGTATGTAGAAAATTGTGATTCTTTTCAATGATGTCTTGAGTATATTTCAGTGGTAAAATGATTTGTTCAACAAACTCATAGGTATCATAATTGACACTTTTCTTTACAAGTATTCCTTCTTTGAAATAAGGTACATGAAGTCCTGGCTGCTTTACAATTGTTTGCGCCTTATTGTACAATCTTGTCAAAGTTATATCTTTCCTCTGGTCAGCTTTAAATTCTTCATTATTAAATAGTTGAAGTTCAGTAGTATTCTTGTTGTACTCATAAACAATGTCAGGTCCTTCAGTAATGTTTGTCTCTTTTTCTTCAGTTTCATTTCTTTCTGTTTCTTTAAGTTTTCTGTCTTCTTCTTCTTTTCTTTCTTTAAGTTTTCTTTCTTCTTCTTCTTGAATTTCTTTAAGTTTTCTTTCTTCTTCTTCTTTTCTTTCTTTAAGTTTTCTTTCTTCTTCTTCTTTTCTTTCTTTAAGTTTCTTCTCTTCTTCTTCTTTTCTTTCTTTAAGTTTTCTTTCTTCTTCTTCTTTTCTTTCTTTAAGTTTTCTTTCTTCTTCTTCTTTTCTTTCTTTAAGTTTTCTTTCTTCTTCTTCTTTTCTTTTATTAAGTTGTCTATCTTCTTCTTCTTTGCGTTTCTTCTCTTCTGCTTCTTTGTCTTCTTGTATTCTTTTTTCTTCTCTAATTGTTTTTCTTTCTTCTGCCTCTTTTTCTTCCTGTCTTCTTTTTTCTTCTCTAATCCTTTTTCTTTCTTCTGCCTCTTTATCTTCTCTACGTCTTCTTTCTTCTGCCTCTTTGTCTTCTTTACGTTTTTGTATATCGTAATTTATTTGTGTAGTGCACCATTCCTCCATTCTTTCTTGTGGGATGTGAAAGGCAGCGGCTAATTTGATGTATTCTTTCCACAAGTACGAGACCAATGCCATTGTAATAACTTAATAACTGTGCTATTTATAAGTACTGCCTACACTAGCGATGACCGACACCTGTCCTCAGGTGAGAGGTTAACAATGACTGACCTAGTTAAATATCGATCGGTGTCTCCTCTTGAGGAATGTGTAAGTGGTCAGTGTATGTAAACAAACCAGTGTACTCTAGCTTTAGTAACGTTGCCTTCACAGCTTAATAGATATAGCTTTCACAGCTTTAGGAAATATAGCTTTTACAGCTTGGTAAATATAGCTTTCACAGCTTGGTAAATGTAGCTTTCACAGCTTAGTAAATATAGCTTTCACAGCTTAGTAAATGTAGCTTTCACAGCTTAGTAAATATAAAATGTAAGGTACTGACCTTTCACGTTTCATTACAAAGTTTCGTTTCAAAGATTGCTGTCTTGTTGAAGTATTCTGCAAGAGGCTTTTCTTATAAGGCTTTATTTGGGCTTTGTCGTTCAGAGAGGCTATAAATCACTCGTTAGAGGCTTTATGAAAATTCGTAGAACTTGCTAGAATGTGTCGACTTTCCTCTTTGAAAATGTAATATGTGATGCTTGACTTCGTCGTTGTCTTTATTTATAGATGCCTTTTTTCGTCAGGAGGTGCCAATATATGTGACGTATTTATTCTTCGATGTCGCCTTTATTGTTTGATGCATGTATTCATCGATGCCTTGCCTTATTTATCGGAGGTGCCAATATATGTGACGATTGGGCCGAAGGATTGTATTAATAAGTTGACGAATTCATATGAAATGAAGAACTTGAAACATCTCTCTGTATTTTCTTCAAAACTTCTTTAATAACTTCTTCAAACTTTCACATCAAAATTAACTTCTTAATTCAATTACAACTTGACTTAATACTTCATAAATAAAACTTAAATGTTACATAAAACTTCTCTTAGTATAACTTCAACTTCAACTGCTAAAACTTTACTTAATGGATCCGCTAATAACATATAACTCATTACTGAGAGAGGACCAACGCTCTACAAGAACTACTACTATGCGAGGACCCCGTCTGACTCACTTTCCCTTAATTTATACTTTCTTTGATCGTACATTCCAGAATCCTGGAACCTTCTCCGATAATTATTTTAGTAACTTTGACCTTCTAGAAGCTGACGTGTGCTATTTTTTTCCCTTAACCTCTTTCTTCGATTGGACATCTAAAATTAACTTGTTTACGCTGGACACCTGCACTGGTTGACCTCGAGGTTCTAGAAACTGGTCGAAATAGGTCACAGACTCGACTCGTGACAGGTTGTCTGTTAATGTAGTCAAATCAATAGCATACTTTGAACACTTAATGAAGGAGTATCCGCTTGTGTGGTCCAGTCGGTCCACATGCACGAACCTATGTCATTGAGTGCAACATGTGTGTCGTCAGACTTGCGAGTCACCTTTTTATTTACCTACTTACGGTGATCACATCCCAATCCTTTCTTTTGACAACTTTGTCTAATGCTCACGAGTGTCAGGTTTGTTCTCAGCTCAGTTGGTTAGAGCGTCAAGCTACTAACGCTCTTCATGTGCTGGGTTCGGTCCCCTTAGTGGCTCTATTTGTCTCTCTGTTTTCTAAATCCTAAGAGCCACTTGTTTGTTTTACGACCAAATCTGACATAACAAAGTAGAAATGATTTGTAACCACCCTCGAAAGGGGAATAGCCTCTACTAGTTTTGTGTGGTCTGTCTGTCCTGTTTAAATCTCGTCGTAAACTAGAAATGAACTCAAAACGAAAGGGAAAAGTTTTTTTTTCTTTTGGCTTTGAATGAGAGATTGGACTTTTACATAACAATTAGATCAATTAGATAATCATTTAATAACATCAATTAGGACTGGTTCACATTTACCTATATCTTCATAACTATCAGTTCATTGAATACATATGAATATTAACAATAACATAAATAAATCTCCGTATCCTGTGGTATCAAGTTGTTAGTGGGACAAACACTACAACAGTATCGGCAACACTTACTATTTGCGCACGCGCACGTCTTCTCTTGTTGTATCGATGGAGATAGGAGATAGGGTTGTAGTTGTTGACAGTTTTTAGTTCATAGTTTCTGATAGTCTTTCTGAAAATATTGAAACCTGACTTTTTACCTTTCTGAGATGACCTCTTCGGGTGCCGATTTTGAGTTTGTTTCCACACAAACTGTCTTTGTAACCTTTTTAAATATTTTTGTATTTCATGATTTATTGGTGTAAGGAAACGTGAAGAAATGTGCACCCTTTCCCAGATGTTACGTCGTTACGGGCAAGTGATCCGAGACGAATCATTAAGAAGCCCTGGACACTGACCCGCAACGTCACAACCTATGGACAGTTTAGACCAATAACTCGTTGCCACATCACAGGTATGTACGACGTGGCAACGAGCTTTTGGTCTAAACTGCCCACAGGTTGTGACATTGCAGGTCAGTGTTCAGGCCTTCTCTAATGAATGGTCTCGAGTGATCTCGCTTAGTCCCCACCATGACGTGTAAATATAATCCCGCCTTAAGTATTGGACACGACAACGTCGGTGTCCTCTTAGTGACTACCAACCAAATGGCAGTGTTCTGGCAAGGGAAGATTGGGGGAGCGCAATAGTCTTCTTCTTCTAGCCAGCTTTTTGCTGCTGAGCTGTCAGCTCTTTTGCAGACTGTGCCAAGGAAAAATAATGTACTGTTTTCTTCAGTTGTTTAGCACTGCCGTACAGGGTGTTGGTTATATTGAGCTGGAGTGGTAGTAGGGTCTGCCTAAGGTGGATTAGGAAGGGGCATTCAAAAAGGATATAGTTTACAGTTTCATGAGGGTGGGCGCAGTGTCTACAAAGGGGAGTTGTGTGGGATTTATTTTAATGAGATGGTAATTTAACAGAGGTGTGTGTCATGTACTTAGTTGGAAGATTGTAGATTGCTCTTTGCGGGGGAGGAAGTGCGCAATAGTCAATTGTCACATTTCTCCTGATGGTATCTAACAGAACTATCGCTGAAGATTGTCAACCTTGTTGGAAGATTTGGATGGAGAGAGGGGGGGGGGGTTCTTAATTGCATTGAAATGTTCATTCAGCTACCAGTACGTCACTGATGGAGCGACTGAGTTCAATCTTAGCTTGACATGGTCCATCAGGTTAGGGGAATATAGTGTAACTAAGGTATCATTCAAACAAATTTTTTTTTTTTTTGTATGTTAAACTCTAAAAACGAACAAGTGAAAACTCTTCTTATTTTCTCTTTGTCAGTTGTCTACAGATCTGTCTTTGAAGATGTCAATATTTTGTGCACAGTCAATGGATGCGATTGTGCTTCATATATTGTTTCGTCGTGCAGTCTGTATAGAATCATTAAGGTCCATAAACTTTCAGTGGTCTGTATTTGATCATTAAGGTCCATAAACTTTCACTGTGGTCTGTATTTGATCATTAAGGTCCATAAACTTTTCACTGTGGTCTGTATTTGATCATTAAGGTCCATAAACTTTCACTGTGGTCTGTATTTGATCATTAAGGTCCATAAACTTTCACTGTGGTCTGTATTTGATCATTAAGGTCCATAAACTTTCACTGTGGTCTGTATTTGATCATTAAGGTCCATAAACTTTCACTGTGGTCTGTATTTGATCATTAAGGTCCATAAACTTTCACTGTGGTCTGTATTTGATCATTAAGGTCCATAAACTTTCACTGTGGTCTGTATTTGATCATTAAGGTCCATAAACTTTCACTGTGGTCTGTATTTGATCATTAAGGTCCATAAACTTTCACTGTGGTCTGTATTTGATCATTAAGGTCCATAAACTTTCACTGCGGTCTGTATTTGATCATTAAGAGCCATAAACTATCACTGCGGTCTGTGAAGAGAAGTTGCTACGATTCTATGATAGTCATTAGAATGTTGTATGTAATGTTGGTGGCTACCTGATCGCACGGTATGCGCGTTGGACTGTCGTTCGGTCTTCTCGATAGTTCATACCCTGCCCGCTGCCATCCCCAGTCGTCCTGCGGAAAGGGTGGGGGTTGGAATAGGATGTAGATTGTAGATTATCTCTAAAGAATCATTCGAAAGATGTCAATCATTTGACAAACAAAACATTTGACAAACGAAACATTTGACAAACTAAACATTTGACAAACTAAACATTTGACAAACGAAACATTTGACAAACGAAAACATTTGACAAACGAAACATTTGACAAACGAAACATTTGACAAACGAAACATTTGACAAACGAAACATTTGACAAACTAAACATTTGACAAACGAAACATTTGACAAACATTTAGCTGTAGTTGATGTCATTGTAGTGCTGTTTAGTGACCACATTGTTTTGTTTCTGCAGCCTGAGAATCTCCTTTTCTACAGTCCTGAAGACGATTCCAAAATTATGATTAGCGACTTTGGGCTTTCCAAAATGGAAGGTTCTGGCATCATGGCGACAGCGTGCGGTACTCCAGGATACGTAGGTGAGTGCCTTTGTGTCGTACCGTGAATTGTTTCATGTGGTTGATGTGGCGTGAGTACATTAGCTAATGATGGACACGGGCTTTGTGTTGTGAGTCTAAAATGAACTGGCTATTCAAAAGTAGGAACAACACTGACTGGAAATAGGTGGCAATATTCAAGTGGGACACACACACACTAACACAGGCGCGCACTTGCATTGCAAGTATGTAATAGTGTGTCTATTAACAGCGTGCATAAAGGTCGCGGACTGAAGTTTGTCAAGAATACACAATATTTATATCATCTGGATTAGCGTGATTGAAGTTTTTTTTATTTCACGCATTACGCTGTCTTTAGGATCCAGATCTGTCCACGTGACGTTGTTGTGTTCACACATGACATTGTAGGGTCCCTACAATATCTATGGCTACATGACACGGTTCTGTCTGTCCACTTGACAGTTGCCCCGTGTCGTGGGAAGTATCGATACCCGTAACCCAAGTCGCTGGCAGTAATCGATAGGAGAAAATACAATAAATTGTAGGCTGGGAAATATTTGAATGTCATTGGTCAACGTATTGATTGTTTGACATCTCCGTCCTGCTGTTTGGTCAGCGTGGACCAGAGTCGAATATTGAGTTCCACGCCGAGGGAAATCTTGTCAGAGAAGGGAGGGGAAGTCAGAAGACAGATAAATCTAGAGCTTGTATGTTCACGTCTGCAATTGACTTGGTACTGTGACTTAACTTCCTGAGTAGTTGAGAAGACAGACATATCTAGAGCTTGTATGTTCACGTCTGCAATAGACTTGGTACTGTGACTTCCTGAGTAGTGGAGAAGACAGACTAATCTAGAGCATGTATGTTCACGTCTGCAATTGACTTGGTACTGTGACTTAACTTCCTGAGTAGTTGAGAAGAAAGATATATCTAGAGCTTGTATGTTCACGTCTGCAGTTGACTTGGTACTGTGACTTAACTTCCTCAGTAGTGGAGAAGACAGACTATTCTAGAGCTTGTATGTTCAAGTCTGCAATTGACTTGGTACTGTGACTTAACTTCCTGAGTAGTGGAGAAGACATACTAATCTAGAACTTGTATGTTCAAGTCTGCGATTGTTACCATTCTAGACAAACCTATACAACATTATAGAAGTTTAGACCACACAATTCATGACCATACTTTGAGGGAATTATAGAAGTCTCATTGTAGTTAATGCATAATCCAAGTCTTGGTGTGACATTAAATGAATCAATATGTGAGTGTAATCCATTGCATCATTCCTCCAAACTATTTTGTTGGCTAGGTTTTCTTCCCAGCTCAAACGTACTTGTGCAGCAAGTCAGACTGACTTCCCTTGCTAGTTAGTCCCATCCACTCCCTCCCTAACTCCCACCCTCACAATCATTAGCTCCCTGCCTCTACTTCAATTACAATGTTACCTCCATTCCCCCTTCCCTACCCCATTCAAGGTTGCCCTGTTAGGTTTTAGACAATCATATATAAGTTAGCTCCCCTTGATGTTGTTTTTACTTAGGGCTCCACCATTAGAAAACTTGACTAGTTTGAGATATCATGTTTGTATCTTATTTCAGCTCCTGAAGTGCTGGCCCAACAACCCTATGGGAAGGAAGTGGACTGTTGGTCTATTGGTGTCATTGCTTATATTTTGTAAGTGAACAGCAACTAGTTGTTACACTTTCTCAACTTTTGTCTTAAGCCAGTCCTGAGCTTCGGAAGTACTCACTCCAGCCAACATGGCCTCATACTATAACGTGAGTTTGATGGCATGTAGTCACAAGTGGATACTGAAAGAAATATTTAAGTAAGACTCTGCACTGCTATGGACAAGTTGATACTGAAAGAAATATTTAAGTAAGACTGCTCTACTATGGACAAGTTGATAAGGAAAGAAACATTGAACAAAGACTGCACTGCTATGGACATGTTGATACTGAAAGAAACATTGAACAAAGACTGCACTGCTATGGACAAGTTGATACTGAAAGAAACATCGAACAAAGACTGCACAGATATGGACAAGTTTATACTGAAAGAAACATTGAACAAAGACTGCACAGATATGGACAAGGTGATACTGAAAGAAACATTGTCTTAAGCCAGTCCTGAGCTTCGGAAGTACTCATGCCAGCCAACATGGCCTCATACTATAAGAAAGAAATATTTAAGTAAGACTCTGCACTGCTATGGACAAGTTGATACTGAAAGAAATATTTAAGTAAGACTCTGCACTGCTATGGACAAGTTGATACTGAAAGAAATATTTAAGTAAGACTCTGCACTGCTATGGACAAGTTGATACTGAAAGAAATATTTTATTAAGACTGAAAGAAACATTGATCAAAGACTGCACTGCTATGGACAAGTTAATTCTGAAAGAAACATCGAACAAAGACTGCACTGCTATGGACAAGTTGATACTGAAAGAAACATTTCACAAAGACTGCACAGATATGGACAAGTTTATACTGAAAGAAACATCGAACAAAGACTGCACTGCTATGGACTGGTTGATACTGAAAGAAACATCGAACAAAGACTGCACTGCTATGGGCATGTTGATACTGAAAGAAACATTGAACAAAGACTGCACTGCTATGGACATGTTGATACTGAAAGAAACATTGAGATTTAATGTTTGTATCCTATTTCAGCTCCTGAAGTGCTGGCTATGGACAGTCTTTGTTAAATGTTTCTTTCAGTATCAATTTGTGACTACATGCTATCAAAGTCTCTTTATAGTATGAGCCCATTTTGGCTATGTAGGCGGAAAGGGGGTGGGTCCCAAAATGTTAGTGCTCACAATGTTAAAGTTATTTTACCTATATTTGGAAATTGTTGCAATGAAGAATTTAAATTTAAAGATTCACATTTGTTACATAAATTAACAGTATAAACCTGGTCTTGGCATAATAAAATGTTGCAATGAAAGTTTATTTCACTAATGCTCATGTGAAATACTGTAATGGCACAGCAGGTTGACAATTGCTATTAACCTGTATCTTCTAAATGACTTTTGTCCAATCCTGCTTCCCAGTGTTAACTTCTGCTTCCTTATTGTCAAATCCTGCTTCCCAGTGTTAACTTCTGCTCCCTTATTGTCAAATCCTGCTTCCCAGTGTTAACTTCTGCTTCCTTATTGTCAATTCCTGCTTCCCAGTGTTAACTTCTGCTCCCTTGTTGTCAAATCCTGCTTCCCAGTGTTAACTTCTGCTTCCTTATTGTCAATTCCTGCTTCCCAGTGTTAACTTCTGCTCCCTTATTGTCAAATCCTGCTTCCCAGTGTTAACTTCTGCTCCCTTGTTGTCAAATCCTGCTTCCCAGTGTTAACTTCTGCTCCCTTATTGTCAATTCCTGCTTCCCAGTGTTAACTTCTGCTCCCTTATTGTCAAATCCTGCTTCCCAGTGTTAACTTCTGCTTCCTTATTGTCAATTCCTGCTTCCCAGTGTTAACTTCTGCTCCCTTATTGTCAATTCCTGCTTCCCAGTGTTAACTTCTGCTTCCTTATTGTCAATTCCTGCTTCCCAGTGTTAACTTCTGCTTCCTTGTTGTCATTTCCTGCTTCCCAGTGTTAACTTCTGCTCCCTTGTTGTCAAATCCTGCTTCCCAGTGTTAACTTCTGCTTCCTTATTGTCAATTCCTGCTTCCCAGTGTTAACTTCTGCTCCCTTATTGTCAAATCCTGCTTCCCAGTGTTAACTTCTGCTCCCTTTATTGTCAAATCCTGCTTCCCAGTGTTAACTTCTGCTCCCTTATTGTCAATTCCTGCTTCCCAGTGTTAACTTCTGCTCCCTTATTGTCAAATCCTGCTTCCCAGTGTTAACTTCTGCTTCCTTATTGTCAATTCCTGCTTCCCAGTGTTAACTTCTGCTCCCTTATTGTCAATTCCTGCTTCCCAGTGTTAACTTCTGCTCCCTTATTGTCAATTCCTGCTTCCCAGTGTTAACTTCTGCTCCCTTATTGTCAATTCCTGCTTCCCAGTGTTAACTTCTGCTCCCTTATTGTCAATTCCTGCTTCCCAGTGTTAACTTCTGCTCCCTTATTGTCAATTCCTGCTTCCCAGTGTTAACTTCTGCTCCCTTATTGTCAATTCCTGCTTCCCAGTGTTAACTTCTGCTCCCTTATTGTCAATTCCTGCTTCCCAGTGTTAACTTCTGCTCCCTTATTGTCAATTCCTGCTTCCCAGTGTTAACTTCTGCTCCCTTATTGTCAATTCCTGCTTCCCAGTGTTAACTTCTGCTCCCTTATTGTCAATTCCTGCTTCCCAGTGTTAACTTCTGCTCCCTTATTGTCAAATCCTGCTTCCCAGTGTTAACTTCTGCTCCCTTATTGTCAATTCCTGCTTCCCAGTGTTAACTTCTGCTCCCTTATTGTCAAATCCTGCTTCCCAGTGTTAACTTCTGCTTCCTTGTTGTCAAATCCTGCTTCCCAGTGTTAACTTCTGCTTCCTTGTTGTCAAATCCTGCTTCCCAGTGTTAACTTCTGCTTCCTTATTGTCAATTCCTGCTTCCCAGTGTTAACTTCTGCTTCCTTATTGTCAATTCCTGCTTCCCAGTGTTAACTTCTGCTCCCTTATTGTCAATTCCTGCTTCCCAGTGTTAACTTCTGCTCCCTTATTGTCAATTCCTGCTTCCCAGTGTTAACTTCTGCTTCCTTATTGTCAAATCCTGCTTCCCAGTGTTGACTTCTGCTTCCTTATTGTCAATTCCTGCTTCCCAGTGTTGACTTCTGCTTCCTTGTTGTCAATTCCTGCTTCCCATTACCCCATTGTACCAAAGAACGAAAATAAGAAAAAAATGTTGTCATTTTGAAGAGGCACATATTTCTCTATCTAGCTATGTATTTTTTAAAATATACAGTTCTAAATTGAGCTGCGATGACAATTTTCTGATAACCATGTTTAAATGTTTTCAGATTATGTGGTTATCCCCCTTTTTATGATGAGAATGATGCTGAGCTATTTAAACAAATTTTAAAAGCCCAATATGAATTTGATTCTCCCTTCTGGGATGAAATTTCTGAATCTGGTGAGTTTGTTTGGACACTTAACATAGATTTAACATGGACATTCATCTAGCACATTGAGAGTCTTGTGTTGGTTACAAGAAAAATGAGATGATTGTAAGATGATAAGTCTTGTACCAGCTTATTTCCATCTTTTAATCAATTCCAAGGTGACTGAGCAGTATAGCATTTAGCTTTCTAACAGAGTTCTCAGATTCAAGTCTTGGATTTTGAACTTTAAGATTTTCAAGATGCCACTGAGTCTGCCTGACTCTAATGGATCTCTGATCTTAGATGGGAAAAGTCAAGATGGTTGGTCTTAGATGGGGAAAGTCAAGATGGTTGATCTTAGATGGGGAAAGTCAAGATGGTTGGTCTTAGATGGGGAAAGTCAAGATGGTTGGTCTTAGATGGGGAAAGTCAAGATGGTTGGTCTTAGATGGGGAAAGTCAAGATGGTTGGTCTTAGATGGGGAAAGTCAAGATGGTTGGTCTTAGATGGGGAAAGTCAAGATGGTTGGTCTTAGATGGGGAAAGTCAAGATGGTTAGTCTTAGATGGGGAAAGTCAAGATGGTTGGTCTTAGATGGGGAAAGTCAAGATGGTTAGTCTTAGATGGGGAAAGTCAAGATGGTTGGTCGTTGTGCTGGCCATATGACATCTTCATGAACTCTCAGCCAGGATGAATTGACTTCTTTGACTCATTAATTTAATGTGGCTAAAGAACTTTTAATTAATATGTTTGTCAGTTGTGGCCTTATTTATTTGGTGGAGTTTAAAAAAAAAAAAAGTAAATCTCATTTTTGACTTCTTTTTATTTTTTTCTCATCTAGCTAAAGATTTTATCCGACATTTAATGTGTAAAGATCCCAAGGAAAGATTCACATGTAAACAAGCCATTGCTCATCCCTGGTAAATATTCTAAGTCCTTCCATTATAAAACTAAACAGGCTTAGTTCAGACATTCATAGTTTAAAAGAAAAAATAATTATGTAAGAATGTTTTCTTCAAGTGAAGTTAATCATTGGCATGTTGTAACAGTACCTTTATGAAATGAGATGTCACCACTGCAATTTAAAGACAGCCCCAAAACATTGCAAAGAGCTTTGATCTTTAGTACTGTTATCATCCTTTGTTTTGACATTCTCTAACTCTGTGTCTTTCAGGATATCTGGTAATGCTGCTCTCAGTAAAGACATTCATGCCTCAGTCAAGGCTCAGATGCTCAAGACATTTGCAAGGACCAAATGGAAGGTAGACAAGTCTAGTTCACTCTTCTAGTTGATACATTGTTCTAATGTATTCTAGGCACCAACAATGTTATTCAATACTTTCAGTTTCAAATCCAGGTATTTTATGCTTGGCAAAGTACGCAATATTCCTCGTAGCCATAACTCTACCTTGTGTGTTCACAGCAAGCATACAATGCCACAGCAGTCATCAGGCAGATGAAGAAACTTGTGGTCAGCAAAGAGGAGACCAGCAGCAACCACAGCACCACCAGCGCCAGCACATCTGGGGCCAGCAATCACAGCACTCTTACTGCAACAGAGGCCACAGGGCCATCAGGATGCAGCAACGGCAGTGCAGCGGCAGCCACGGCAAGCAGCATGGACTGAACAGTGCCACCAGCAGCTAGGGGGACATGATCCACAAGGCACTCTAAGGGTGCTGAGCCTGTTGTTCTTGTTGTCTAGTACTTAAAGGGACTCTGCTTGCAGCACTCACCCCCAGCTTAGCTGGGGACAGGGGGGGGGGCCTTCACTAGCTACAAAACTCCAATGACTAGCTGTTGATGAAGGAGCCAATGCATTCATTTTTGTTTCTCTCTCTCTCTCTGGCCTCCCTGTCCCTCCCCCCTCAAAGATCAGTTGTGTTCTCTGTTTGTGAGAAAAACTAAAAAAAAAAAGTTCTTGTATTAAGTTTATTGTATTATTGACAGTGATATCACATGAACCACAAACCAAAGGCAAACACACATATCCTCAATAGCAATGATGTACAATCACCACACACACATTTACATCATTGGTTTATTCAACTTCAGTATTTACTTTAAGGACTTTGTACATCAGAAAGATACTCTACTTTATTTATCTCAACAGGTTTCTCTTGTTTTAGTTTAGCTGGCATGGTTTAATATTTTTGTTTGTTTTAAAGCAATCTTTACAAGCTAATTTTCATAGTTTTTTTTTGTATTTGTAAGTATCATTTGGTATGTAAGACTATGTACATTTGCCACTAGTGACATTAGCAACTAATGACACAAGTTGCTGGTGACAATAGCAGCTAGTGTTATTTATTGCTTGATGGAAACTAATTTGAAACCAAGCAACTGTTTTACTTTTTAAGAATATTTTTTTAGATTAACTTCAAGAAAAGAACAGCTTAATTTATTTAGTGTGTGTGTGTGCTGGGTCACATGACACCATGATTATATGTAAAATAAATTCAGAAATGAATTTCAACTCATTACTTGAAAGCACAATATTTTTATATATTTTAAACGAGTCCTATTGTAAGCTTGAATTGTTTTTTTAATTTTTAAAAAATTCTTTTGGCTCTGGATCATTGTTTCAAGATTTTTAGGTTGTTTGAAACATTTTATTACACAGCATTACAATACTGTAGTGTAATAAGAGTTGCTATCAACACGTGGCCCAGAATTCCATATCAGAATCTCAGACCAAGTACAAAATATGTCTGGTTTGTACTGTATATTTTTTTATCCTGTTTGTGATCCAATGCTCTGAACAAAATATTTACTACCAGACCTAAACTCATGTATACAAAGATTGATATTGTGCATGACTGTTTCTCTTGAAGAGTTTATTGTAACAAGAGAGGTTGTGAATGTGATGTTACTGGAACAAGTTGACGCAAATATTTAATAGTTCAGTGTAGTGGTAGTATTTCACTTTTTTCTTGTTATGTAGTCACACGACCTTCGTTGTGATGAGGACTTGTCATCTCATTGTTATGTAGTCACATATCCAAGTCATGACTTTTGCACACGACCTAACTTGAAGCCATTGTGATGAGGTCATGTCACTCTCTACTAATGTTGTGATGTTACTTTGTTGTCTTACACACATTCATGTTTGATTGGATTCACAGGCCAGCTTGTTTGATTTGATCAACATTCCTGAGACAAGCTATTGTTTGTTGTATGTTTGGGATCATTTAAATATCAGCACCTGACTGTAAAGATATTTGGTTGTATATTTATTTTCTTCAGATGTATTTTACACTTTGTTACCAAAAAATTGTCATTTCATATTTTATTTATTGGATTCTCTTATTCTGACAATTGTTGTATATCTAGTGAAAGACCGTTTATTTATAAGTTTCAATGTATTTTTTCAACTTTATCCATTTCAACCCATGACAAACTGTTTACTATTTACTTATAAAGCCTAGAGCTTCAATTTTGTAAGTTTCTATCCATATTTCAACTGGCCTGATTTTATCTTTTTCTGAATGGAGGATCCTAACCAGTTCTAGAACAGCATTTCTCAGCATTCACTTCCAAGCATCCCTTGAGTTCACTTAGCTCCCTTTTCATCCTTTGTGTCTAGTTAGAGTCTAATTTCTGTTTAGTTTTCTTTAAAGTTTCTTGAGTCTCTATTTAGTCAGATGTTTGGACTATCCACTACCAAATACAATGTTGCAAGGGGAGCAACTTTTGGTTTTTATTCAACTAAGAACCTGACTAACACATATGGAAGAGATTCAAAACACTTTTATCCCATGACAAACTGGTGACTTCAATGCACACTAGTTCTATATATAGTCTTGACATAATACTAGCATTAATGTCTCGTATCTTTGTATTTTCCTCTAATGTCAAACTGTCCTCATAATTTTTTTTTTCCGGGCTTAACTTATTTCTATGTTTTTATTTTGAACCAAGTTGTGTCCCTTTCTTGACAGATTTGGGAAAGTCACTGACCAGTATAACATTGACTGGCAAATCTAAAGACATTGTGACTTTAAGGCTCACACAGGTTACTGAGACTGCAATGGTGGGGTGTTGGCCTCATGAAGTCATTGCATGGTACTTAGCAATGTCAACTATAAGACTTGTAGTGTTTGAATGTCTTCCTTATATCTTCTAGCCTAACTCTTTGAGATTAGAGTGCTCTTGTTCCATGTCCTCTAAGACATCCATTGAATGCTTTGAGTTGAGAGGAGTGACTGATGAAGTGAAATCCTGCAGCCTATGTTCTCAAAAGTCTCTTTACACCTCACACTGTTGCTACTGGAACATTAATTCTTGACTTTGAAAACTATTGGGTTCATTGAACCAATTCATTTATTAGTGCTGATTAATTGATGGGTTTGATAGAATGATATTCAAACTTTTTATGTCTGACATTAAACTAACTTAAAAGAATTTTAGAATTGACCAAATTAAGACTTTTTTTTGTTGTATACAAAGATTTATTTGATACAGTTGAAATATTAGTTTTATTCTTTATTTATTATACAGTAATGGTTGTTATATAACATTGGACTGTATGTTTGTGGACAATTTTTTTCCTGGGCTCAGACTAAATTATTTTCAATAAAATATTTCTTAAAGACTTAAAATTTTTTTTTTACTGTTGTCATAAAGTAGCTCCAGATAATTAATTGCAATTTCAATTAACAAAAGACAATAATTTTGTCTAGAACAATTGTATTCACGTTAAAATCAACTTCCCATAACAGTAAACATTTCACACTTGTAATAAAATAAAATGTAAATAAAATCATAATTCAGAAACAAAACCCTAGTTCTAATGTATTGCATATATATATATATAAGTAGTCTCAGGAATGTCTAGAGTTGATAGTGTTAGGACTACAGCACATTATGCTGAAGTGAAATAAAGTTATGGTAACCAATTGTTGAAATTAAAGCCACTATCATTGGTATCTATAATGTTTGCAATCTGAGAGACTATGATGTTAACAGTAAACAAAAACTGATACAAAAAAAAAACTAATATTAAGACATTGGGATGTCACAAACAAAAGATAATTTTCAAAAATGTTAAGATGTGTACACAATATTAGTCATGATCTAGCCCATCTCTAACCAATGTCATGATCTAGCCCATCTCTAACCAATGTCATGATCTAGCCCATCTCTAACCAATGTCATGATCTAGCCCATAACTCTAAACAATGTCATGATCTAACCCAGTGATGCCCAAAATCCGGCCCGCCGAAACATCGGCACAAAGTGTAGAAATCCCCCTTCCAAACAAACTAAAAAAAAAAGGTTGAAAAAATGTATCTGTACCTACTTTATGGCCCTCACTTTTTCTTGGATTGGTATCATGATCTTTAACATTTGTGTTTATGAACTGGGACTCTGAATATAGAATCTACCAGGAAAAGTGAACATATCTTTACTTTGTTGAACATAATACAAACTAACATATTTATTTTATAATGAAATTGTGGCTGTCTAATTAACTACAACATAACAAGGTTACAAAGACAGTTAGTTTGTAAACACAAACTCAAAATCGGACCCCCAAAGTGGTCCACCCAGGCAGGTAAACAGGCAGGTTTCAATATTTTCAGAGAGAACATTACAATGAAATTCTATCAAAGGCAAATGACAGAGAAGAATGGTGTGAGATGTCATCTTGTACTCTATGTTCACGCGATAATTATGAAAAAGTACTGATTAATTGTTGTTTTATTTTCCACTTATATGCATATTAAATAGATTTTTTCTCTTCAAAATAAAAGTAAAAACATTTGTGTGTGGTCAATGTAGTAGTTACCATGACAGAACTTAGAAATATAATTGTACAAAAAAATATTATTTTTTGAAAAAAATCTAAAACCGTTAGCTGAAATTTGTTACAAATATGGTTAATGGCCATTTCCCTCACTAAATAGCTTCTAGTGTTTGTTACTATCAATAGTGAATAGTTGTAAAAATAGTGTAATTTTATTTAAAAAAAGTCTGTTTGCATAGTTGATTTTAAAAATAAAAAATTTCACTTTAAGAAAAGAAAAAAGTAGCCGTTGCATCAGAACTTTGAATGGTCTGAAATATCATGATGTCGGATTTTCAATATCTTTTCTAGTTTACAAGATCTAAACGAGATGGACTCATGGACCGACAGACAGACCACACAAAACTGATTGCGTCTTTTCCCCTTTCGGGGGCCTCTAAAAACATATTAATAAAATAAATATGGTGGCATTCTTGTTTGAGTCGCGAATAAAAGATTGTCAAACTACGCCTAGATGTTGGAGGATCCATGGAAATATTTACCAAAAAAAGAGACCACAAAATAAGTCGTTGGTAAAGCTAAAAAAAATATATAATTGTCAAACAACCTATTAATTAAGTATTATATTAATAGATTTCTACCAAAATAGTTTCAGAACAATTTCATTTTGCTTTTTTGTTTTTGTAACTTTTCGGCCATATGGCCCGCAAGATGAGAGTTGAAAATTAAAATGGCCTGCGGGTCAAATCAGGTTGGGCATCACTGATCTAACCCATAACCCTAACCAATGTCATGATCTAGACCATAACTCTAACCAATGTTATGATCTAGCCCATAACTCTAACCAATGTCATAATCTAGCCCATAACCCTAACCAATGTCATGATCTAGCCAAAGAAGACATCAACAAGTTAAACACAAGTACTTGATCAATGCATCTCCTTTCAGGTGTAAAGTCACTAAGCGATTGATCCAGAATCCACATTCTAGAGGATAGGTACTATTGAAATTACTTTCTTGAATATTGCATCATAATTCAAAGCCACCCTTGAATTGACCAATCATAATTTTTTTTTATTATGAACAACCTTTTGTGGTTTAGGCTACAACCCTATCTCCTTATCTTGTATGAAATTTGTTGAGCTCATGCCGATAGCCAAACAGATAAGACACAGGCTGTGGGGAATCATCATGCAGACAAATCTTTAACTAGAAGTAAAAACAATCTGATCATTAATGTCAAAGTAAACTAGCTGCGAAGGAAATGACAGACTTATAAAGAAACACACAAACCACTATCTATTTTTTTTTTTAAAGACAAATGCTTGCTAGACCTAAACAAATAAATCAAAAGTTAACACATACAGATAGTTCTTGCACTCTGTTTTATCTCCTTCATTTGAGTAGGAAACACCTGCGCTATGACCTCATACAATTGCATACCCAATGCATAATAAAATAGTCTAAAGTATGTACATTCAATTAGATGTGACTTTGATTTATTTCTTACAATAATTTAGTCTCTATTAGCACACACCACAGGGATTTTTAGCCTTACAAGTAATGAAGAAACATAAAAGGGGTTTGTATTTAGTACGCAGCTGTTGCATATTAAATGATTTAAAGAGTCATTTCTAATTGACTTTCATATGGTCTCTCACATTTACATAGCAAAAAGCAATATTAGTAGCAAGTCAAAAGAAAGATTCAGTATCAAATATTCTTTGTAGAAATATCTTCATATACATACATATTTAAGTTGATAAAAAATATAGAATTAAAATAGAAGAAATAAGAAATAGTTTATTTTGAACAAAACGTCAATGTCAAAGAGTTAGAAACAATATCCATCCTAATCTGAAGCCTAGGCTCTGGGACACAAAGCCAATAAACATGAACTGCTAGATGCAACATTTTACTTGTCAACTGTTCAAGTGACACCTCATCAAAAGGTTAGCTACTCACACAGTTCACTAAGGTTTACCATAGGAGGTATTATTACTAAGTTTAGACTATGACCCAAGCCTAAATAGCATGCTACACTGACTTTGATTTTCAAACATTGTCAAGAATGAGACCGAGCAAAGAAAAAAAAAAAGAAAGAATCCCAAAAATAGTTGAACATAAATCCCCCTGACAATGAAAGAAGAAAATGGATTTTTTATTTATACATAAGAGAAAATTATAAATATCTATGTAAACACACATACAGGAATAGAAAGCCATCATCATACAATCTTATCACAGAGATAACACACACAACAATCCATCCATCTAAAGGAGTACTTTGATACAAACAAAACAATCCATCTGATGAGTACTTTGATGCAAACAAAACAATCCATCCATCTAATGAGTACTTTGATAGAAACAAAACAATCCATCCATCTAATGAGTACTTTGATAGAAACAAAACAATCCATCTAATGAGTACTTTGATAGAAACAAAACAATCCATCTAATGAGTACTTTGATAGAAACAAAACAATCCATCTAATGAGTACTTTGATAGAAACAAAACAATCCATCCATCTAATGAGTACTTTGATACCAAACAAAACAATCCATCCATCTAATGAGTACTTTGATAGAAACAAAACAATCCATCCATCTAATGAGTACTTTGATAGAAACAAAACAATCCATCCATCTAATGAGTACTTTGATACAAACAAAACAATCCATCCATCTAATGAGTACTTTGATACAACCTCCACAGTGTCACTTTGAGAGCAGAGCCTCATCAACAGGAATGTGACTTGTACAAATCAATACACTCTCATAAGAGAAAAATGTTGGAACCCCCCCCCCCCCTAAAACAAAACAACAACAAAGAACAGATTTGCTTTTACTAGCACCCTGAGACACTCTGTAGGCATTCCAGGATTCTATACAGAGGGCTTCCACTGCTCAGGCCTGAGATCCAAAGTTTGAGATTATAATGCATATGGTCAAATGATCAGCACAACGGCCAATTGGTGGCCTACCTGAGTAAGCTCTCACACATCACACACACACCCAGACAACAAAAACACAGATTTATGAAAATATGTACAACTTTTTTTTTGTGGTTTTAAATATTTTGAAACAAAGAATCACTGGGAAAAACATTTCTTTATCCAAGCATGTCCTGTAGACAAATAAAACAAAACCATTTTAATAGTATGTTTAAACTATTCAAATAATTCTAACCACTAACCGAAACTTTCCCAGACAGGGTAGTTAACTTAATAAAATATTTGACATGTTTTTTTTTCTGTTTTGTTATTGCAAGATTTTTTTGAAAATTAAAATACCAATAAATTTTATACCCTACAATAATGTTAAAACAACAGTATAGACATCTTCATCTTGGGTTGAAAAACTTAGTAAAAGTTAGCTTTTTTTTTTGGTGTTTCAGGGGGACATAACCATGAAAATGTTGAACTGCTGTTCTCTTCTTAAAATATACACAATCATTTTGAATACCACAGAATAAACTATTCTAAGCTTATCCACTTGTAGCTCACTGAAGTTTGATTGAGTGTCCATGACCTTGATAAACTTTTGGTGAAATTCCCCAATATAGATGTATTATGTCAAAACTTTTACAAGGTTCAATGTATCCAAATAAATTGTATGTTTTGACAAGGTGTTTGAAATTGAAGAGAGTAAACTAGAACAGAAGCATAGATCACATAGAACACATAGATCACATAGAACACATAGATCACATAGATTCAGATCAGTTGTACTTACATCATCAGAATCATCGTGATAAGATCTAACTCCATTCTGCTCTTTGACTGGACCTTTGCCATTACGTTCTGGAGATTTATTCACCTCTTCCACCTGGGCAAATAGAACAAACCAATGGACTGTAGGCAATGTAAACATCCATCAAATGAATACTTTGAATTGGAGTGAAAGCTCCAGAAAAGGAAAGCAGCCTAAGACAGAATGGACTGGTCAAAGGAGAAAACCATATATGATACATGATCCTTAACCAACAAGGGCTGCACAGCATGTTTTATTCACATACATTACTGTAAACTTATAAGTAAAAAAGTAAATAACAAATCTTGGATTCAATGAAAAGTTTTATTTTGGGAACTGTGAATAAAAAAAATTGACTAGAAATGTCAAGACTTTCTATCCAGAGGCTAAAAAAGAATCAGTACCAGGGGAAAAAATGAAATGGTCACATTTTCAAGGAGCCAGACAACAGAAGAATGAAGAATATGAGTCAACATATCAATTGTGATGTTTCATAAATCCAATGATAGTGAATTCAAACCTCCCAATTACAGATCCAATTTCAATCACTGTGCACAAAATACAAAAGTCATAATTGTTAAATAAACAGTTACTTAAAAAATTTAAAAAAATGAAGATGACAACCTTATTAGTGACTACTATTTCATTACTCTAGTAAACTAATGATTAAACTAATTATATACATGGAGTTAGGGTTGAGAAAACTTTTGAAGCAAATGTTCAACAGCAAGTAAATAAAACAAAATGTTTCTCTTTGAAATAGAATTTGTTTCCTATGCACTTAGAAGCTACAAGAAAATCTCTTCCTTACAGTGATGCATGCCCTTTTTCCATAGAGAGCCTACTAAAGCAAAATTAGACCAAAAACAGCATAAACTAATCCCTGATAGAGATTTCTTTTCTGGGATTGGAATCTTTTTTTCTGGGATTGGAATCTTTTTTTCTGGTATATCAATTTTTACTGGGATGCAATATTCTATGTTGGGATATTTCTCTTGAAATGCACTATTTACCTCATCGTCTGAAGAATCTTTGTACAAAGTGTCATGGTGCACAAGAGCATTTTCAAAGTCATCGTGCTCGTCTGTCTGATTCAACATGGAGTAGCGGTACACCACTTTACTGTTGGAGGAAATCACAAAATTCATGAGAACACACACACATTCAGAGCAACACACACAGTGAAAATATGGATACTGTGATGGATGTTTAATTCTGTACTGAAGTCAACTGTAGGTGATTGTGTCACGAGTCGAGTCTGTGACCTATTTCGACCAGTTTCTAGAAGCTCGAGTTCAAACCAGTGCAAGTGTCCAGCGTAAACAAGTTAATTTTAGATATCCAATCGAAGAAAGAGGTTAAGAAAAAAAAATAGCACACGTCAGCTTCTAGAAGGTCAAAGTTACTAAAATAATTATCGGATTCTGGAACGTACGATCAAAGAAAGTATCAGTCAGATGGGGTCCTCGCATAATAGAAATTCTTGTAGAGCGTTGGTCCTCGCATAATAGTAGTTCTGGTAGAGCGTTGGTCCTCGCTCAGTCCTCGATTAGTAATAAGTTCTTCATTTCATTGAATTGTCAAGTTTGATAATATAATCCCCGGCAAGTGTAATCGTCACAGATTGTTAGATTTCAATAAATTACTCAGCAAGCGTTTGGGTTTCTTGTTCGGGTGTATTCAATGTAGTTGAACGACAGCACATAATCAACAAACATCGATTTTTAACTAATGAAAAGATGTGGTCAACACTGATGAACAATGAATAATAAGTTTAATCCAATAAAAGGCCACAGTCAGAGTCTCTGTCAAATAAAACACGTTTTTACCCAAGAGAATCCTATTGCTAACTGATTTTCATCTCTAACCCAAAATATCCCAAGCATCACTAGTCCCGTTCAATATACATCTCCTATGGTGCGTCTCTAACTAACTAATAATATAAACTAGGTGCCTAACAATACTCACTGTCTCCGCAGTAATAGCATCTTGTATGCAAACACTGCTCCAACCACAGATACCAGGACAAGAACGGCCACAATGATAGAAATGACCACCAGCTTGAGTGACCCTGTGTTCTAAATGAACATGTAAAACATTGAGACAGTTCTTAGAGATAAAAGTTATTGGTAAATACATCAGCCATGAGGCAACATGTTCATAAATATTATAGAAGTGTGACAAGTATGTGACATTGTTTGAATGTTGGAGTCTGACAAGTATGTGACAATGTTTGAATGTTGGAGTGTGACAAGTATGTGACATTGTTTGAATGTTGGAGTGTGACAAGTATGTGTCATTGTTTGAATGTTGGAGTGTGACAAGTATGTGACATTGTTTCAATGTTGGAGTGTGACAAGTATGTGACATTGATTGAATGTTGGAGTGTGACAAGTATGTGACATTGATTGAATGTTGGAGTGTGACAAGTATGTGACATTGTTTGAATGTTGGAGTGTGACAAGTATGCGACATTGTTTCAATGTTGGAGTGTGACAAGTATGTGACATTGTTTGAATGTTGGAGTGTGACAAGCATGTGACATTGTTTGAATGTTGGAGTGTGACAAGCATGTGACATTGTTTGAATGTTGGAGTGTGACAAGTATGTGACATTGTTTGAATGTTGGAGTGTGACAAGCATGTGGCATTGTTTGAATGTTGGAGTGTACCAAGCATGTGACATTGTTTGAATGTTGGAATGTGACAAGCATGTGACATTGTTTGAATGTTGGAGTGTGACAAGCATGTGACATTGTTTGAATGTTGGAGTCTGACAAGTATGTGACAATGTTTGAATGTTGGAGTGTGACAAGTATGTGACATTGTTTGAATGTTGGAGTGTGACAAGTATGTGTCATTGTTTGAATGTTGGAGTGTGACAAGTATGTGACATTGTTTCAATGTTGGAGTGTGACAAGTATGTGACATTGATTGAATGTTGGAGTGTGACAAGTATGTGACATTGTTTGAATGTTGGAGTGTGACAAGTATGTGACATTGTTTGAATGTTGGAGTGTGACAAGTATGCGACATTGTTTCAATGTTGGAGTGTGACAAGTATGTGACATTGTTTCAATGTTGGAGTGTGACAAGTATGTGACATTGTTTGAATGTTGGAGTGTGACAAGCATGTGACATTGTTTGAATGTTGGAGTGTGACAAGCATGTGACATTGTTTGAATGTTGGAGTGTGACAAGTATGTGACATTGTTTGAATGTTGGAGTGTGACAAGCATGTGGCATTGTTTGAATGTTGGAGTGTGACAAGTATGTGGCATTGTTTGAATGTTGGAGTGTGACAAGTATGTGACATTGTTTGAATGTTGGAGTGTGACAAGTATGTGACATTGTTTGAATGTTGGAGTGTGACAAGTATGTGTCATTGTTTCAATGTTGGAGTGTGACAAGTATGTGACATTGTTTGAATGTTGGAGTGTGACAAGTATGTGACATTGTTTGAATGTTGGAGTGTGACAAGTATGTGACATTGTTTGAATGTTGGAGTGTGACAAGTATGTGACATTGTTTGAATGTTGGAGTGTGACAAGTATGTGACATTGTTTGAATGTTGGAGTGTGACAAGCATGTGACATTGTTTGAATGTTGGAGTGTACCAAGCATGTGACATTGTTTGAATGTTGGAATGTGACAAGCATGTGACATTGTTTGAATGTTGGAGTGTGACAAGCATGTGACATTGTTTGAATGTTGGAGTGTGACAAGTATGTGACATTGTTTGAATGTTGGAGTGTGACAAGCATGTGGCATTGTTTGAATGTTGGAGTGTGACAAGTATGTGGCATTGTTTGAATGTTGGAGTGTGACAAGTATGTGACATTGTTTGAATGTTGGAGTGTGACAAGTATGTGACATTGTTTGAATGTTGGAGTGTGACAAGTATGTGACATTGTTTGAATGTTGGAGTGTGACAAGCATATGGCATTGTTTGAATGTTGGAGTGTGACAAGTATGTGACATTGTTTGAATGTTGGAGTGTGACAAGTATGTGACATTGTTTCAATGTTGGAGTGTGACAAGTATGTGACATTGGTTCAATGTTGGAGTGTGACAAGTATGTTACATTGTTTGAATGTTGGAGTGTGACAAGTATGTGACATTGTTTGAATGTTGGAGTGTGACAAGTATGTGACATTGTTTGAATGTTGGAGTGTGACAAGTATGTGACATTGTTTGAATGTTGGAGTGTACCAAGCATGTGACATTGTTTGAATGTTGGAATGTGACTAGCATGTGACATTGTTTGAATGTTGGAGTGTGACAAGCATGTGACATTGTTTGAATGTTGGAGTGTGACAAGCATGTGACATTGTTTGAATGTTGGAGTGTGACAAGTATGTGACATTGTTTGAATGTTGGAGTGTGACAAGCATGTGACATTGTTTGAATGTTGGAGTGTGACAAGCATGTGGCATTGTTTGAATGTTGGAGTGTGACAAGTATGTGACATTGTTTGAATGTTGGAGTGTGACAAGTATGTGACATTGTTTGAATGTTGGAGTGTGACAAGCATGTGACATTGTTTGAATGTTGGAGTGTGACAAGTATGTGACATTGTTTGAATGTTGGAGTGTGACAAGCATGTGGCATTGTTTGAATGTTGGAGTGTGACAAGCATGTGACATTGTTTGAATGTTGGAATGTGACAAGCATGTGACATTGTTTGAATGTTGGAGTGTGACAAGCATGTGACATTGTTTGAATGTTGGAGTCTGACAAGTATGTGACAATGTTTGAATGTTGGAGTGTGACAAGTATGTGACATTGTTTGAATGTTGGAGTGTGACAAGTATGTGTCATTGTTTGAATGTTGGAGTGTGACAAGTATGTGACATTGTTTCAATGTTGGAGTGTGACAAGTATGTGACATTGATTGAATGTTGGAGTGTGACAAGTATGTGACATTGTTTGAATGTTGGAGTGTGACAAGTATGTGACATTGTTTGAATGTTGGAGTGTGACAAGTATGCGACATTGTTTCAATGTTGGAGTGTGACAAGTATGTGACATTGTTTCAATGTTGGAGTGTGACAAGTATGTGACATTGTTTGAATGTTGGAGTGTGACAAGCATGTGACATTGTTTGAATGTTGGAGTGTGACAAGCATGTGACATTGTTTGAATGTTGGAGTGTGACAAGTATGTGACATTGTTTGAATGTTGGAGTGTGACAAGCATGTGGCATTGTTTGAATGTTGGAGTGTGACAAGTATGTGGCATTGTTTGAATGTTGGAGTGTGACAAGTATGTGACATTGTTTGAATGTTGGAGTGTGACAAGTATGTGACATTGTTTGAATGTTGGAGTGTGACAAGTATGTGTCATTGTTTCAATGTTGGAGTGTGACAAGTATGTGACATTGTTTGAATGTTGGAGTGTGACAAGTATGTGACATTGTTTGAATGTTGGAGTGTGACAAGTATGTGACATTGTTTGAATGTTGGAGTGTGACAAGTATGTGACATTGTTTGAATGTTGGAGTGTGACAAGTATGTGACATTGTTTGAATGTTGGAGTGTGACAAGCATGTGACATTGTTTGAATGTTGGAGTGTACCAAGCATGTGACATTGTTTGAATGTTGGAATGTGACAAGCATGTGACATTGTTTGAATGTTGGAGTGTGACAAGCATGTGACATTGTTTGAATGTTGGAGTGTGACAAGTATGTGACATTGTTTGAATGTTGGAGTGTGACAAGCATGTGGCATTGTTTGAATGTTGGAGTGTGACAAGTATGTGGCATTGTTTGAATGTTGGAGTGTGACAAGTATGTGACATTGTTTGAATGTTGGAGTGTGACAAGTATGTGACATTGTTTGAATGTTGGAGTGTGACAAGTATGTGACATTGTTTGAATGTTGGAGTGTGACAAGTATGTGACATTGTTTGAATGTTGGAGTGTGACAAGCATGTGGCATTGTTTGAATGTTGGAGTGTGACAAGTATGTGACATTGTTTGAATGTTGGAGTGTGACAAGTATGTGACATTGTTTCAATGTTGGAGTGTGACAAGTATGTGACATTGTTTCAATGTTGGAGTGTGACAAGTATGTAACATTGTTTGAATGTTGGAGTGTGACAAGTATGTGACATTGTTTGAATGTTGGAGTGTGACAAGTATGTGACATTGTTTCAATGTTGGAGTGTGACAAGTATGTGACATTGATTGAATGTTGGAGTGTGACAAGTATGTGACATTGTTTGAATGTTGGAGTGTGACAAGTATGTGACATTGTTTGAATGTTGGAGTGTGACAAGTATGCGACATTGTTTCAATGTTGGAGTGTGACAAGTATGTGACATTGTTTCAATGTTGGAGTGTGACAAGTATGTGACATTGTTTGAATGTTGGAGTGTGACAAGCATGTGACATTGTTTGAATGTTGGAGTGTGACAAGCATGTGACATTGTTTGAATGTTGGAGTGTGACAAGTATGTGACATTGTTTGAATGTTGGAGTGTGACAAGCATGTGGCATTGTTTGAATGTTGGAGTGTGACAAGTATGTGGCATTGTTTGAATGTTGGAGTGTGACAAGTATGTGACATTGTTTGAATGTTGGAGTGTGACAAGTATGTGACATTGTTTGAATGTTGGAGTGTGACAAGTATGTGTCATTGTTTCAATGTTGGAGTGTGACAAGTATGTGACATTGTTTGAATGTTGGAGTGTGACAAGTATGTGACATTGTTTGAATGTTGGAGTGTGACAAGTATGTGACATTGTTTGAATGTTGGAGTGTGACAAGTATGTGACATTGTTTGAATGTTGGAGTGTGACAAGTATGTGACATTGTTTGAATGTTGGAGTGTGACAAGCATGTGACATTGTTTGAATGTTGGAGTGTACCAAGCATGTGACATTGTTTGAATGTTGGAATGTGACAAGCATGTGACATTGTTTGAATGTTGGAGTGTGACAAGCATGTGACATTGTTTGAATGTTGGAGTGTGACAAGTATGTGACATTGTTTGAATGTTGGAGTGTGACAAGCATGTGGCATTGTTTGAATGTTGGAGTGTGACAAGTATGTGGCATTGTTTGAATGTTGGAGTGTGACAAGTATGTGACATTGTTTGAATGTTGGAGTGTGACAAGTATGTGACATTGTTTGAATGTTGGAGTGTGACAAGTATGTGACATTGTTTGAATGTTGGAGTGTGACAAGTATGTGACATTGTTTGAATGTTGGAGTGTGACAAGCATGTGGCATTGTTTGAATGTTGGAGTGTGACAAGTATGTGACATTGTTTGAATGTTGGAGTGTGACAAGTATGTGACATTGTTTCAATGTTGGAGTGTGACAAGTATGTGACATTGTTTCAATGTTGGAGTGTGACAAGTATGTAACATTGTTTGAATGTTGGAGTGTGACAAGTATGTGACATTGTTTGAATGTTGGAGTGTGACAAGTATGTGACATTGTTTGAATGTTGGAGTGTGACAAGTATGTGACATTGTTTGAATGTTGGAGTGTACCAAGCATGTGACATTGTTTGAATGTTGGAGTGTGACAAGCATGTGGCATTGTTTGAATGTTGGAGTGTGACAAGTATGTGGCATTGTTTGAATGTTGGAGTGTGACAAGTATGTGACATTGTTTGAATGTTGGAGTGTGACAAGTATGTGACATTGTTTCAATGTTGGAGTGTGACAAGTATGTGACATTGAATGAATGTTGGAGTGTGACAAGTATGTGACATTGTTTGAATGTTGGAGTGTGACAAGTATGCGACATTGTTTCAATGTTGGAGTGTGACAAGTATGTGACATTGTTTGAATGTTGGAGTGTGACAAGTATGTGACATTGTTTGAATGTTGGAGTGTGACAAGCATGTGACATTGTTTGAATGTTGGAATGTGACAAGCATGTGACATTGTTTGAATGTTGGAGTGTGACAAGCATGTGGCATTGTTTGAATGTTGGAGTGTGACAAGTATGTGGCATTGTTTGAATGTTGGAGTGTGACAAGTATGTGACATTGTTTGAATGTTGGAATGTGACAAGCATGGCATTGTTCAAACAGACACAAACACTCTTTTGTTCCCCTGGCAATCAAATCATTAAATAAGAACAATCTGATATAAACTTTGTCACATGTAAACTATGAGTGAGTCTGGTGTGAATGTACACTTTGGTTTCTTATAGTTATAATGTTTTTTGTTTGGTGTAATGCACAAATTGTAAGACAAATTTCCATACCAACAATAAAGATTATTATTATTATATATATATACACACACACACATATATATATATTTGAATACAATTTAAAAAAAAAAAGAAAGGAGGTAGTGTAGGTAAACAATGGGATGTGAATAAATTGAAATAAGAATAAAATCAGTAGATCTCTGAGGCTATGTCCTTACTAAATGCTTTAACCTTGGGTATGAGTGTCATTCAGGGCTTGTTCTTAACTTATGTCCTTGGGCTAATCAGTACTGGCTGGCAATAGGGATATCTGTCTGCGTCGGTTGAGTGCATCGTCAGGCTTGGTGTACTATGAACTGCTATTAATGGCAAGTAGTGGAAACAAAGGCTGGTGGCAGTTCAAGCATGGTGAAGCTCTATGGTTTGGGTTCAGAGCCTGCACTGGTGAACCAAGTAGGTGTCAGTAGTACATGGCAGCAAATAACCTGCAGAAGTCAGGTGACACTTCAAAGCAAGAGAATAAAGCTAGAAATAGAAGAAATATATTTGACCTACTTCCACAGGTGCTTTCATGTCATGGACTATGGGGGCTTTATTTCCTGGTTTGCAGACATGATCCAGGCTTTCAAAACTACTGACAGGATGGAAGCCCTTTTCTCTGTCACATTTATCTCCAGGAATCAAGCGATATCTGTGTGTGAGTGAGAGTCAAGTTGTAAGTGTTAGTCAAACATAGGAAACTTTTTTTTTCAGTCAATAATCAGATGAAACAGAATCTAACAATTTATTAATGAAATAATCAAACAAAAACTATTAACAAGTTTCCAATATATACAAGTATAGATATACATGCATATACAAGTATAGAGGTATAAGCTACTGAGTTGTGATAAAAATAAATAAGTTTTATTATAGTTTATAGCAATGCAACTTAAGGGAGTTTCCTAACTCTGTGTTACACAAGATTGTTGAGCATAATGACGAGCCTACTTTTCTAACTAACATTGACCACCCATTACAACATTGTCTACCCACTAGTGCAGTGACCAACCATTAGAGCATTGTCTACCCACTAGTGCAGTGACCAACCATTAGAACATTGTCTACCCACTAGTGCAGTGACCAACCATTAGAACATTGTCTACCCACTAGTGCAGTGACCAACCATTAGAACATTGTCTACCCACTAGTGCAGTGACCAACCATTAGAACATTGTCTACCCACTAGTGCAGTGACCAACCATTAGAACATTGTCTACCCACTAGTGCAGTGACCAACCATTAGAACATTGTCTACCCACTAGTGCAGTGACCAACCATTAGAGCATTGTCTACCCACTAGTGCAGTGACCAACCATTAGAGCATTGTCTACCCACTAGTGCAGTGACCAACCATTAGAGCATTGTCTACCCACTAGTGCAGTGACCAACCATTAGAACATTGTCTACCCACTAGTGCAGTGACCAACCATTAGAACATTGTCTACCCACTAGTGCAGTGACCAACCATTAGAGCATTGTCTACCCACTAGTGCAGTGACCAACCATTAGAGCATTGTCTACCCACTAGTGCAGTGACCAACCATTAGAGCATTGTCTACCCACTAGTGCAGTGACCAACCATTAGAACATTGTCTACCCACTAGTGCAGTGACCAACCATTGGAACATTGTCTACCCACTAGTGCAGTGACCAACCATTAGAACATTGTCTACCCACTAGTGCAGTGACCAACCATTAGAACATTGTCTACCCACTAGTGCAGTGACCAACCATTACAACATTGTCTACCCACTAGTGCAGTGACCAACCATTACAACATTGTCTACCCACTAGTGCAGTGACCAACCATTAGAGCATTGTCTACCTACTAGTGCAGTGACCAACCATTAGAGCATTGTCTACCTACTAGTGCAGTGACCAACCATTAGAGCATTGTCTACCTACTAGTGCAGTGACCAACCATTACAACATTGTCTACCCACTAGTGCAGTGACCAACCATTAGAGCATTGTCTACCCACTAGTGCAGTGACCAACCATTAGAGCATTGTCTACCCACTAGTGCAGTGACCAACCATTACAACATTGTCTACCCACTAGTGCAGTGACCAACCATTACAACATTGTCTACCCACTAGTGCAGTGACCAACCATTACAACATTGTCTACCTACTAGTGCAGTGACCAACCATTAGAGCATTGTCTACCCACTAGTGCAGTGACCAACCATTACAACATTGTCTACCTACTAGTGCAGTGACCAACCATTAGAGCATTGTCTACCCACTAGTGCAGTGACCAACCATTACAACATTGTCTACCTACTAGTGCAGTGACCAACCATTAGAGCATTGTCTACCCACTAGTGCAGTGACCAACCATTAGAACATTGTCTACCTACTAGTGCAGTGACCAACCATTAGAACATTGTCTACCTACTAGTGCAGTGACCAACCATTAGAGCATTGTCTACCCACTAGTGCAGTGACCAACCATTACAACATTGTCTACCCACTAGTGCAGTGACCAACCATTACAACATTGTCTACCCACTAGTGCAGTGACCAACCATTACAACATTGTCTACCCACTAGTGCAGTGACCAACCATTAGAGCATTGTCTACCCACTAGTGCAGTGACCAACCATTACAACATTGTCTACCCACTAGTGCAGTGACCAACCATTAGAGCATTGTCTACCCACTAGTGCAGTGACCAACCATTAGAGCATTGTCTACCCACTAGTGCAGTGACCAACCATTACAACATTGTCTACCCACTAGTGCAGTGACCAACCATTAGAACATTGTCTACCCACTAGTGCAGTGACCAACCATTACAACATTGTCTACCCACTAGTGCAGTGACCAACCATTAGAGCATTGTCTACCCACTAGCCAAATAATTTCTAATGGATTAAGTTGTGTACAAATACATTTCCATGCGTACTATTATTTCTACCCTCTAGTCATTATGTCATAAACTCTTCAAACAGAATATATAAAGATTGGATCACTGGAACACACACACAAAAAGTTCTAGCATAAGGTTAATAAGCATGATGCTGATGTGTCTAGAAACCTTGGACCAACTTGTTCTACCCTTGCAGTGCTTCTCTAAACAATTCTATGTTCGGATGATTTCCCGTAGAAAGGAATGAGTGAAAGACTAGAGGAATCTCTTTCAGTCAAAGTCTTAAGTTCCACTTTCAAACCTTGCGATCTATTGGGCAGATGATGTAAAGGTCATCTGTTTCTGTGGCCCATGATTAACTAATTGTCATGTGGCCAGCACAATAATGAACAGCCTTTACTTTTCCCCAACTAATGTCAGGTACCCATTAGAGCTGGGTGGACTCAGAGATGCCCTAAATTTAAAAACCCAATCTTCACCAGGGTTCAAACCCAGGATCCCCAGTTTTAAAGTTAAGCACTTTAACAGGCAGCCACCATGACTCCTCAAAGACATCAACATACATAATGATATGGATCAAAGTAGCCCCTAACACACTACTTTATTTGGATTAGATGTGGCAACTAAATCATATCTGGCTCTGCACCATTCTGTATTCCTCCTTTAACCTCATAGGCAAAGCTTTATTACAATGACTCTTACAATGAGGGGAATGATAGTGTAGCTACTAACCCAATTGTATCCAATTTGTCCACATGACCTTTAATACAAATGTCTATTTCTTCTGTTTTTACTTCCTCCTGTCTAACACATTTTGTTGAACCTTCGGGGTGGTGGAATCCAAAATCACTGAGTAAAGCCAAAAAACAATTGAATAACATCATTATGTAATCAGCTCAAAATGAAAGACAAAGTCTAATTAACATCATTATGTAATCAGCTCAAAATGAAAGACAAAGTCTAAGTAACATCATATGTAATCAGCTCAAAATGAAAGACAAAGTCTAAGTAACATCATTAAGATCTTACTGTGTATACATATTAATGAATTTTGTTGTTTTTATTACATCAGAAACATTTCAGCTCATCAGCATCTACCAAATAAAATGAACAATAAAACTAGACAAAGTCCACATGACTCACCACTCATAATCCTCTTCACTGCATGGACATATTGATTGTAAAACATCTCTGTTACGACCATAGCCATTACGACACCTGATCAAACAAAGATTTGTTTATTTTCTACACTACACACAAAGTAAAACAATTGTAGCCTAACAGAATTAAAAGTAAAAAAAACTAACAAACACATTTTTACCATGAATCTGCTTTGATCTTTTTAAATGTTTCCCTCTGACCTAGAAGACATCCGTCTAGACCAGAGGATGATTTGAGGGCAGTGTGAGGTGTCCAGTCTTCATAATCATCTTCTTTACCTACAAGATAAGAGGTTAGAAAGATGGGTTGAATTTAACATAGGCAAATGTTTGGCAACTGTAAAATTAGTATCAGTAGAAGTACTAGTATCAGTAAAAGTACTATTATCAGTAGAAGTACTATCAACATCCCAGTAACAAAAAAGTATTTTAAAAAGTATATCATCCTAATGTCTATTCATATTTGTAACTACAAATCCTTTCCTCCAAAAGGACACTAACGGCTATTTTCAATGATTACTGAGATAAAAACTTACACTCTTCAGTCACAACATTGCTAAAGTCTATGATGTTGACTGTCCATTTTTTGTCTTTCAAAGTGTATCCCCAAATGCCTACAGTCATTGACTTGCCCCCTGGTTCAGTCAACAGGCCTGTGAATCTTGAAGTGCAAAAACAAAAAAAAAGAAATTAATCCCCCAGATCTTCTCTTTATAAATATAAAAAAATAAAAAAATCAAAAGCCTCATTGTAAGAAACATATAAAAGGAAACCAATAGTAAATGATTTCCAGTCTATTTTTGTAACAACTTCAGAAAGAAAAGTCTTGAAGAAACTTTGTATGTCTCTGACACATTTCTGATGTAACAGAACATGTTTTGGTAAGCCAAACATGTGATACCAGATGATGACATCTTCCATGATTGAAGTCTCACTTGAATGCACTTATTGTCCTTTATGGTCTTATAGTTGTTTAATTCCCTTGTTGTTGTTTCATGAAATTGTGGATTGGATTATCCAACTTGAACAGATTGACAGAGAGAATGACAAAAAATCCTTCCTTACCTCCAAGATGAAGAATACATTTTCACCTAGAAGCCTATTTGGAACATTAATATCTACAGATATTTCTCTGCAACTATGAAACTGACATCAAGGGACATAAAACCAAAACCTACTTGATAGTGTCATTAGTAAACTTGTACACATGCCAACAGTTGCCCTCATCTGTGCTGAACTTAATTCTGTCTGGGTACTGGGTGTCAAGAGGGACAGCAACAAGTAGGCCTCCACTGTCTGCAATCTCATAGGCATGTGGACCTTGTAGAACCTACAACACACAAAAAAAACAACTGATCAATACATCACATGCCTTCAGTAGTTATTATTACCAATGACCAGTCAATGTACAAAGCCAATATACAGATGATAATGTGTACACAACTAAACAGCCAATATACAGATGATAATGTGTACACAACTAAACAGTCAATATACAGATGATAATGTATACAAAACTAAACAGCTAATATGCAAATGATAATGTGTGCACAACTAAACAGCCAATATACAGATGATGTGTACACAACTAAATAGCCAATATAGAGATGATAAGTAAGTAACCAAACTGTATTGACATCACAATATATTCAATGTACAGATGGTTATTTGTACTTAAGTAAGTAACCAAACTGTATTGACATCACAATATATTCAATGTACAGATGGTTATTTGTACTAAACTAAATGTATATAGTTTTGAAAATGAAATCAACAAACAGTTAGGACATTGGAAAAAAAGAAATTTTAGTCTCACTAAGTTAAAACACAGTTGTTAAAAAGAAATAGTTTCAACTGCTGTCATTAAATGAATTAAAAATATACAAAACTTATTAAAATTATATAGATTAAATATTTTAAATATTATTTTTTTTAGTTTAAATTAAATTATTTATTTTAACCATTTTGATGACATACATAGAATCTGCAATTATTTTAAATCCTATCTAAAAAAAATATTCATGACAGCTGTCTACTGTATGTTCAGCTAGACAAAGTTGTGGCCAGTGACTCTGTTGTACAGAACAACCTATTTCAAGTCTAATTTGATGATGAAATCTAGTCATTGGTATAAAGAAAGGATTTTTTTGTTTGTTCTGTGACTTGTGCTGATTACAGTATTTTCTTTTACAATGTGTTCTTTTTTTGTTTTCCCTGCAGTATCTCAGACATGCCTACCCCCAAGACCCAGAATGTGGAACACTCAGGTTGAAAATGTGGAATTTTGGGCCCCAATGTGGAACATAAACGCGTTTATGTTTGTCAGCCATACTGTACGCAATATAAATAAAACTTCAGTTATATTACTTTAATAACAATACTAGTTTGCTTCTTATAAATTAGATGTAAATAGTATAATATAATTAAAAGTAAGAAAATCTTTAATTCATAATTATGTCCTTTGTTTGAAATCAATAGTTCTAACTCCTATGTGATTATTCTAGATCTACTTGATTATCTATCCTTTTCTAGGGCTCTACTCTAGTCACTCTAGAAGTTGTCTCTAGTGCTAGATCTAAAATAATTTAAGAGTCTGTCTACTAGTAGTACTAGTCTAGGACTAGACCTACATCTAATAAGTCCTCTAAATCTAAGAACACAGATTATAATAATTATATTATAGATCTAAATATTTATGTCTAGATCTATGGACTTATTGAGAACTAAATTTATTACATATGATAATGATACATAGAAATCTAGAGATCTATCCCCTTCTAAGTCTATTTCTTTAGATACTAAGATAGATCTAGATTTAGTATCATCTAGTAAAATCTAGTAATCTAGTGCTAGATCTAGTAGATACTAATTTAGACTATGTAATAAGTAGATTTAGATCTTATTTAGATCTAGGCCTTAGCCTTACTGTGTCTAAGTTAATTAATTACTTTTAGATCTAGATCTCTAATAACCTATTTGAAAACAAATCCTTTTCTTAGAATAGAAACCTAAGAAACCAGTTGAGTTAGTCACGTTAGTGTTAGAATAGCGCCTTTGTTGGGAAAAGAATGGGATTTGAATGGAAAATTAGGTTTATTAGCACTTACTAGATTCTAAGAATAGATCTAGTATCTAGACCTAGAGTACTAGATCTAGATGTAGATCTAGCTCTAGCTCAACCATATCTTCGTAAATTTAGGACACACCGGGTCCGGGAGGAGATGAAATGTAAACAATAAACACAGACCTAGATATATTTTATTTTGCATTCAGTATTTTCATTTTGCATTATTCATAAATAATGAAATAATGTGTCGGAATTCAGACTTGGCGGAATAAAAAATCGTGAATGCGGAATGGTGGAACATGTGAGCTTTTTTGATGCTTTTGCTGGACAGTTCCGCATAATGCGGGACTGTAGGCATGTCTGGTATCTCAAAAAAAATAAAATTTTCTGTTACCCTTTTAAAATTGTAGCCTCCGTTAGTGGAGAGATAAACATCAGGTTGTGTCGTCTGCAGATTACTGGCAACATGACCTAAGAATACATTTGAAGTTAATACATGACCTGGGGACATATTTAAGGTCTAACTATATCTATTACATTTCAAGCATTAGCTTATTGTTACTCTAGATAACATCAAGGCTAACACTACACTGGATACATGAGTCTATGTATTAAAACACTTAACACACAGCTTTACAATAAGAGCTCCCCTTACAATGGGAAAAACTCTAAAAAACCACATATACATAATGTCACCGCTAAGTGTAATCTGTAAGTTTATATTTCATACCCTGGAAATACATTTAACGTTTAAAAATAATTATAGAATCTAAAACTGTTTTTGATCAAAGTCATGATTTAGAACAATAAAATTGCTTTAGATATAATCAGAAATTGTATACATTTGTAACTGATGTTTTTCTATATTGTATTACAGAATTATACACAAGACACTCCTAGAGTAAAATGCTAATAAAACATTATAAACAATGTAGTCTATTTGTACCCAATGGCCAAAAATAGTTTTGTTTTTGTTAATAATAGACTAGATTAATGAAAATGCAAATAAAGAAGTAGGATGAAATACTGAAAATGTAAAGTACAGTAAATGAAGTGAAAATCTTACCATGAACCAAGACAATCCCATAAGCGTCTGGCTGACTGGTTGGTAGCCTCCCATTTAATCCTCTGTGAAGGCTGTAGGCATTTTGAATTTGAAGGTAGCAGCCTTCCTATAAGAAACATGGATACAATCATTAAGTGACATCACATTGAAAACTTTGCTCCTAAAAAAGTGTTTCTTTTGAACCACATTTATTTTTTAAGGAAAAATATCAAAATCTCAAATTTAATCATTAAGGTGTGTAAATCAATTAAATGACCATGACATTACAACATGGAGCAAAAGGTAATGGACAAACTTTTTCAGAGTTTTTACAGTCGACTCCTGTTGGACGAGACACATTTTTCCACTCTCCACCTCTGTTATAGGTAATCACTGTGTGTATGGACTTGTCCCCTTCACTCATCTGACTTGCCAGGTAGACACCTCGAATGGACTCAATCTGTAGACAAACACATCTCTTGGCTTTTTAGATGGATACCTTCAATCAAATCCTATTTTATTAATGATTTATATTGTTTTGTGGAACATGACATGCTGTGTTACCAGAGTAAGAGAATTGAGATAAAGTTTGCTAGAAGGGCAGACAGTAAAAAGAAAAGCCAAAATTTATGTGAAGAGAACAAACACATTTTTTTTTTAAAGCTACAAAAAATGTTCAACAAAACCCAGATAAAACCTGAACAAATCTAAAAAATGTTAATGCATAGAAATCAAAACAAAATGTTCCTGAACTGACTAAAATATTTATATATTGAAAAAAAAATTAATTCCAAAATGAAAATGCTCATTGTTAATATTTCAATTAAACTTGTATCAAACAGTCATTTTTTTACAACATTGAAAAAATTAGGAGTTGATTTGTTTACATGAACTTTAAAAACAGAATTGAATAATCTGATCAGCTTATTAGCATCTATATAAATGAGATTATCAAATACCCCCCCCCCTTTCTTCAAACTTTAAGTAGTCTGACTCAAGTGTTATTTTAAACACATCACAAGGACAGCAGCAGATGTTACCTTGTAAAAATCATGGACTGTATTGTAATTTGGAAACAGGTGGTTCCTTAAAGACTCTGAGTAGACAATGCCATCAGCAGCTGATGTATACAACACACCATGGCCAGTATCTACACACAGACAAACATAGTTGTTAATACACATAGCCTTAAACAAACAGAGTGAATAGACTAGAGCCTGGACTAACCACCAGTTGAAAGCTATTTACACACTTTCTAATGCTTGACCTACCCCCAGGGTTGTCCACATGCATGAAGATCATACCTTCAGACATGTCCAGCACAGAGAAAAACTGAAATCATAGAATAGAAAAGGTTTGCATCAGACAAAATTTAATGAAAGCTAAAAGATTGAATCAACCAAACTCAGGGTCCTAACACTGAAGAATTAAAATAGTTATAAGTTTAGGAAATCTAAAATTCAAGGTGGCCTGCATATTTTTTAAAAAAAATCATTATACTACATTAACAAATAGCTTTTAGGTTTGACAGCGTTATCATAATGAACAAGAAACATTTTATTGTGGGATATTTGATCACTATAATTAGACACTTAGGGCTTAGATTAGAACTTATTTTCTAAACTCTCTACAGAGACTAATAAAAAAATACACAGACTCAAGTCTGTGTGTCTAAAGTTATGATGGCTAGTTAGATTAGACAAGTCTGAAGGAAGGAGTTATGATGGTGAGTTAGACAAGTCTAAAGGAAGGAGTTATGATGGTGAGTTAGACAAGTCTAAAGGAAGGAGTTATGATGGTGAGTTAGACAATTCTTAAGGAGTTATGATGGTGAGTTAGACATGTCTAAAAGAAGGAGTTATGATGGTGAGTTAGACAAGTCTAAAGGAAGGAGTTATGATGGTGAGTTAGACAAGTCTAAAAGAAGGAGTTATGATGGTGAGTTAGACAAGTTTAAAGGAAGGAGTTATGATGGTGAGTTAGGCAAGTCTAAAGGAATGAAAGTTACTGAACATACAAAATAGCACATTGGCCAGACAACAAAATCTCAGCTTTCTTTCTCTGTTAACACTTTTAATATAAGAAAGTGGGATGCATGGTCAAAAGGCTAGGTACGCTTGGCTTCGTTACCTATGAATGGGGCTCGAGGTTCGACACCCGACTCGAGTAGAGTTGTGTTTACTGAGCGTCTAAAGGCAGCAGTGAAAAACCGTCTCCCAGATACCCCCTCCCCCACTGGTCCACAAATGAGATTGGACCATAGTGCTCTGAGCATGCTATAAGCATGAAAGTAGTGCTAAATAAAAGCTATAGTTTAAAACAAACAAAACTTGTGTTGTTTTTTTTTACGAATGAATACATTTGTATTCCTGTTCTAATAGAATTCAATTTTGTTTCCCCAGGGAAGATTTTGACAATCTGGTTTCAAGAACAGGATTTATTAACAGGGTTCAAGGACCTGTGGAAACCCTGAAAACTATAGATATATACAATAAAAAGAAACATTTAAATTTACTCCAAAACTCCAGGCAAATGTTTGTCACTTTCATATTGCGATATTTTAAAACGTAAACTTTGGTCAATTTCAAACAATATTAACACCAAACCTAAAACAGGCACATTGGCACCAGGTTCAGCCTGCAGCCTTCAACTCATAGCCCTTCCCACTCTCTCAGTGACACTACTGCTAACATACCCTATCACCAGTCAAAGTTGGGAGCTGAGCTTCATCCCAACTCTTGCCACCATCAGAGGAGATCATCAATAGTTTGTCATCGTCCTGTTAGGATTTGAACAAAATAATGTCATTTAATCACAAATTTTTTTTTAAGAGCCTAATATTAACATCACATTAAATATTTATCACTAGGCCTACCAAATTTAGCTTAGATTTACATGTTATTTCGAATGTAAAATTTACACTATTAAAATATTCCTTCAACTCCAAAGAATTGATCACATTAGATTGAGCTATACACATAAACAATAAAAAAAAAGAATTTGTAATAGAACTAGTAGTCAATTCTCTCACCTCGCTGGATGGTTGCTCTGACTTGTAGATGGAAGCATACATAAACTTATCCTGGACATCAAAAATGACCACTCTCTTAAGTATCGTTGTCCACTGGCCTGTCTTGCTGTCATAACACTCCAGATTGTTCATATCTGGTACTACACCTTAAAGTCAAACACAGAAACAAATAATTCTCAACTTTTTCTGCAATTCCATTGGACCATATAAAAATAATAATAATAATGTTTATAATCCATGAGAAAATTTGTCTTACAATTTGTTCATTAAAAAATACATTGTAACTAAAGAAACAAAATATATGTTCACACTAGTTTAACTCAAATGTAACATGTGAAACGTTGACATCCGATCAATTCTATTGAATGATTTGATTGCCAGGGAAACAAAGGAGTTTTTGTGTCTGTTTTTGTAAACGGTATCTTGTATCTCCTTTGTGATGGAAACATCTTAAAGTCCTTGCCCAGAGGATGTTTTTCTATTTAAATTTTTTTCCAGCCTTCATATGTTTCTCTTGAACAGCTGTCTGAATGAAGTTTGTTTGCTACCAATGACTTTGCTAACCCCATTTATGATTTTTTGCAGTTTATTTTATTTTCAATGTTCAGATTGTCATTACCAGGCAGTGATATTGAAACTTAAAATACTGCAGATGTGTGCATGGTAAAACATTGACAAGACCTTTTCACTAACAGTAAAGGAAGACATTTTTCTTTGTAATCATAATCTTTGTTGTCCTTTTTTGGTGATATGAGCAGTATTTACAGTAAAATTTATTGTTTAAGACAGTACCTAATTATTTAAAAGTTTGCACATTTTCCATGTTCTCTCCGGTTACAAAAAATTGATTATCATTTCTTTGTTTTTTTTTACATTTAGTTTAAAAAAAATAATCATTACAGTATTTTTCAATGTTTTTCTTTCACTAAGATAGTTATTTAGGTCTGAATTCTCTGAGAGCAGGGCTAGGAGAGTCACATCATCAGCAAATTGTGTCAAGGAGAAAAAGGACTGATTGAAAATCATTTGTGTACAAAATGTACCTCAATGACGATGTCACATCCCCTATGGACACCTCTTTGTTGGCTCAACATGTTTTAGATGCTTCAGTGAACTCTTGTGTCCCAAACTCATAGGCTTAATTCATCAAGATATAAAAACTTTGCTAGCACATTAAAACCAAACTAATCCCTCTTGTAATTAGACATAGATGTATACAAATGTAATTAAAGACTTACTAAACAAGGGATGTTGAAACTCTCCAGTGGTGACGTAGATGTTTTTCTCTGTTGAAGTTGCTTTACTTCCCCTATAATATGCACAAAGCCAGACACTCTATTACAAGAATACTGCACTAAAAAAAGATGGATAAACTGGCTAAGAGAGCTTAACAACAGGTAAGTCTGCACTTGTAAGGAATTTTTTAGTTCTTTTGTATGGCTAGACAAAAATACAATTTGAGATCAACTTACCATTTAACTGCATGGACTTTTTCTTTGACAACTAAAGCAGGGGTTTGAAAATTGTTGTAGGTGACAAACAACTACAAGTTTAAAACAGAAAAGGTTCAAGAACAAATGGACTAAGTCTTTAATTCATCTCAATAGAAAGTAAATAAGCATTTCTGTGAATGAAATCTGAGACTGTGAAATACATTTATATTTTTTTTAATTCTTCACTCGGATGATCAAAGTGTTTAGATGTTTTGTGTTCTAGAGGTTTCAGGTGCTCTTTTAAAAATGGCAATAAATTATTACATCCTCCAGGATGGCAGAGCCAGGTTTTAACTTGGCACCATCCTGTCAAGAGTCAAAATCACAAAGCACAGTAAACCATCTGAATAAATTATAAGTAAGTACACATAAAAGTAAAGAAGAAATAAAAACCAGGCAATCCAATTAATGCATTGCTAATTTAGATTTTTTTCATTAATATATATTGTACAAGACTTTTAAGTATTTATTTAAAAATGGTGTATTTTTAGGAGAAAACAACAGCTTACAAATTAATCTTTATAAACCAAAGGGTTTGCTTTCAGAATATAAAAGGTAGTTGCAATACCTAAACTTAGCAAGCTATAAAATTTGAAATAGCATTTTAAAATAGCTTTTCTAGTTTTTTTAGGCCCGAACAAGCTTGGACATAGCTTGGCGGCATTTTGGTTGTGGTGATCAGGGGCTTAAAGCTAAAAAAAAACAAAAAAAAACAAAAAAACTATTAGGTTGTCAAACTGACCACTGACCTGCCTGGTAGTGGTTACCACTGCTACGTAGTCCTGGTAACTTTCTTCAGGGTGAAAGGTCAACTGCTCATTTATTGAGCCAACACTACCAAATGTTGGAGAAATAATATCCGACCTTTTCCATGTCTCTCCTCCAGTCTCAGTCACATACAGAAAGTGTTCATAGCTGATCAAGTAACACTGCAATAGAGACATAATGCATTGAAGAGTTTAAGTTTGGCAGTTGACTGGCAGTGGGAAGCGTGGTTGAGAGGCTACGTGTGCTTGAACTTGGCTTGGCTACCTAGAAGGGGGCTCGAGGTTCGACACCCGACTCGGGCAGAGTTATGTTTACTGAGCGCCTAAAGGCAGCACAGAAAACTAACTCCGAGATACCCCCCACGGTCCACAAATGAGATTGGACCAAAAGCGCTCTGAGCATGCTATAAGCATGAAAGTAGCGCTATATAAAAGCTATAATAATAATAATTTCAAATCTAACTGAAGAAGACTAGAAGTTTTGCAAAGACATCTAAAATTATTTGGAGCTATGAGCAACTCTAATGGATTGATTGAAGGATTGAAAAATAGTTTTGAGAATAACAGAACAGCAACACATTTACCTTGCTTGGATTGTGTGGGTTACGCTGAAGCCCATCTGCCTGCTGGAACACTTTGTTGTCCACTTTACTATTCCAGTTTGTCCAGGTCCTACCATGGTCAGTGCTTCAAAAGAAAGATAAGTCACACAACAGTCATAATTATTTCTTTTAATGAATGCATTATAACAGTGTCACAAGTCTCAAATGTCATTGCAAAAATGTACTCAAAAGGAAAAAAAAAACTGTAAAGGAATAGACAAATGAGCTTACAGACACTTTCCAATTACCTGGTCAACAACTAGAAATACTTTAAAATAATTTTTAAAAGAAATTACTAACTAGGTGGTGACTTAGGGTCAGTTAATAGTAAGTAATACAGGCAAACTACTCGATCATGGGGTGCCCATCCAAGCATGAAATATGTTTAGCTTGCCTACTCAAGGACAAATATGTGGGGAATGTTTCTTCGTACAGCTCCTTCTGCCTCAAGAAATAATGAATGTGCCCAGTTGAACAACTGACCCAGCTGCTCTGTGCACCACACAACATCTGTTGACCATCTTTCTCTATTTCTTTCTGTCTTTTGCCTTGGGTAGAATCTCTTTCAATGACATTCTTTTATGTTGTCTTCCCATTGATTTACTCATCTGCCTCTTCTTCTTTTTCCTGGTGCTGTTTCCTGAAGGAAGGTCCTTACAAGCCCTGAAGACCTTGTAATATGACCATAGAGTTTTAGTTTTGCTTTATTGACAGTAGTTAGCAGGTCATCATGGGGTCCAATGGCTGTACTAATCCTGTCTCTTTGTGATGCGGTTTTTGTATGTGATATCTAGGATCTGTCTGTAGCATCTCAATTCCATTGCTAGGACTTTCTTCTTAAGGACACATTTAATTGCCTTAGATTAAGAGATCATTGATTGCCTAGTTAGGTGTCATGGCTCCTATTTTATCTATGTTGATGTGACACTAATGAATGCTATGTAACATTTTTGCCAGTCGAACTTCAGTAGCAGCCCTTGCACCCCTCCTTGCTTTATTTTAGTTTATTTGACCTGCCTTTTTTAATATGATTAATGAGCTTTAGATGCGAAGAAAATGCGTTTCTGCAGTAAAGAAAGCACGAAAACCCTTGGCGTCAGGGGTCTGCCTCCAAACATGCTGGGGTAGCTTACAGCTGTCAAAGGGAATACCATAGCTAATAGTCCCTACACCTAAATGAATCTGCTCCTGATTTTTTTCAACCACTGGGAACCACAAGGCAGTGGTGATTTCAAACCAAAGTACCCTTCTCATAGATTATCAAACAGAAGCCTCTAGTTTTAGAGGCACCAAGTTTCAACCTCATCCACCCTTCTGTAGATGAAAGCAGTTTTAATTTGATTGAATCAATAGTTAAGACACAGACAAGTTGGGACTAATCGGGGATTTCCTTAGCGATGTGATGGTATATTGAAAACTTAGAAAGGAAATAACCTAGAGACAGATTAACGGACAAGAGAAGGCTTGCAGTAGTACTTAGGACAAGACATGTTTTCTAGACATAGGACTGTGCCCTTCTTCTGTGAATAAATTACCTTAATTTTAGCAGACTGTTGTTTGTTGTGGATATATATTCTAATAAGGTAATATCTAGAATAATAAGAACACACGTCTACAAACAACACCATCTCAAGACACAGCAGACACATAACCTCTCAACAATATCTAAGCTACATGAGCAGGCCTGGTGCTGGATTTGGTTGTCAGAGACTTTTGGAGATGCATGCCTTTCATTAGTATTTTACAGACAATGGGAAAGTATTCTCATTGCTGCCCCCCCCCCCCCCCCATGTGATGACCTTTGAAACAGCTACTTTATAATGACTTCCTAAAACAATAATTACAACAGAAATAAAATTGATTTGAAAGCATACACACTGTATGGCTGTTCTATTTACAATGATAATGCCTACCTTCTCCACAGCGTTGAAGCAGCATTAGTAAAATCCAATTCACTCGTCAGAACAAGAAGAATCTGTTCATATTTCAGAAAAAGTTAATTTGGTCTAAAGCTACTTACAAAATATATACATTATATAAATCAATATTTCTAAAACCTTATACATACACATAAAAATAATTTAAATCATATCATGTGGGAAAGTATCATTTAAGTGTTGTTGTTTTTTTTTGTTTATTTAAAATTCTTTCTGAAATGAGTTGGTCCTTAAACACTCAATAAATATGCAGCTTTTAATGCCATAACAATGGTTTCTTATTTTTATAGCATTAACAATATTGAAATGATATTTTAAATATAAAATAAAAAGTTCATGGGTTCATAAAATAATGATGGGTATTTCTTTGTTGTTTTTTTACCTACTTCAATGTCTTTTATATGGCCTCCACTATTTGTGAAAAATCTACAGAATATTCTACATTTAACTAAGATATTAAATGTGACACATCAGAGCCTACAGAAAGTATTTAAAACACTGATGAACTTCAGTACAGTAGAATGTACTGACCTAGAAGAGAATTTAATATTACATGTGACCTGATCTAAGGCCTAAAAGTTGATGTAAAACACATGAACTTACCCCAGCATCATTTTCACCAACCCAGGCTAATGCCAAATTGTATTTGGTTTCATTCGCAAACACATGCTGCAACATACAGAAATTAAACATCAGTCAATGTCAAGGACCACACCTAACTGAGGTTTCCAAGAAATAGCATGTCATGTCTTTTGGTTGCATATTTTTGTTGATAAAATTGATAATGAGGGTCATGAAACATATTTGGAAGAAAGCAGCAAAATCTGTCTAGAGAAAACTCATATATACATATTTGTGATGTGTGCAACCTCTGTTATTTCATTGTTATACAGACAATAAGAAGACTAAGAACTTGTTTAGCAGCTTGAAATTTTCAAGAACTGTAGCTCTAAATAAGTCTCTGCATACAACATTATTTATCTGTTCATTAGCGTACAATATATAGATCTATAGTGAATATATAGACTAACTGACAGGAGGAAGTAAAAATGTCTAAGAGGTGAAGTTGGTCTTGTGACATCTTTCTTTTTCACTCTCAAAATTGACTTGATTAAAATCTTAAAATGTGATTCTAAGAGTCTTGCTGATCAAGAAACACTTGATTCTGTTCTAAATAAAGACAGACTAAAGACTTAAGTTAGAGAAATATATAGACTAGATCTCAAGATCTTGAATAATCTTGATAGATGCATCTATCATCTAGAAGATTATACAGATCAGATTCTACATAGACAAAGATCTATACAGATCTATACTGCCTATAGCCTATAGAAAACTAGATTATATTATAATTATTAGTTCTAGATCTATTTATTAAATTTATTATAGACTAAAAATGATAAATCTAGAGACATGTCTAAGAGTTAGTCTAAGTGACGTCAAGATCTAGAATAATCTAGATTTATTAGGTTAGACATTAGAATAATCTAGATCTATTCTACTAATTCTAGATCTAATACTACTAGATCTAGTAGATTACTAGATACTATAAATATAATAATAATTTAATAATATTATTTATTAGTCTATATAACTATATTTATATGTTATAATATAAATCTACGATCTATTAATAGTAGTTAGACTTAGTAGATCTAGTTAACATCTAATCTATGATCTAATCTAGATTTTTGACTTACCGTTTCCTCTAATCGTTTTCCATCTTTAAGCCCATTAACAATACTCTTAAATTTATCTTGTTGTGAGAAACATTTTGGGTCATTTCTTTCAGACACTGTTGTAAACCCATCTGAACTGCGTTTTAAACGTTTAGAAGTTAAGACTGATTTGCTTATTTTTGCATATCCATTTACAGGTGATTGTTCGAAATGATGTACTTTTGCCTCTATGTTTATGTTAACAATAAAAGAATACAAGCATACAACATATAAATACAGAAGCGCCTTGGTTGTAAACATCGTTATTTTCCTATCAGACTCCATTTCACCTAGCGTCACGTGAGATGTTGTCAATAGAGGAGTTAAAAATAACTTGGGAGAAAGGAAGTTCACGACTGAATAGGGATCATTCATTTCTGACGTCTACAAAAACCCTTTGCTCTAATGTTGTGGTCGCAAAATTCGCAATTCGCAATGCCGCAATTCCACGAATTGTTTAGTACAGACACGGAATATTGTTTAATAACTTGTAAGAATGAATATCATCAATGTAACGCAAACCTGCAGAAAAGATGCATAGTTTTATAAAGCAATGATTGGAAATTCACTATGAAATAGACGGTCACGAGATAATATTGATAAAACAACGAAACAAACTGTCACATTGTTGATTAAAATTAGATGGTAATTTGTATACTTAAATGCGACTTTGGCTAAAGTTGTTATGATCACTTAATTGACTAAAAGCAATAAAAATCGAGGAGCTTTTGTGATTATTGCGACTTAGAGGAAATAAACGTGAATTAAATTGAGAAAAGTAATTAAGTGTTTCGGGATACATCAAATGCTATACGTAATGTGTATGGGGTCTCCTTCAGATAGTGCAATACATGTTTTGTTTGATTTGAAAGAAATTAAAACGTTTGTACAAATCTAACTGAAGTAGGGATGTGAATATACAGATCTTCTGCTGCAAAACGTTGGGGTTATCGAGAGGTTAGGCTTACATATATGTTATAGGTGGATCAGGGTTGGGGGGAAGCCAATTTTTACAACAAATACAGAACCGTTTCAATAAATGTGTAAAAAGTCACCTCTACTACTAAATAGTCTCCCGTGTTTTTAGTTGTAAAAAGGGTGTATTTTATGAAAAGCTGCTTGCATAGTTGATTTTAAAAATCATACTTTTCGCTTTCGGAAAAAAAAAAAAGTACAGACAGACCACACAAAAGTAATAGCGGCTATTACCCTCTTGGGGGCCGGTAAAAAACGACAATACCTCCTTTATGCTTCTGTTCTATATTTTTTTATTTCTCATTGTAGACTGCATGACGTGTAGGACGTAGCCTAATCATCCACTTTTTTAAAGTAACGTCTGTATTATATAAAATAAGAAGACATTTACTTACAATTATGTGCATTACTATTAGCGAAAAAGACTGTACTTCTAATTAACAAAAAGAAAACAGAAGTTATGTGGGTCAACAACAGACAAGAGAACCCAATCATGCTACAGGGAGAGAATATCCTTGATACGGACCACTTCACTTATCTGGGAAGTAGAGTTAGTAAAGACGGCGGAGCTGATGATGATATACTAATTCGGATCAATAAAGCTAGGTTTGCCTTTTCAAATATTCAAACAATCTGGCACTCTAAGGCACTATCTCTACAAAAAAACAAAACAACAAAAAAAAAACGAATCGATAATACAAACGTTAAGTCTGTCCTATACGGTTCAGAAACTTGGAGAGTCACTAAAACAAATATGGAAAAACTCCAGACTTTTGTTAACATATGCCTACGCCGGATGTTGGGAATTAAGTGGCCAGAAAAGATAACTACTATTGATTTGTGGGAGAGAACTAGACAAAAGCCCATAGCCCAAGACATTGCAAAACGAACCCACAAGGAAAGAGGAAAGTGGGCAGACCCAAGCAAACCTGAAAGAGGTCAGTCATCAGTGAAGCTGAGGGTACTGGAATGACATGGGTGCAGATGAAGAAAGCTGCTCAGAACCGAGTTCGGTGGTGAGGTGTGGTTGCGGCCCTATGCTCCCCTAGGAGTACACAGGATTAAGTCAAGTAAGTCAAGTACCACCTCGGGGGCCGGCAAAAAACGACAATACCTCCTTTATGCTTATGTTCTGTATTTTATAATTTCTCATTGTAGACTGCATGTTGTGTTGGACGTAATCATTCACTTTTTTAAAATAACGTCTGTCTTATATAAGATAAGAAGACATTTACGTAAAATTATGTGCATTGCTATTTTATAATACGGCTCGCAAATTTAAAGAACTATTTGTTTTAATATTGACATTGCACTTGATAGAGGCTAAAGACATATGAGCCTACAAATGTAGCTTTTCTCTTAAGAAATCATGTTGCTCATTTTGTGCTTCTCCCCACCCCTCCCTCATTTATAAAATACTAGTCGACCGGCGGCGTAGCATACGCGCTACTTTGCAGGGCCGGCCTTAGGCCACTGCAACCTATGCGACCTCAGTAGACCGCACTTTTATAGGACCCGCACTTTCATATGACCCGCGCTAGTTCAAGGTGTATAAATTATTAAATCAAACCATTTTATAACTTAAAACAGATTTCCCGCGCACTCCTGTCGATTTACCAGGAGGTCCTGGAAATCTCACAAAATTGCAAAAGATACGAAAAGTCCTTAAAATATACGGAATATATAGACAAAAATGGTCATTTTGGGGTGTTATTCAGTATGGAAATCCTACGCGCGATAAATAAAAACGGCATTAGCCGTAATTGTGTAATCTGGTGAAAGAAGCTTCTCACGCCTCAAACTAATGAAGAATTACTTGAGTTCAACAATTCTCAAAGATAGATTGAAATATTTGGTAATTCTTGCTATTGAGCGTGGTCTATGTAGGAAACAGAATTATTGTTATAAACTGTATGACTTTGCTACACGCAAAGCTCGTAAAGTAATTCTGTATGTAGTAAAGTATGAATAAAATGCATAGACTAATTTATTTTCTAATACAAACTCTAAATTTCACTTATTATCCGCTTCCCTACCCAAACTTGGCCCCACGAAATCCGCCCCACAATGATTAAGTCCGGCCCTGCTATTTAGTGACGGGTGAATATACATTGTAGATTACTTGTTCTCTTTCCACGACTTCTTGGTTACAATGGTTAAGTCCGGCGCTGCTATTTAGTGTTTGTAAAATGTTTTATGTTTTGAATGTTCCTTCAGAGTTGAAGGACGAAGGGTATGGGAGCGGGCAGGGTTTGATAAATCCAAACGACAGTCCAGCGCGCAAATTGTACGACCAGGCAGCCCGGTGAATACTTGTTCTCCCCCCCCCCCTCTTGTTTTTTTCGTGGGGTGACTATCCGCAGAAATAAGAGAGTGATCTTTCCTTTACTTCTTCTTCTCGTCCAAACTATTGAGCGACGAAGAGAATTATATATATAGATTTTATTTCTAGATTAGACATTTTCCACTTTTCCTGAAGTAGATCTAGTCATTCCATAGAATGCCTAGGCATGCAAAATAGGAAATGAAGAATACGCACTATTTCCGGCATTGAAAGCCAACAAAATGTTCTGAGGTATCTACAGTGTCCATTATCCTGCTATTAAAAAGTTTTATTTCAAAAACCTAATCTGCTATTCTTACTGACTTAGATCCTCCCGCGTCGTTCAGCGCACTGAGCGGCAAGCTGCTTCCACAAAAAAAATCTGTCACTGGCAATGTCTGAAGCCTCTTTCTACCTGCTCTAAGGAACTGCATGTGTGTCGTCGAGGTGTACTAGGATGTCCCTGTTTGCGCTTTCCTCGTAATGGCCTCCATGCGTAACGGCTTCCATATGCGTAGTTCATTTTGTCGGAGAACATGTCCCGCAAACCTCATACGACGCTCTTTCACAACCTTACTAAGGGTCGACTCCTAGTTCGACATAGAATTTCCTTGATTGAGACCCGATCTCTATAACCGACTCCTAAAATCCATCTTAGCCATCTTTGTTGAGCCACATTTAGCCTTTTTCAATTTCGGCAAATGGGTATTCACTGAACCTTATTAATGGAGCCCAGTCACTGGTAGAAATGTGTAACCTCTCTTGAATACGCTCTTGGTGAATGTAGTTTGCTTTAGATTTTATATCCAAAATGGAAGTTTCATACGTCGAAATCATTATGGGGGGATTTAAACTACAAAATCTGTTGTTTTTTTAAAATTCAAAGCCCCCTTTAGCTACGCTCATAGAATTTAGTGACTGTAGTTTGCTTTAGAATAAAATTTAAGAGAGATTTTCAACATCAAAACTCTCTGTATGGGGGTATTTAAACTTAAAACTATCAGGAGGGGTTTTAAACTTTAAAGAAAAGCCCTCTGGTGGAAGGGGGTTTAAATTCAAACCTCCAATGGGCTTGGCTACGCTCATAGAATTTTGAGTGTGCAATTAGCCTTTTTTTATATTGAAGAGGTATTTTTTTTTATCAAACCCCGTTGAAAGGGGTTTAAACTAAAACCCCTTTGGCTACGCTCATAGATTTTTGAGTGTGCAATTTGCTTTTTTTTTTATATTGAAGAAGTATTTTTTTAGCTTCAAACCTCGCTGAAGGGGGTTTTAAACTCAAACCTCCTTTGCTGTTCTGGGGCAAGTGATGGTTTAGTATTAAAATCTCACCTAAAATAAACAAAATCAAAGCAAAAAATCAGTCACTAAATTCCGATCCCCCAACGACCCCAGACATACGCTTGCAACTAGTAGACCCTAATGCCACTAAGCTAAGTCGTTCATCTAACGACCTTCAAATCCTAGCTCTGGAGACCATTAATACCTTCAAGCCCAGTGCTATTTTTGCATACACTGATGGGTCGGCATCAATAGATTCTGGAAGAGCAGGGTATGTAGCCTACATCGACTTTCTTGGCTCTTACTCAATCAAAATCATTGGACCATGTGGTAGTGTTTGCAGTTTTGATGCGGAGACAATGGCAGTCTGTTAAGCCTTAAAAGTCATTGATTCTCAACTCGGCAAGGGATATTTGAGGGCACTGACTGAAAATCTGTACTACAGGCTTTGCAAAGCCCCGGACCATGGCCCCCCAGTATCAACACTGTCATCATGGCTTCACATAACATTAATAATGCAGTGGGTACCGAGTCACATAGGTGTGACTGGCAACACAATTGCAGACTCTTTGGCCCACCAGGGAGGGCAAATTCCACACACTGAACAGGCTGTAAGCTTTCATCAAGCCCTGGCTATAATTAAAAAAAAAAAACGGAAATGGAAAAGTGGTTTAAGTGCTGGGACGAGCCCAAAAAGCCCGTTGAGTCTGGGAGCGCATGAGGCTCCCTGACCGCTATTCCCCGTGGTGGAGGCTGTCCAGGCCCGAGCAAGCTATTATAGCACAGTGCAGGACATGCCATTGTCCTGTTGGCTCATATTTCTCGCGGCTATGGCCAAATTTTGATTCACGGTGCCCTCGCTGCGGGAAGAAGAGGAAACCGTGCCTCATACTCTGTTTGACTGCCCCAGACTTGCTGATCTCCGTCTCGACAGGTCTGGAAAACCCAAAATTCTCGACCTGTATGGTGACATTTATGCACTACGCAAGACAGCAGGGTTTCTGTCCAGCGCATTTGCAAGAGAGGATTATGGGTTTTTGAGTTTAAACCCCCCAACCAGGGTTTTTTTTGCAGTTAAATTCCCCTCTTCTATAAAACATTTTAAAAAATGCAAACGACAATCCCCAAATTTCACGAACACAGTTAAGGAAGATTTTGATTTTTTAACCCCCTTCAAAATTTACGATAAACCCCTTCTTCTATATAAAAAAAGAAAATTACAGACTCAAAATTCTATGAGCCTAGCCAAAGGGGTTTTGAGTTTAAACCCCCGCAAGTTAATCGCCACCACCTCCTTAGTAGGGTTTGAAGTTAAAAAATACCTCTTCAATACCCGGTATAAAAAAAAAGCAAATTACGCACTCAAAATGTTATGAGCGTAGCTAAATGGGTTTTGACTCAGTTTTGAGTTAAAACCCCCCTTCAGCGGGGTTTGAAGGTAGAAAATATCTCTTTAATATTAAAAACAAAGAAAATTATACACTCAACATGTTATGAGTGTATTCAAAGGGGTTTTGAGTTTAAACTCCCCTCCAGTGGAGTTTGAAGCTAAAAAATACTATTCAATATAAAAAAAAAAGAAAATTACACACTCAGAATTCTATGATCGTAGCCAAAGAGGTTTTGAGTTTAAACCCCCGCAAGCAAAAAAACACTAAATGTGGCTCAGTAAAGATGGCTAAGACAGATTTTAGGAGTCAGTTATAGAGATCGAGTCTAAATCAAGGAAATCCTATGCCGAACTGAGAGTCGACCCCTTAGAAGTATTGTGACAGAGCGTCGCACGAGGTTTGCAGGACATTTTTTTTTACGACAAAATGAATTACGCATAAGAAGAGTTGCGATGACATCCTAGTACAACTTGGAGCCACACATTCATGGAGATCCTCAGAGCAGGTGGAAAGAGGCTTCAGACATTACCAGAGACAGATTTTTGTGGAAACAGCTTGACAGCTAATGCGCCTAACGGCGCGGGAGGGTCTAAGTCAGTAAGATCACCACATTAGATTTTTTAAATAAAACTTTTAATAGCAGGAAAATGCACTGTAGATACCTCAGAATATGCATTTTGTTGGCTTTCAATATCAGAAATAGTGCTTGCGCTCCCCCCTGACCCCCTTGCTGGCAGTGGCGGGGAGTCTACAATTTTCCCACTAGCTCCAGGAAGAACCTATTCTAGGGCACAATAAGCGGCTTCCGAAAGAATGAAGGGTCAGAATGTAATAAAGATAATATACACACACACATACATACATATAAATATATTTGTTTCGGGGCGGGGGACGAAAAAAATACTGGCTACGCCCATGATATATATAATACATACAAACACACACACATATATATATATATATATATATCTTTGTAAACAATGGATTTGAGGTTTCGTGTGGAGTGTGGACAAAACACAGCAACTTGTGGCCCTGGTAAAGAACGTAGCGTTGACAAAGTATTCTTACAGCGTTTCCAACATTGTGTTCTTTGAAGTGGTAGCGACCAGCATCTCAAGTAACACTCTAGTGATGTGGAGCTCAAGTAATGTGTTGTTTCTTGGCTTTTCTTTCTTTCCCGTTGATTTAATGCTCATACAATCTCCAATTTATTTTGTTCAATTTAATCTAACCATCTGCCAACACACCAAGAGTGCGTGTGTGAGTCGAGAGAAGAGGTTGCTACTTTTGCGATGTAGACTATATATATATATATATATAGGCATTGTGGATATTGTGGTATCTCACTTTAATCACAAAGACTTTTATGTAGGCTAACAGTAAATAACTAAAGGAAAATTCAAATGAAATTTTGAGGCATATCTGGCTCCAGAAGCAATGCACTCTATGCCCCCCCCCCCCCCCACATTTCCCTTCACTTCAAGAAACAGCACATTCTAATGTAATAAATATAATTTATTATAATATCAATAGCATTAAAATCTATCTCACCTGTCTTAAAATATTTACTCTATATTTTGAATCGTCACTAATTTCGCTTCTACAATAACTCTATTTCTTCTCAGGCTAGAAAAAGAGTAATAATGCTTGTGTTCGAGTCCGAAGATTAATGAGGAATGCAGTAGTTCCAATGGCTACTCAGCTCCCAGCTGTGACCTACATATTTTGCCACATCCAGGGCAAAAGAATACGGTACGGACTTATGATATTATTGTATTATAATGATGTTAAAACAATCTATATTAACAGCTATGAATTGACGTTATGCGTTCTATAGAATGAATAGAACTGCTTTAAGGACTAGGTGATATGTTGATGTTGAAAGTAGTCTATTCATAATAGAACCACGGAATAATATTTGTACCATATTCGCCATAAATCTAAATGATTATGTCGAGTGTTGAAAATGTGAAGTTCGTTCTAATGATCACTGACTTAGTGTGTTTCTTGTGGCACAACTTTATTTAGCTAGGTTGGCCTACACGTGAAACATTATTAGCCCATCTTCATTTTAGAGTTGCTTTTAATCATCACTATACTGATCCAACGATAATCCCTCACAGTCACCCTGACAATGATCTACACCTAGAGGAGAATTATATTTCAGATCTAGATCTGTGATGAAACAAACATACGTAAACATGGAGAAAACGAAAGTTACACTCCAAAAAAAGTGTTCATGAGTGCATTAAGCGAAAGGAAGTCTAGTTTTGTACTTCATTCAAACGGTGGGTTTCAAAGACACTAGTTGGTAGAAATTGCAAATAAAAAAAGTCATTTTTTGATAAATTTAACGGTTTTTAACGGTAGCGGTTTCAATATTGAAAATAGATGCGATTGCCTCACCTGGATCTACCAGTGCTGGGTGTCAAAATCCGGCCCATAACATTATATACCATATGATGGGCGTCCAATTATACCTGCCCTCAAAAACATTGAGTAAATTTTAATGATGTATCGAAAGTAGTTATCTATATGAATAATTTATTAGATGATGTTGTAACTATCTGATAAACGCTATTACTAAATAAATAACACTCTTAATGTGAACAAATTTCTGCTACTATATACATTAAAATAAACATGTACTAGACATTCAAGACATTCTGAAGATCCTTCACAACGAGTATATTGTTTATGACTGAGTTTCACTCCTTGCCATTTTCTCAGGCATATTGACTTCAATGGACAAATACAACTCTTCATCCTCCATTCTTTAACTGTCCTTCTCAAAGTCACGTGGGGTGGTGGCTGAATGGTTAGGCGCTTGGTTTCCATACCCAGGCTGAGTTCGAATGTTGATGGAGACTGGGATTTTGAATTTTGGGAATTTTCGGGCGCCCCTAGTCCTACTAGCTCTAACGGGTTCATGACTTAAGTTGGAGAAAGTAAAGGAGCTGGTTGTGGGGCTGGCAGCATGGCGCCCTGCTCGTTAACCGTTGGCCAAAGAAACAGATGGCCTAAACATCATTTGCCCTATTGAACTCAAGTTCTTAAAGGGGACCTTTACTCACAAGGTCATATCATGAGTTTTTCTCAATAATTTAGAAACCTAGTTTGACTACATCTTGGATCTGGCTACACACAACACAACATTAGGTTCACTTGTTTGAAAGTAATTTAATATCCTTACGTTCATTGAAACAAATGCTGTCAAGATTCTTTCATACTTTAACTAAGCCTCTTTGTATTTCGACCTAAGTTTCTATCTTTGTCATCTTGGTATTAGTATTTCTTATGACGTTGAGCCTGTTCATTCATAAATGCTGTCATCATAAGGTTGGCGAATCTCAAGTGCTTGCGAGGAAACATAAAAAAAATTATTTAAAAAACAACAGGATTCCAGCAATAGTTGAATGTTGATCTGACTTCCAGCAATAGTTGAATGTTGATCTGACTTCCAGCAATAGTTGAATGTTGATCTGACTTCCAGCAATAGTTGAATGTTGATCTGACTTCCAGCAATAGTTGAATGTTGATCTGACTTCCAGCAATAGTTGAATGTTGATCTGACTTCCAGCAATAGTTGAATGTTGATCTGACTTCCAGCAATAGTTGAATGTTGATCTGACTTCCAGCAATAGTTGAATGTTGATCTGACTTCCAGCAATAGTTGAATGTTGATCTGACTTCCAGCAATAGTTGAATGTTGATCTGACTTCCAGCAATAGTTGAATGTTGATCTGACTTCCAGCAATAGTTGAATGTTGATCTGACTTCCAGCAATAGTTGAATGTTGATCTGACTTCCAGCAATAGTTGAATGTTGATCTGACTTCCAGCAATAGTTGAATGTTGATCTGACTTCCAGCAATAGTTGAATGTTGATCTGACTTCCAGCAATAGTTGAATGTTGATCTGACTTCCAGCAATAGTTGAATGTTGATCTGACTTCCAGCAATAGTTGAATGTTGATCTGACTTCCAGCAATAGTTGAATGTTGATCTGACTTCCAGCAATAGTTGAATGTTGATCTGACTTCCAGCAATAGTTGAATGTTGATCTGACTTCCAGCAATAGTTGAATGTTGATCTGACTTCCAGCAATAGTTGAATGTTGATCTGACTTCCAGCAATAGTTGAATGTTGATCTGACTTCCAGCAATAGTTGAATGTTGATCTGACTTCCAGCAATAGTTGAATGTTGATCTGACTTCCAGCAATAGTTGAATGTTGATCTGACTTCCAGCAATAGTTGAATGTTGATCTGACTTCCAGCAATAGTTGAATGTTGATCTGACTTCCAGCAATAGTTGAATGTTGATCTGACTTCCAGCAATAGTTGAATGTTGATCTGACTTCCAGCAATAGTTGAATGTTGATCTGACTTCTAGCAATAGTTGAATGTTGATCTGACTTCCAGCAATAGTTGAATGTTGATCTGACTTCCAGCAATAGTTGAATGTTGATCTGACTTCCAGCAATAGTTGAATGTTGATCTGACTTCCAGCAATAGTTGAATGTTGATCTGACGTCCAGCAATAGTTGAATGTTGATCTGACTTCCAGCAATAGTTGAATGTTGATCTGACTTCCAGCAATAGTTGAATGTTGATCTGACTTCTAGCAATAGTTGAATGTTGATCTGACTTCTTTTCTGCTCTTTCTTTTTCGATTCTTTTGTATTTTGATTCCACTCAACACATTGCTTTACACTGTTCAAGATAATACTTGAGATTTGTGAAGGACTTTGTAGCTGGGCCAACTCGAGATCATGCGACAACTGGCCACCAAACCAATAACAACTCGTATGTGACTGGACATGTCACCTCTAGGACTTGAAACGTTGTTGTTGGTCCTTTTATAGATTTATTCGAACATGTTCACACTCACGTCGTTCTCTATAAGAAAAAAAGGCCTTACCCTCCATGTTTATAGTTTACTGTGTATAAGGAATCGATGTCTACTAGAAGCACTATATACGGATGTAGGGTATTTACGACAATGCTTTAGATTAGTATTAGACTTTAGAGTGTAAAAGATGTTGCTTTTAAAAAGAATATTATAAATTCTTAAAATAAAATTACAAGCACTCATGCGGCTCAATTGGATACCGGCCCACCGGGCATTTGCCCGAATGTTCATATAACCAGTCGCCCCTGATGCCTAGGTTTCGCACACTGCTGGTAACATAAATATCAACTCTGTATACAAAGGGAAGTAATTCATGAAATCAAAACAAAAGAAGCAAATGTTTTATTGAAAATCTCAAAATGCATTATCCTTTTTCTGTCCATTTTAAATTTTTAACAACTCATTTAGAATTACTAAAGAAATTAAAATTATCCAGACAGGCTAAATATTGTGTAACACTCAATATCAATATAAATGATAGAGATCTACATCTAGCTGACTATTCCTGCAATATAACCAATGTCATATATTTTATATACTCTTTACGGCAGATGATGTAAAGGTCATCTGTTTCTGTGGCCTACGGTTAACGAGGGTGTCATTTGGCCAGCACAACGACCAACCGCCTTTACCTTTCTCCAACTAATATCAGGTACCCATTAGAGCTGGGTGGACTCAGAGGCCCCCAAAGATCCCGAAATTAAAAATCTCAGGATTCAAACCCCGGACCCCCGGTTCGGAATTCAAGCGCTTTACCGCTCAGCAAACGTCTATAAATAAAGAAAAAATAAATAAAAACTAATTACGTAGCAATTTAATACCAAATAGATAGGGTACCAATCCCCTCTCCAAATGTGCCACGCACACAAATTTTCATCCTTATTCATTCTGACTACGGTACCGGTAGTTAGTGACTTTACCAGATGACCAGACCTCTGTGAACTCAAAGGGTCAGCTGGTGAAGATTGTTTGTCTCGGGGTTCAGGAACAAATTAAATCAGATGGAAATTCTCTTCTACTGGATTGTATTTTATAATCAAGTAATGTACCGGATACAATGAATACCCAAAGGCTCTACTATCTTGCAGATTCGCCTCTCGCCCCTTTACTTTCTTGAATTGGCTTACATTTAGAGGCTATTGAACTTCTCTATAAGATGCCAATGAAACCCGGATACTATGTAGGCTTTGACGACAACGCTGGCTAGCTCCGTAATAGGTCCAGAACGTAAAGCACTAGCATTAGTCACAGTTTGACAACGCCAGGACGACAGTCAGAGACATTTTGGTTGGTAGATCCCGACTTCAAAATCCTTGTTTGAAGATGAGGACAGCTTGTGCTGGTTCTTTTTTTTCTTTATAAATTATAATTATAGAAGTTCCTTCAAAGGAGAAATTAACTATGTCCTACACGTATCCATGTGATGATCGATTCGTGCAGGTTAATTAGAGACTTATACTCTGCTAAGTCTTTGGTTCTCCTGGCTGATTCAGGAAACAGGTTCCATGTTCTGATGGTACTGGGGAATAAAGAGCACTTGTTAGAATTTGTCCTAGCATATGGAACAAGAAATGTGCCTTTTAGTGTCGTGCTAAGTATATTATTATGTTTGTATTTATGTATGTTATGGTGCAGTGTTTTTGTTGCTACTTTACTTTTTAGTCCTCTTCGACCAAGGGGCTATAGTAGCCTAAGCAACCAGACAGCACAATTAAACTAAACTAAACTAAACTAGCTAACTAAAAATAAAATAACCAACTACAATTATAAAACAAACTTATATTCACTTTATTTACAACCAACCTTACAAAACAATAAAAATATAGGTGAATACGAAAATGAAAATAAACTTAGAAATAAACAAAAACTATATATACGCACTACTAAATAATTAACAACTCCACTAACCAAAACCCTCTGCCGCCTCTGGATCTATGTTGCTAAAACTACAACTATTACTAACTAAACCGACCACCAAATAACCTAAATTACCCCAACACTAAACAGTAAGCTACTAGCAGCAGTAAAGCAGAACTACAGCAGACAGTTAGGTAGCCGAAATAATGGCAGTTAGGCAGTAATAACTGCGGCAGACAGTTAGGCCGTAAGGCAGGAATTATAGCCTGCAATTACAAAATAAACAAACATAAGACAATATTCAAAAAATAAAATAATAATGGACTATAACACATATATTAGACTGGACTGGTCTAGACCTATTTAGTGCATACACATAATACAAGCATGAGGTAATTTCAATTACCTACATGTAGCTAATAAAAGCAATACCTGAGTTATTAAAGTCCCAGCCACAACCAACACAGGTCAGGCTAGACCTCAATAAACATAAGCTTGATCTAGATAATGGTAGATAAGACTAAACAAGCCGCCATGACAGCGATGCTTAGGCCGCAGCCATCTTTTACATTAAAAAGTAGGACAAAATGCCAACTTAAATAGAGTGGTTATCCTAACGATAAAAATATTAATAAAAACACATAGGAAACATAAAATAATAAACTATTTACACATAGACATAGTATAGGAATGCAAAAGCATTAAGGCTGGCGCAAGGGGGTGACACTACCCAAGTCTACAGAACTTCCGGTTCCATCAGAGGTAATCATGGCTAATCAACTAGCCAGTGATGCCACTACACTAATCAGTCTGCATCTAGACTATAGCAATAGATGCAGAAACAATCAATACAAATACAAACGAAAGAAAGCAAAAATAAAAACATTTTCCAACTTACAGGCGGTCCCAGCTGAAATCACACTACACAAAAATAAATTTATACAGGCACCACTGTCAGCACTGACCACTGGTCAAGACAAAAGAGAGCTCAACGTGGTTGCGGAGCTAGCTATAACTGGTCAGCGCGAACGTATCGGAGACGTCACGCTAATTATCTAAAACTAAACTGGACGACCGATTTCCCAAATTTGTACCTAGCCGTACACAACAATAAAATCTAGCAAATTACTAAAGACACGGACTAAACAACATTATATACCAAATTAAACAGCATTAAAAAGAGAATCTTAAAATTTAAATCTTGAAAAATACAAAAAGGAAGATAAAAAGTTATTTCTATTCTAAACTCACATGGGGGCTCTATACCGCTTACAGACCTGCATATAAACTGATATTAAAAAAAAAACAACCAATCCAACGCTAATGCCAAAGACAAAAAAAAAAGCAGAACTAACCAGGGACAAAAACTAGAAAATAACATCCACAGCTCTAAGGCTAGTTAACTATTTTAAAAACTACTTTTCCTCTACGAGTAAAACACAAATAACAGAAAAAGACTAAAACTATCAGAAAGTTATAAATAGCGGAAACTACAAAATACTCAGCACTGAACTATAAAAATTAAAAAGACACTAAATTACAAACATCATAGCCCTGGCCTATATAAATAATATAAATTAGATAAAATTAGGTCAAAATTTAGATCTAGGAGCGCCAGCTCACACTAATATTGGTCTAATCATGTAACTGTACTTTCATGGTCTAAAAAGCATTTTTGATTATGTTATTGTTTGATTTTTTAAAATTTCTTTCAATAAACCTTAATGCTTGGTTTGAATTTATTACAAATTCATCAACATGGGGATTCCAAGATAACTTTTCATTTATTATAACACCTAGGAATTTAAATTTTTGATCTGTATACTTGATTTAGGATGATTAAGATAAGTATTTTTCAATTGTTACTCTTAATAATCGACATTTATCTGACTGAAAGTGGAATAAAGGAACCTTTAAATCTTTCTGTTCTGTGCCGACTCTGTCGTCCTTATCTGGTGTAGTGGGTGCAAGCCTATATAGATTGTAATTGTAAAGGACAGACATTTTCTTCAAGAGATGAAAGCTGCATTTGACCATTATTCTTTACGGGGATTTGATCCAGAAACCCCTTCATTTGGAGGTCAAGCGCTATTCCACCCAGATATTGTCCCCTCCCCGACTAACTAATTTTCAAAAGTCATAGTGTGTGTTTAATTTCATTTTCTTTTTTTTTATAAAGAAATAGAACTTTGATACTTTTGTTTGTTCTTATGTTTTGCTGTTAAGAAAAAAAAATAGTGACATATAAAGCGATCAATGTAAAATCAATAATTTAAAACAAAAAAAGTCACGTGAACTTGAACTTTGAACGAAAGCCATAAACTCTAGTAGCTGTGTAAGTCTCTGCGGAGTCAATTGTTAAGTGGAAGTCCTTTGTTCACACTACAAAGACTTAGAGTGATATTGGAGGAACTAAGCTAATGGGACAGGCAGGAGAGAAATAAAAGGGGAGAGTGAGCTTATTCAAAGACTTTCCACGTCAGCGTGTGTGTGAGTGTGTGGATGATGAGGAGAATGAGGCTTTGTTAGAGGCTTTTTTTTTAAAATTTATTAGTTTTCGCAGTATTGTTCATGATGTCTGAGTAGGACATTTCTCTTTCCACAACTTTAATTAGGATTGTCCATTTGGGCATTTGAAGCACCTTAAGTATTCTGTTCAGTTTTTTTACTGTCCTAGAGGGCTTCGTTTAGACCAGAAAGTTCCTTGATGTTTTTGTTGTGTAGCACTCTGTGTCTGTCAGGTAAGTATCGCGAAACATCTAGTTCTGGACAAAAGGCAGGAGGTCATCAGAACACCTTGTTGACCATTTGATCATAATATGCCCGTCTTCGTTTGTGATTCGGCCATTGTAATCGACAAAAAGAAGTTTTTAAAATCCTAACACATCTCTGTGACTTGGGCTTTTTACTTCTACATATGCACATCTATATTTAAAGTCTGTACCAGTGCACGGAACAAAATATGAATGTTATAACCGTAAATCTTTTAAACATAGACATGTAGGTTTGTGGTATGTTTTCTGCCACTGGATTTAGCTGGCTAGAGTCGAGAGAGTGAGGCTGATGCAGCGCAAATCTCCCTCACTTTAATACATTTTCACCGCGAAAGCCACATTCCCATTTCCCACATTTCCATCTCCCACATTTCATCTCCCACATTTCCATCTCCCACATTTCCATCTCCCACATTTCCATCTCCCACATTTCCATCTCCTACATTTCCATCTCCCACATTTCCATCTCCCACATTTCCATCTACCACATTTTCATCTCCCACATTCCCATCTACCACATTTTCATCTCCCACATTCCCATCTACCACATTTCCATCTCCCAAATTTCCATCTCCCACATTCCCATCTACCACATTTTCATCTGCTACATTCCCATCTGCCACATTCCCATCTCCCACATTCCCATCTACCGCATTTTCATCTCCCATATTCAAATCTACCACATTTCCATCTCCCACATTTCCATCTCCCACATTCCCATCCCTCACATTTCCATCTCCCACATTCCCATCTACCACATTTTCATCTCCCACATTCCCATCTCCCACATTGCCATCTCCCACATTCTCGTCTCCCACATTTCCATCTCCCACTTTTCCATCTCCCACATTCTCATCTCCCACATTCCCATCTCCCACATTCCCATCTTCCACATTCCCATTTCCCACATTTCTATCTCCCACATTACCATGTAACACATTTCCATCTCCCACATTTCCATCTCTTACATTCCCATCTAACACATTTCAATCTCCCACATTTCCATCTCCCACATTTCCATCTCCCACATTTCCATCTCCCACATTACCATCTAACACATTTCCATCTCCTACATTTCCATCTCATACATTTCCATCTCCCACATTTCCATATTCCACATTCAGATCTCCAACATTCCTATCTCCCACATTCAGATCTCCCACATTTCCATCTCTCACATTAAGATCTCCCACATTCACATCTTCCACATTCCCATCTCCCACATTCAGATCTCCCACATTCACATCTCCCACATTCCCATCTACCACATTCCCATCTCCCACATTCAGATCTCCCACATTCCCATCTCCCACATTCCAATCTACCACATTTCCATCTCCCACATTTCAATCTCCCACATTTCCATATTCCACATTCAGATCTCCAACATTCCTATCTCCCACATTCAGATCTCCCACATTCCCATCTCCCACATTTCCATCTCTCACATTAAGATCTCCCACATTTACATCTCCCACATTCCCATCTCCCACATTCCCATCTCCCACATTCAGATCTCCCACATTCCCATCTCCCACATTCCCATCTCCCACATTCTCATTTCCCACATTCAGATATTCCACATTCCCATCTCCCACATTTCGATCTCCCACATTCTTATTTCCCACATTCAGATCTTCCACATTCCCATCTCCCACATTTCCATCTCTCACATTTCCATCTCCCACATTTCCATCTCCCACATTCCCATCTCCCACATTCCCATCTCCCACATTCACATCTCCCACATTCCCATCTCCCACATTCTCATTTCCCACATTCAGATCTTCCACATTCCCATCTCCCACATTTCCATCTCCCACATTCTCATTTCCCACATTCAGATCTTCCACATTCCCATCTCCCACATTTCCATCTCTCACATTTCCATCTCCCACATTCCCCTCTCCACATTCCCCTCTCCCACATTCCCTCTCCCACATTTAGATCTTCCACATTCCCATCTCCCACATTCCAATTTCCAGCATTCCTATCTCCCACATTCAGATCTTCCACATTCCCATCTCCCACATTCCCATCTCCCACATTTAGATCTTCCACATTTCCATCTCCCACATTCCCATTTCCAGCATTCCTATCTCCCACATTCAGATCTTCCACATTCCCATCTCCCACATTCAGATCTTCCACATTCCCATCTCCCACATTCAGATCTTCCACATTCCTATCTCCCACATTCAGATCTTCCACATTCCCATCTCCCACATTTAGATCTTCCACATTCCCATCTCCCACATTCCCATTTCCAGCATTCCTATCTCCCACATTCAGATCTTCCACATTCCCATCTCCCACATTCCCATCTCCCACATTCCCATCTCCCACATTCCCATCTCCCACATTCCGATCTTCCACATTCCCATCTCCCACATTCCCATCTTCCACATTCCCATCTCCCACATTTAGATCTTCCACATTCCCATCTCCCACATTCCCATTTCCAGCATTCCTATCTCCCACATTCAGATCTTCCACATTCCCATCTCCCACATTCCCATCCCCCACATTCCCATCTCCCACATTTCCATCTCCCACATTTCCATCTTCCACATTCCCATCTCCCACATTCCCATCTCCCACATTGCCATCTCCCACATTCCCATCTTCCACATTCCCATCTTCCACATTTCCATCCCCCACATTCCCATCCCTCACATTTCCATCTCCCACATTCCCATTCCCCACATTCCCATCTCCCACACTCCTATCTCCCACATTCCCATCTCCCACATTCCCATCTTCTACATTCCCATCTCCCACATTCCCATCTCCCACATTCCCATCTCCCACATTCCCATCTTCCACATTCCCATCCCCCACATTCCCATCTCCCAAATCCAGATATTCCACATTCAGATCTTCCACATTCCCATCCCCCACATTCCCATCCCCCACATTTCCATCTCCCACATTCCCATCCCCCACATTCCCATCTCCCACATTCCCATCTCCCACATTTCCATCTCCCACATTGCCATCTCCCACATTCCCATCCCCCACATTCCCATCTTCCACATTTCCATCCCCCACATTCCCATCCCCCACATTTTCATCTCCCACACTCCTATCTCCCACATTCCCATCCCTCACATTTCCATCTCCCACATTCCCATCTTCCACATTCACATCTCCCACATCCCCATCTCCCACATTTCCATCTCCCACATTTCAATCTCCCACATTCAGATCTTCCACATTCCCATCTCCCACATTCAGATCTTCCACATCCCCATCTCCCACATTTCCATCTCCCATGTTCATATATCAAATATTTAGAGGATAAAGAAATTGTAACAATGTAATCTTATTGTAAGAACTAAGATGGATGCTGGTGAATCTACTCTTTATATTCAATGCATGACACATTGTAGATGAAAGTGAGTACACACACTTTATAAATAATTCAAAAAAAGTAGCAATTAGTGCACATTGTATTCATTTTTAAATTACTTTTTAAAATACACATCTTTCTTAAGTATGACAAACGTCTTATCTTATCTTATAAATCACAGACAAAAAAAATTACGTCCTATGCATATCCACGTATTCATCTAATCTTGCATGTTAACTCGAGACTTAAGCTCTTACTAAGTCATTGGTTTTTCTGGTCTGGAACGAAAGGCTATTTAATATATCTTCTCCAGTCAGATCTCTCTGTTTTTCGCCATTGAAAGTAAAAGTCTCTGGACCATACAGCCCCTCCGTGGGTTTTCATTCGCCACGTCTGCGTTTGGAAGAGGAGAGTAGTGCTGCTCATTCCCCCCCCACACACACACTCACGAAGAGGAGACCAAAGGCGTGAGTTGTTAGCCGTCTCATTTCAGCGCTACTGTACAGCCCAGGTAGAGGATGTCTGACAAGGTAGGACTGAATTGTTATAAACTTTTGTCCCCCTCCCCACCATTTTATGTAAATACATATCTTTATTTCATATGAAACCTGCTCAGAAAACGTTTTCTTAAATCTCTTTTCACTTTACGAAACAAACAAACTTGTCTCTTTTTTTATTTTGTACAAATGTTTAAACAATTATCGGATTAATCAAAAACGTTCTTTTACTTTCCGAGATGTTTTCAATCAAATTCATTATTTTTCATTACTTATTTATTCTCTACCGTGGACGCGTAGAGACACACGCGAGTCATGAACAAAACAACGCGTAGTGATACATAAATAGAGAAAACATAAATGATTGCAGATCTCTCTTCGCGTATTGTAAACAACAGAATAGAGCGCCACCTCGTGAGAAGAGCAAACAGAGGAGACAACTGCAACAAACAAACTCCCTTTAGCATCACAAATACAAAATGACAACAACAACAACAAACAAAAAGTGACAAAAGTACTACGTCATGTACATGAGATGAAAAATGTTTTCAAAATCCAATGATAAAAGTGTCCTTGCTGAAGTTGAAACACATCCCACGCCACATAATTACCTCCCCTCACACCGATATACACACCACTCACACACACATGGATTCTCTTTCCATCACACCACATACTCTTACACCCGCAATTATACTCACTGAAAATGGGATTTCAATCTTAGAATTGTTCGTTTTGGGTTCTATATTCAATTTCAAAATGAAACTTGTGAAATATGTTTCTAGAAGCTTCCTAAAAGACTTTTATAACATCTCAATTTCAAGGAAAGTGAATCCGTCTCCAGTTAGACAATTTCAACTCTTTATCTTCTCACACATTTATCTTCGGATACTTGTGTGGTCAATCTGTTTATCTCCAGACTACCTATGTGGTCACTCCATTTATCTTCGAATACCTGTGTGGTCAATTCATTTATCTTCGGATACCTGTATGGTCACTCTATTTATCTCCAGGCAACCTATGTGGTCACTAAAGTAGTCCCTCTGAGTATCTTTTGGGTAACAAACAGTTCGCTTTTCAATTTCCGATTGAGATTCTGCAGAAGATAGTTTGAATTAATTATCAACGGATTTCTTAGCCAATAGACTCCTCAATGTCCCCTTAGCCTATACACTCCTCAATATCCCCTTAGCCTGGTCTACTCCTCAATATCCCCTTAGCCTGGTCTACTCCTCAATATCCCCTTAGCCTGGTCTACTCCTCAATGTCCCCTTAGCCTGGTCTACTCCTCAATGTCCTATAAACCTGGTTTAGGCTACTCCTGAATGTCCTATAAAACTGGTTTAGGCTACTCCTCAATGTCCTATAAACCTGGTTTAGGCTACTCCTGAAAGTCCTATAAAACTGGTTTAGGCTACTCCTCAATGTCCTATAAACCTGGTTTAGGCTACTCTTGAATGTCCTATAAAACTGGTTAACTCCTTATGTCCTGTAAACCTAATGTATTTCTAAGTGTCCTCTAGAACTGGTCTACTCCTCAATGCCGTCTTCCTTTTTGATAAGTATATAAGAAGTCATACACACATCGTCACTTTTGTTTTCCAAGCTTTGATTCACCAGATACTGCGCTTTGTCGAGTTCCTTTTGTAACGCTAATTTATCTTCAACAATTTCCATACCATCAACGTTTTTGGCTTAGATACAGCTGGGTGAAGTTTGTCTACAAATGCTATTCACATATATATCTATCAGCCGGCTATCGGTTATATTTGTGCTAGATACGATAAAATACGAAACTCACTCATAATCTGCGGACACAAAAAAAAGCCTTATTGTTATTTGCATAAAAATACCTATGTACAGAGATTAATTGAAATCCCACGAAAAGGCTGTTATAAAATCGCAAGAAAGATGACGCCTATTCTAAGCTATCCAGACAAGATCAGCGTCTAATCTTTCGACTCAGAACCGGACTCAACAGAAAGAACAACATATGTTTCGGAAGCTCAAAATTGGAACCAGTGAAATCTACCCATGTGGAGTGTCACCAGTGAATGCTGACCATGTAGGTCAAAACTGCATTCTTTACCAAGAGGCCCGAACAAGAAAGACACAGGCCCTAAAACACCCTTATAGAAAGAAAACTTTATGGAGAGCTCTCTGATTTGGAAACCACTGCGCAGTTCATCTCATCTATTGGTCTAGTCATCTGAACGCTCCAACATAAATATGAGAACGAGGATGAAGAAGAAGCTGTTATCTAAAAAATAACAACCTAGGAATGGCCTAGCTGGGGAGTATGAAAACTTCAGAATTGCAAACCGTCGAAGCAATCTAAATGGGCAACAGTTTTGTTGTCAATACACTCATGCTGTATGATTCAAACTGGCGACATTCTGTTCCATTGTATTTTTGTAACTGGGTTGGCAGGAAAGTGTAACAGGGATTGATTTCTTGTTGACAGCCAAGCTCCTCTCACGTATAGGGACAAATAGCTTCAAGACTTTAACACAGTTCAAATATTTTCCTTTCATATTGGAGTGAAGGTGAGTTGGATTAATCGGATTAAAGGATTGTTGATCTGAAGGTCAGTCATTTCAAATATCTTTCAAAGACTTGTTTCGAAGCAACCTCTGTCCAAGTGTTCATATTTGAAAGATTTGAAGATGATTAAATATTACGTTTTAAATCAGGTATAAATGATGTATTGAGGCCTTTAATGATATGTGTGTGTGTGTGAATGTGATTATTGACTTTCATAGTTTGAGTGGGATGGGGGTTGGGGTGATGTAGACGTCACGATACACATTTATGAATGTCTTCATGGGAAAAAAATAAATTAGCATAAAAAATAAAATTGTGTATTCTCGTGAAGCTTTCCTTGGTTAGAGGAATGTTTGAATACATTGATTTAAAAGTCACCTAGTGCAATTGGATCTGTCCTCTTTCAGACTGCAGTAGATCATGTATATCATGTATTGGACTGCGTGTGTTTTGGTTGTGGGTTTATGTCCAAGCACAAAACACAGGCCTACACACAAAACACAGGCCTACACACAAAACACAGACACAGGCCTACACACAAAACACAGGCCTACACACAAAACACAGGCCTACACACAAAACACGGGCCTACACACAAAACACGGGCCTACACACAAAACACAGGCCTACACACAAAACACAGGCCTACACACAAAACACAGGCCTACACACAAAACACAGGCCTACACACAAAACACAGGCCTACACACAAAACACAGGCCTACACACAAAACACAGGCCTACACACAAAACACAGGCCTACACACAAAACACAGGCCTACACACAAAACACAGGCCTACACACAAAACACAGGCCTACACACAAAACACGGCCTACACACAAAAGCCTACACACAAACACGGGCCTACACACAAAACACGGGCCTACACACAAAACACAGGCCTACACACAAAACACAGGCCTACACACAAAACACAGGCCTACAAAACTTCTTTTCAAATCTGTTTCTTTTAGAATGTTGTTTTTTTGTATTATTTTGTTCATCATTTTTAATTATTGTTTTCCGAATCGAAAAAAAAAAAAGTTTGTTGTTTCCTCCCACTTGTCCTAGTTTTAAATAGTAGATGTACCGCTCTACATTCTTGGAATACTTTCTTTGTATTTTAATGCCTCTTCCCCCCTCCCTTCCTTATAGATACTTAAGCTTTTGTTCTAGCATGATATTCTAACAATTCAACAATTCTATTTGTTTTTCCAAAAGGCACAAGTGCAACAATAATAACAATATACAAATAATTCAACATTCGCGTTATCAATGCACAGACTCTTAGACAATGTGCACAGGGCCGGATGTACCTAAAGGCAACGCAATCTAGAGCTTAGGGCCCCAGATAAATATCTAGCACTGACATAGAATATCTGACTTATAAAGGTCCCTATCTCTCCTCTGCCTGTGGTCCCTTCCAGCCCTAACCTTTATGATCTCATACAGGTCCCCAAAAGTGCCTAAATATCTCGAATAGTTTAGAGCCTTTTCTAAGCCTAAATACGGCTCAAATGTGCTAATACCGGGTCTAAAAAAACTTCTATATAGCTCTTTTACCAATAATATGTTGTTCATCATTGATCATTTTGTAAACAAATTCACATCATTGTGAAAAGCATTGAACTGTTCAACGCATCGCTGCTTCCCACACTTGTGTTAACAGGATTAGAATTGTGTTGCGCTATTGCTTTCAACTAGATCTAGATCTCTATAAATTGTTGACTATTTTAGCAAAGACAGACATTAAACTTGCCTGCTATTAAAACTCAATTAAAAGAATTTTTAGTTCGAAATATAGGCATTTACAAAGTAAACAAGTTAGATCTAAAAACAAGTAAATATAAAAATACTTTAAAAAAAAAGACGCAAACTTTATAATGAGTGAAATTAGTAGAATTTCAATTGGCGAACTGACATTAGATGGGGCGGTTGGTCGTTGTGCTGGCCACATGACATTAGATGGGGCGGTTGGTCGTTGTGCTGGCCACATGACATTAGATGGGGCGGTTGGTCGTTGTGCTGGCCACATGACATTAGATGGGGCGGTTGGTCGTTGTGCTGGCCACATGACATTAGATGGGGCGGTTGGTCGTTGTGCTGGCCACATGACATTAGATGGGGCGGTTTGTCGTTGTGCTGGCCACATGACATTTACCTTGAGCTACAGTAACAGATGACCTTTACATAGATCATCAGGTCTGATAAAGGTGCTTTTACTTTTTATATTACTAACTCTTTTTGCCATCTTGCGTATGTCGACTTGATAAGAAAACTGTTTGTTTTTTTTACATTGGAAATAATGACTATAAATTTTATGCAAAGATATACGAATTTTTCAGGTATATACATCATTAATCCAGATCTAGCTTCTATGACATGGTTAGGATTTTAATAAGTCACGAACTTTCTAGATAATTGAATCAGGACCTTAAAAAATCTCTGGTTAATGAGGCCCTAAACTAGAAAGATTCACATTGACTGTAATGAAAGTTAGTTGTATGGTAGCAGTTACTTTGCGTGTTGAAGGCTAATGAAATAAATCAATGCCACGAGCTATTGTTTTAGAAATCAATAGCAATAAGTTAATTGTATCCATTAAGTTAAGAAGAGCAACGAATGTGATGCAGAACTATTTAAAGCCTAAGATTTTCAGACTTTCATTTATCTGCCGCTTTTCATAATGTCGTAAACTTAGATTTGGATCTGGATCAAGTTTTCGGTTAAGTGTTCAGGTTTTATGTCTATGTTTTTTTTTCAATTCTCATTTTTTAAAGCACCTCTATTCATACCAACATGGCTTTAGGAAATATAGATCATGTGAAACACAACTAATAGGACTAATTGATGACTTTTCAAAAGGTTTAGATAATAGTGAACAAATAGATGCTATCTTACTAGATTTTTCCAAGGCTTTTGACAAAGTTCACCACCATAGTTTGCTTAAAAAATTAAAATGTTTCGGCATTAATGGTCCACTGCACCAGTGGATTAAAGATTTTCTGATAGGGAGAGAACAAACTGTAATAATAAATGGCTCTAAATCAACACCGATAACAGTAAACTCAGGTGTACCTCAAGGAACAGTCTTAGGTCCACTACTATTTTTAATTTACATAAATGATTTACCAAATTGCATTACTTCAGGAACAAAAGTCAGATTATTTGCAGACGATTGCATAATATATAGAACAATAAAAAAAACACAAGACACAGATATTTTACAAAGAGAATTAGATGAATTACAGAAATGGGAATCAAATTGGAGCATGTCTTTCCACCCAGAAAAATGTCAGTTGTTAAGAGTAACAAAAAAACTAAAACAAATTAATTCCACTTATCTTATTCATGGCAAACCAGTAACACAGACTAAAAACTCAAAATACCTAGGTGTTATAATAAATGAAAAACTGTCATGGAATCCACATATTGATGAAACTATCAAAAAATCAAACAAAGCATTAGGGTTTATTAAAAGAAATTTCTATCAATCAAATAAGAACATAAAACTAAAATGTTATTTAACCTTGGTTAGGCCAATAATAGAATATGAATCCTCCGTTTGGGACCCCTCAACTCAAGATAACATGAAGAAACTGGAACAGACACAAAATAGAGCAGTGAGATTCATAACAAACAAATATTCACACTTAACTAGAGTAACACCTTTAGTAAAATCTCTAAATTTAGAAAGCCTTCAGGACAGAAGACTCAAAAGAAAAGTAGCAATTATACATAAAACACTGAACCATAATCTTCAACTACAAAAACAAAATTTAATAAAATACTCTGAAAGACACAAAGGTAAAGGCACATTCCTCGTCCCATATGCTAGGACAAATTTGTACAAATACTCCTTCTTCCTTAGTGCTATTAGAGCATGGAATGGGTTGCCTGAGCAAGCCAGGAAAACCATTGACTTGGCAGAATTTAAGCCATTGGTTAATATGCATGACTAAATGCATGACGCGTAGGACGTAATCATCTTCTTTTTTGAAGTAACGTCTGTATTATATAAGATACGATAAGAAGATAAGATAGTACGTTCGATGAAACTAATACCTGGCTGGATACGGATCTCGAAAACGGTTTTAACGATTTTCTTAGAGATTTGACAGTCGATGTATATTGTTGGAAAAAGAATTACTAATCCGTTGGCCCCACTGGAAAAACTCTAGTTTGACCGTTATAATTGTTCAAAGTATAAAAAGAATTGCTTTTAAATTTCTGCAAGTATGCCCTATTCATTCAAGAGTTTAATAAATGAATGTTCAGGTATATTTTGCGCACCGTCTAGATCTAAATGGCTATCATTAGAATATTATAAAGTCTAGTAGTTGCATATATTAGCTTAACAAGAATTTTTTAAAAAAATGGGGGTAGGGAGATGGGGCGGAGGAAAATGTTCCCTTATTTTTTGTCAATCAAAGTATTTTGTATATGTGTCTTGTTTTTAATAAAGCTATCGTGGTCAACTCAACATGATGTTTACAATGTAGTGAAACAAATGTACAAATGACACTAGTATATAACACCGATTGAACTCTTATACGTGTGCTAATTGATGTATAATTATTTGCGTGCGTCATTAGATGTCTGCCCCAAAAGTTTGAAGCGTAAATCAAACCAATCAACTTGACTTATGAGCTTAGATCCAAATGATAAGTGACACACACACACACACACACACTTCGGGGTTCTTTTTTTTTATGGGAACATCATCACAAACAACAAGAACTACATTTTGTTGGTGAATCTTTTTGTATTGGTTCTGTCGACCTTTACACACAGATAGACAGCTGGAATAGGATTGAATCCGCCGTGTAGATCTTTGATTTCACATTTAGCATTGTCTAACGTTCTATAGATTTAGTGACCAGCACGTGTTTGATGCGCGTGTTAATTACAGTCATCTACGTAACAGATGCTGTGCATTTCTTTTGCACACACACCACACACACAATACTCTGCTCAATCTACAACACACATACAAATAGACACATTAACACAAACACGTCTTACATTTGACGGCGCAGGGTGAACGATTTGACAAATGGAAGTGAAGTTTGCTCTATTCGTTTCGGACGTTGTTTTCAATGGAAGATTCTCAGCCTAAGTCTCATGCTGGACGGCAGGGTATGGCAGCAGGAACAAATGTTTCAAACTCGGGACTATCGAAACGACAGTTCAAAGCGCATACCACACGACCAGCTTCAGAGATGTTAAGTATTACGTCCTTACCCAAAACTCTTGTTGAATGGAAGCAGGAATAGGGGGTTCGAACTCGGGGCCATTGAAATGTCAGTCCGAAGCGCAGACGACTCGAGCAGACAGCCACCCGAAATAAGCTGTTTCCGATTGTGGCTTCCATTAATTGTCATGTAAGTAACAGGCGAATAACAAAACATTGTTTTCTACACAAAATAAAAAAAAATAATTTGGACCTCCTTCCACCACTGGAAGGGTTAGAGTTGGGGATGGGTGGGCAGAATTGATGCAATCTCACCCCCCCCCCACCTCACTAAATCTACCAACATATACTAGAAGGGAGGGCGACAAAATCTAAAAATTGGTTGAAATATCAATTATTAGTATATATAAAAAAAAATTAACCATTTACTTCATCAATTAGTCGTAGTTAATTAATTGTGTTATATATAGAAATGTACTCAGCTAACGGGATATAAGACTTGTGCAGAGAATAAGCTCGTTGGCTATTAAGCAATCTATGTTTTATAATTGTCACTTCGGCCTTCCATGATGGAGGTTCGAGACCCCGGATTTCAAAACAAATATCTTTTGAAACAGCAGCACGGAAATCTTCTGCCAGGTTGTCTCTCCTCCCCCCTCCCAAACTGGTCCACACAAAAGTGTTTGAACTTTGAACCCTAGCGCTCTGGGCTTGCTATAAGGATGTAAGTTGGGATAAAACAAAAACAAAGTATAAAAACATTTCCAATCACAAAGTATAAAAACATTTCCAATCACAAAGAATAAAAACATTTCCAATCACAAAGTATAAAAACATTTCCAATCACAAAGTATAAAAACATTTCCAATCACAAAGTATAAAAACATTTCCAATCGCACAAATACATTTAGAATAAGTCTAGCACTATTAAAAATTTATAATGTGGTAGATTTAAAATAATTGATGCAATTTTTCTCAATACTAGCGAAGTTTTTAAAAACGTATTCTTTAATATATTTTTTTGTTTCACATTAGAAAGGGCTTTGTATATTTCAGGCCTCAAACTCATTTTTGTATTGTGAAATTGTTATGTCAGTATAACAATCTTCTGTGACGTAACTATGGTTTGTATTGATCCACATTTCTTGTTTGTTTGTTTGTTTGTTTGTTGTTGTTTTAAATTTTGAACAAATAAGTATAGCATTATTATTTTCAATTAGTGAAGTCAACTTCAACCCAGCTCGTATAGTACAAAGACTTGTTGAGATTAGGCTCTACTTGAGATGCACTGGGAAGAGAGGGGAGGAACCATTCATCAAAAATGTTTAAGTTGACACTGGGGAATCAGATCTAAAAATAGTTTTAAACTGGTCTGGAACCATTCAGGGCGCACGTTCAACTAAATTCACCAAATCGATTGTACAATTTGATTGGTCAAATCAGACCAAATAACACATGGGGAGATAATCGTATAACCTTTTTGAATCATTCCTGTCGAATAGAATAGCATGAATAATTCTACAGTTCTACAATTTTAATTTAGGTGTGAAATAGCGGAGGTAAAATAGTTTTGCTAAAAATCTTGTTCAAACGATACTTTTGTCGTGTTTGTTTATTAGTTGGCTGTCTAATTAACTATAGAACTAATAATAATACAGCGAATATCTTTGAGTCTCTGTTTGGCATCCCTCAACATTGAAGAAATCATAAACTATAAAAATAACACCATAAGTAAAATCCCTCCATTTAGAGACGCCTCCGGACAGACGACTCCAATGAAAAGCAGCAATAATACATCAAACACTGAATCAAAATTGACAAATACAAACACAGAACCTAATAAAATACTCAGAAAGACACAAAGATAAAAACACATTTCTTTTTACATTTAGAATAATTATGCTTTAATGCCATTATAGCATGGAACGGGTTGCCTGAATCAGACAGGAAAAAATGGAGTTAGCAGAGTTTAAATAACTGATTAACATGCTTGACTACATTGACACATGAAACGTTGTTACCTTCGCTGTTCAATTAACTTATGTCATTTATAAGTTATGAGAAAAGTCATATGATCAGAGAAGAGTTCTGTTAATTACTTGACTAAAAAGGCCCAGGTCATGTTAAAAAAATGGTAAAGTCTCACAGAATTTCTTTATGAAAACAAAATTTCCGAAAAAAACAAACCCAGCCCCTTTGTGCTCAATTCATGCCCAGATACAATGATGTATTTACTCATCTGTTTGTTCTTCTGCTATCGAGTAGCAAGCAATGAGAAGATGGAGAACGGATGGAGGGGGGGGGGGACCGGCTCTCCCAAGGCGAGAAAACTTGGGATTGGTAGATCGTGTCCAACGATCTGGTCAACCCAGAATCTATTCAACACTTCAACCCAGACCAAGTCACAGATCAATACAGCGAACACACAATGTCAATATTTTTTTATTCAATATACGCTCCCGTCTTTTTTTTGTATTTGATTATAATAATGTCTGTCTGTCAATAATATTCTTATACGACATCACCATCTCTTCGAGCTCATAGAAGCCCCATGGATTTGTCAGACCTTTGGATAGGCTCTAACTATTAGACTCGAATTGATTTACAAGATGCATGGACAATCTAGGTCCCCATTAAGAGCCCCCGGGTAAAAAGAAATGTTACTTAAAGGTATATTCAACTGTTCTTAAATAACAACGAAAGGGTATTCTGACCCAGGAAAGGATAGAGTTAAGGCTATTCTTAGCCAGGACTGGGTAGAGACCAGTAGAGTTGAGGGTATTCTTACCCAGGAAAGGATAGAGTTAAGGCTATTCTTAGCCAGGACTGGGTAGAGACCGGTAGAGTTGAGGGTATTCTTACCTAGGACTTGGAAATATTGTTACCAACTGCTTTTGTTTAGCGCTATTTCATACTTTTAGCTTTTTTCAATTCGCTATGATTCTATCACTTTTCTTGACCAGTTAGGAAGAAAGGATGTCTGTGTGAATTGAAGCGTAATCGCTTTTAAAAGCATTTATTTATAAGAAAAAGGTGAACGACCTGAATTCGAACTCATGGCTCAAGCCTCCATAAGCCGACATACTAACCTCATTGTTATTGAGGTGCTTATGAAAATTGAGGATTGGATAGTTATGTATTGTTTATTTTAAACTTACTTTAAACCGGGACCTATAAGGAGACTACTTGAGCTTATGCCACCATTTAGTCAAGTACAATTTCTTTCCCTTGTTCGAGATACCAAAAAATTTAATTAATTAACCATTTGGTTAATTTTTTCTAAAATTTATTCTTGAGTTGTCAGGTAAAATAAATAACCGTGCCAAATTTGAGCTTGATCTGAGATTGGGTGTCGGAGAAATAACGTGTACAAACTTTTGACCCAATCGATGCATTTTTTAAAATTGATTCATGTTTTGTCATCGCCAATGAACAACTGTGCAAAGTTTCAACTTGATCCGAGAATGGGAAGTGGGAGAAAGAAAGTGTAGGCCAAAAAGAATCTACCCAGACAGACTGTCGGAGTGAGTTAATATAAGCTTTGTAATATAATCTTGTGGCAGAGTCACGAATGTAAGACTTGGTAGAGAGCGACTTGCCCTTCTGGCCTTTCATTACACATCCAAGCTGTAAGTCACTTATGGCCCAGTGTCTCGAGGGACAACGGATGCGCTCAGAGTGGCTAAGACAAATAACTGGTGTTGATTGTTTCTCTTTGAGTCGGGCCAGAGTCTGCTGTAGCTAACAGCGCATTTCTGGACCCGCTACTTTTTTTTTTTCAAAACTCTGTGTTGGGGAAAAATGGTTGGTATATCGGATAGACCCAAGGGCGTAGTGAGGGAGCAGAGCTAGATATCCTCCTTACACCTCTGTAGAAACATAAGAGAGAGAACTTAGATTACAAATTTGAGACGAATATTTCATAATGGACGATTGGAGGAAAAAAGAGAGACAAAGAAAACGTTAGAGACAGGTCAAGGCTAATTAGACATGTCAAGGCTAATTAGACAGGTCAAGGCTAATTAGACAGGTCAGGGTCAATTACAATAATCATGAAATCCTGTAAACTGTTATTTGGCTCGTTAGATAGAGAAGCATTAAGGAGATTTAAACTTGCTCACCAGGGGACGTGAGGATTCAATGTGTGAATCTTCTCAAATAATCTTACTTGATAATTAATAAAGCTAATATTTATTTGACAGAATAAAAGATTGCTTATTAAACTGAGTCGTTTGGTTTAACACAAATGAATAAATTTAATTAACATAACACTCCTGGTTACAATATTAAAATCAAACAATCACCAGGACAGAAGAAAACTAAAATGTAATTAGTATCATACATAAACCACTGAGCCATAATAAACAAATAAAATACAACCTACTAATATACTCAAAAAGGCAAAAATTTAATGAAATATTTCTTATTTCATATGTACAGTAGTGTACATCATCAGACCATGCGATCAATGGGGCAGATGATGTAAAGGTCATCAGCCTCTGTGACCAACGGTTTACGAGGGTGTCATGTGGCCAGCACAACGACCAACCGCCCCCTTACTTTTTTCCCTAAACACTGGCAGGTACCAATAAGAGTTGGGTGGACTCAGAAGCGCAATAAAAATCCCGAAATTCAAAATCTAAATATTCACCGAGATTCGAACCCTAGACACTTCGGTTCGGAAGCAAAGTGCTTAACCAAACAAATAATAATAAAATTGAATATAAGTACTCTCTCATTCCTAATGCCACTATAGCGTGAAATGTGTTACCTGAATCAGACAGTTTATGTCTCTAATTGACATGTACGACTAGGTAAACCGATGGATGAACGTCGGATACAAGAACGTCTCTTTAATGAAACGTTCCTGAACTACAGAAGACCTTGTCAACGAAATGCGTTATGATTTTTAGGTTTTACAAATCCAGATCTAGATCAATTACTGTAATGTCATTTTAAAATATTTCACGATCAAGTTTTTGCCATTTCCTTGCGACTGTAGGCACATAGTGTCCACGGAGTTTCGAGGCACGCTTTCTTCCACTAAAACAGTAGAGTTTCGAGACACGCTTTCTTCCACAAAAACAGTAGAGTTTCGAGACACGCTTTCTTCCACTAAAACAGTAGAGTTTCGAGACACGCTTTCTTCCACTAAAAAGTAGAGTTTTGAGGCACGCTTTCTTCCACTAAAAAAGTAAAGTTTCGAGATACGCTTGTTCCAACTAAAACAGTAGAGTTTCGAGACACGTTTTCTTCCACTAAAACAGTAGAGTTTCGAGACACGCTTTCTTCCACTAAAACAGTAAAGTTTCGGGGTACGCTTGTTCCCACTAAAACAGTAGAGTTTCTAGGCAGGCTTTCTTCCACTAAAATGTAGAGTTTCGAGACACGCTTTCTTCCACTAAAACAGTAGAGTTTCTAGGCAGGCTTTCTGCCACTAAAAAAGTAAAGTTTCGAGGTACGCTTGTTCCAACTAAAACAGTAGAGTTTCGAGACATGCTTTCTTCCACTAAAACAGTAGAGTTTTGAGGCACGCTTTCTTCCACTAAAACAGTAACGTTTCGAGACACGCTTTCTTCCACTAAAAAGTAGAGTTTCGAGACACGCTTTCTTCCACTAAAACAGTAGAGTTTTGAGGCACAATTTCTTCCACTAAAACAGTAAAGTTTTGAGACACGCTTTCTCCCACTAAAACAGAAGAGTTTCGAGACACGCTTTCTTCCACTAAAACAGTAGAGTTTCGAGACACGCTTTCTTCCACTAAAAAGTAGAGTTTTGAGGCACGCTTTCTTTCACTAAAAAAGTAAAGTTTCGAGATACGCTTGTTCCAACTAAAACAGTAGAGTTTCGAGACACGTTTTCTTCCACTAAAACAGTAGAGTTTCGAGACACGCTTTCTTCCACTAAAACAGTAAAGTTTCGAGGTACGCTTGTTCCCACTAAAACAGTAGAGTTTCTAGGCAGGCTTTCTTCCACTAAAAAAGTAAAGTTTTGAGGTACGCTTGTTCCAACTAAAACAGTAGAGTTTCGAGACATGCTTTCTTCCACTTAAACATTAGAGTTTTGAGACACGCTTTCTTCCACTAAAACAGTAGAGTTTTAAAACATTTCTTTCTTTTACTAAAAAAGTAAAGTTTCGAGGTACGCTTGTTCCAACAAAAACAGTAGAGTTTTGAGGCACAATTTCTTCCACTAAAACAGTAAAGTTTCGAGGTACGCTTGTTCCCACTAAAACAGTAGAGTTTCTAGGCAGGCTTTCTTCCACTATAACAGTAGAGTTTTGAGACACGCTTTCTTCCACTAAAACAATAGAGTTTCGAGACATGCTTTCTTCCAATAAAACAGTAGAGTTTCGAGACACGCTTTCTTCTACTAAAACAGTAGAGTTTTGAGGTACACTTGTTCCCACATAAACAGTAGAGTTTCCAGACACGCTTTCTTCCACTAAAACAGTAGAGTTTTGAGGCACGCTTTCTTCCACTAAAACAGTAGAGTTTTGAGACACGCTTTCTCCCACTAAAACAGTAGAGTTTTGAGGCACGCTTTCTTCCACTAAAACAGTAGAGTTTTGAGACACGCTTTCTCCCACTAAAACAGTAAAGTTTTGAAGTGCACTTGTTCCCACTAAAACAGTAGAGTTTTGAGACACGCTTTCTTCCACTAAAACAGTAGAGTTTTGAGACACGCTTTCTCCCACTAAAACAGTAAAGTTTTGAGACACGCTTTCTTCCACTAAAACAGTAAAGTTTCGAGGTACGCTTGTTCTTACTAAAACAGTAGAGTTTCTAGGCAGGCTTTCTCCCACTATAACAGTAGAGTTTTGAGACACGCTTTCTCCCACTAAAACAGTAGAGTTACGAGGCACGCCACTAAAACAGTAGAGTTCAAGATGGGGGACACGCTGATGGCGTTCCCCGGTTTCGTATTATTTATTCTGTTCAGACGTGGAACTTGTCAATGTCCATTAAGACCACTGCCAGACTTGGCCATTTCCATTCTGGTCTTCCAACATCTGACCTGTTGGTAAAATAGCAAGAAGAGAGGGGGGGGGGGGCTGGGATGAACTACGTGTGAGTAAAATTTTAATTGGTCAATCCCACGTTCTTTAGAATGCGGTTCAAATAGGAATTTAATGAGAGAAATTATCAAATATACAAATCTCTTAATCTCGTTCAGATCCGGCTCGAGAGGGTAACAATAGTGGAAGCAACAACAACAAAAAATTAAGAAGACATTATTAGGGCTTGATTTTTTTTTCAAACCTCCATAACATTTTAATTATTGAATGTCCTAAAAAATGTGGAAAAAAACCATTAATGTATCATTATCAAAATACCGGGAATAGCCTGAGGGTTGGGTTTAGTGCTTACAGAGCATCAGCGGGAAAAAAAAATTATCAAGATAATTCAGTGGAGAGATGGATAGAAACAAAAAAAAGTTTTTCTCTTCCCACAAATTATTAAACCAAAGTCAAAAAGCTGGGGGTCCTAGGTTATAATCCTTGTGAAGACTGGGATTTTTTTTATTTCGGGATCTTTGGGTGCCCCTTGTGACGATACGAAACTTGCATGCAAAAGTTCATTTGAGTTTTTCCCAGCAAATCGTGGGAAACTTTTATTTTTAACTTAAAACAATTATCTTCTTGTCCACCAATAACTAATTTCTTTTAGGATTTATCTCCCCTCGCACTGTTTCTCACGGAACGAATCTCAACGTAAAACATTAACTAGCCTCTCTAGGGCTAACTTTTAATTTTGACCGCTGTGCAGGTGACCAGCACACAATAGTCGCTGCACCAGCGCTACACGCAGCTGGCCTAATAACTTTTCAAACCTATTCTCCCCCCCCCCCCCCTGCAGGATACGCATCGCTCTAAGAATAGCAATGCACTCGGGCTGGACAGATACATATTCGCTTAAGACTTTACTCTCACGGTAGGCAACGAATATTGACCATAAATCTGACCTGACGCCCGACATCTCCGGTACATCGATACATGTGAGAAAATCAGATAGATTTCTTCCCCACCCGTTAAACAAAATGCCCCAACTATATATAGAGACCCAAGCATTCTAAGTTAGGCCCGCTAAAATTCATGCAGTCTCCCCTGTTAGGAAGTGTACTTGTAAGGTTTCATTAAGGACAAACGGGTAAGTGTAAATATTTTACTATACTTATTTTATCTTATAGGAATGTGTGAGTACACATTAGTACACAACCATGTTCCCCGTCATTACATTATGACATTATTGTGTATGTACATTGTGCTATTCTATGTCAATGCTATGTCTTCATATAGTATTATTAATGCCGCTATGGTTGTCCACGTTTGAAGCCATAGTTATTATATTTGATGTGTTATGTTTCATCCATTCCTGTATCTAAGTGATTGATGTAAACAATAACCTTTCGTGAATCTAAGTACTGTCTATGAACTTAGATCACAGTGCTCTAAACTTACAGAGCCCATGTGAAATTAATCATTTCACATTTCTATTATATCCCTCATACATATTATTATGTCTCACACACTTGTGAACTTATAGTTCCTTAGATGAGTTTCATTTGGATTAATCATATCAAACCCTTATACTGTATCTCGATCCCTAGTATTTTATTTTCATCTTATCCTTTAGTATATAATATGCTCATTCTCCATTGTACTATAGCTGATTGCTTATCGTCGTAATCAAATTTAATGGATGAAACTTGACTAGTATCATCTTACATATGTATGATGACACATTTATTGTGGTTATCTTACTTGTATCTTTTTGTTATTGAGTTATATGCATGTTTTAAGATTTTATACTAACCCTATGCCTTATTGGCATTGATACCAATGCCTACATCTGATTGATTGCAAGGCATATGGGAATCCCTGCTCAATGCCTTTAGGAGGTTCCTAATTGTCTGTCTTATCCCCAGCCTGATTGCTACCCCTGGTTGCTACACCCGATTGCTACAACTACCAGATCTCCACCCAAAGCTGTAACCGGAGCAGACCACACCAGATACCCCCCCCCCCAATTAAATACCTGTTAGCAAGAAGGCATTGCCTACTGTCCTTGGCCTTAACATATTGCTCAGTGTCCACAGTGTCTTATACTGCCCAGTATCATCTGCCCGGTACCCGGCCCAAACTGTCCACTGCCCAATAGCTATCGCCTAATGCAACCTTCGCTGCAGAAGACAAACTGGTGTTGAGTTAGCACGGCTCTCTACGGCTAGAGACCACAGCTGAGAGATCGTCCCACTACAACTTAGTCTGTAGCACCAACCCTCTCTACTGCTAAACAGGCAGCGGCCTCACCCTAGAGCTAGCTTGCCTACAGCATAGAGACTATCCCGAGCCGACGTCCTAGGACAGAGCCGGATGAATCATCCTTCTGAGTGCCAGTCCTTCGACCGCCAGAAGACGACCAACGACTCACGGGCTAGCAGCTAAGAAAATAAGTAGCCAGACATAGGAACATTCTTCTCTTCCAATCACTCACCAATTAGCAATCCATGATGAGCAGTTATGTTAGATATTAGCACCTTCAGTTCATTTCTTAATTATAATTTTATTTGATCATTTATCTTTTGTAAACTTTCACTGAATAAATTATGTTTATTTATAAACGTATATACTATTTGGTCTGTTCTTACTGTTTGTTGCGCTGTGGCTGTACAAAATCTTATATGTGAGCGGGAAAAAATTAATCAAATCTCCCCTAGACTTAAACAAACACGCCAAATATTAACAAATTAAACATCTCGTCACACCTCTGAGTCCACCCAGCTCTAATGGGTACCTGACTTTAGTTGGGGAAAAGTAAAGGCGGTTGATCGTTGTAAGGCCACAGGACACAGAAACAGAAGACCATAGATCTTAAGGTCTGAAAGGGGAACTTTACTTTTAAAAAAATTAATGAATATTTACATCTCATTGCACGACGGCCTTGATTGTTGTTAGATTCAAGTGTCTAGATTACTTTGAAAGAAAAAGAATAACAGCTATAACATTAGATATAACCTTTAACAACTATAACATTAGATATAGCCTTTAACAACTATAACATTAGATATAACCTTTTACAACTATAACATTAGATAAAACCTTTAACAACTATAACATTAGATGTAACATTTAACAACTATAACATTAGATGTAACCTTTAACATCTATAACATTAGCTATAGCCTTTAACAACTATAACATTAGAAAAAAAAATTTAACAACTACAACATTAGATATAGCATTTAACAACTATAACATTACATATTCAACATATTCAAATAGAGTATACTATATAACCTTTAGCAACATATTCAAATATAAATTGGATATTTTTGTAACAACATATTCGTTTATAGCATTGAATAATTTACATATATCATTTAACAACATATACCAGTGTCATCAGTTACACCATTGAACAACATATACCAGTGTCATCAGTTACACCATTGAACAACATATACCAGTGTCATCAGTTACACCATTGAACAACATATACCAGTGTCATCAGTTACACCATTGAACAACATATACCAGTGTCATCAGTTACACCATTGAACAACATATACCAGTGTCATCAGTTACACCATTGAACAACATATACCAGTGTCATCAGTTACACCATTGAACAACATATACCAGTGTCATCAGTTACACCATTGAACAACATATACCAGTGTCATCAGTTACACCATTGAACAACATATACCAGTGTCATCAGTTACACCATTGAACAACATATACCAGTGTCATCAGTTACACCATTGAACAACATATACCAGTGTCATCAGTTACACCATTGAACAACATATACCAGTGTCATCAGTTACACCATTGAACAACATATACCAGTGTCATCAGTTACACCATTGAACAACATATACCAGTGTCATCAGTTACACCATTGAACAACATAATCGAATGGGAAAAACACAATATTTAAAAGTACGTCAGCTGAAAGTGTTTTGTGAACCAGCTGCAAATATAACATCTCTAGAATATACAATATACAGGCTCTGTTCTTACTTAATTTCTGCTGGACATAAATGAATAACAGAATAGCGATCATTGTCATTAGTATTGGTAGACACCAGATGAATAAATAAGGGGAAATAATCTGGACGGATTTTTTTTTGGGGGGAGGCAAGGGGGAATAATCTATGTTGCATGTATTAAAAATCTTGTTTACGTCTGACATGACGATACACAATTGTCTCGCGAGCATATATACACACACACGCAAACACTCACACATAAACAAACCAAGGGCGGATTCAGATTTACTGAGTGGTGGAAAAAAATAATTATAATTATGTCCTTAAACCAGAGGATTGGCGCACTTTTTTACCCTTTATTACTTTATTACTGTATTACATTGTTACTGTATTATCTCCGCATTTTCAATATAAAATTAGGGGATTTCAGAAAAGTAGTCCTACATCTGAGATGAACTGCGCAGTAATATATATATATATGCGCGGAGGGATTTTACCGGCAGGCTCCACTTGCCAACTTCTATTAGAATCATCGGTGATTTCAGATGTTTTCAAACATTTCGATATCAAAATTCAAGGAAAGATGAAGGCGCCCCCCCCCCGCCCCCATAAAAATAGGTAAAAAAATGAAATGGTGCAAGTAAATTAATTGTATCAATTTAGTTTTGTAAGTCTGAATGAAATCTCGTTTCAGTTTTAGAACGATTTACAAAATGGCTCCAACAAAAACATACTAGAAAGTAAAAAGACTCGCTGGTCGCTGGGTGGAGGTGGGGGCGAAATGAGGTCATTTCAGCCATTGACACATTGAGCTATTATTTGAGCTATATTTAGATTATAAAATTCAAATTAAATTAACAAGGAGCAAATCAAACTCTCTTCTCCAAATACTGAAGAAAAAAAGATCAAACACAAAAACAAACAAATCTACATACAACAAAAACATGCACTACTTCTAGGTTTTTTTTTCTCCCTCTGTTCACCACAAAATTACAAAAAAAAACCTTGATGATAACGACCACGATCTCTAATTGTAGTTAAATACAGGAAGTGGTTCCGGATTATCACGGTCTGAGAGGAATCGATCGCGTTCACTAAATTGTTCCTCTCCGCAGGAACACAAGTAGACAAAAACAAGGTAGGGGGAGGCCTTTGACCACGTCATAGGCGTGGTCAAGAGGGGAAAGGGTTTAAAAGTGAATTCAGAAATATTGGCATTAAAATTACACACATACAATAGTCAGGATATGGAAGGTAGTGTATTTCCTAGATCTTTCAACATCATAAGAAATGACATACATTAAAAAAAAAATCAACAGAAGTCAATAGTATGCATTGTCAACAAGAAAAGTGTTAAAAAAAAAGGAAGTTTTTGGTCCATTGACTTCTCGTAGCTTCGAGTGTCTGCATAGGAGAGTAAAAATGTAGGGGAGATAATTTAAAAAGGCGAAAGAAAAAACAACAAATCCCGCAATAAGAAGTTTCGGTTACAAACAACTAAATATTTAAGAGAAAAGCTTATTTCGGGCTCCAAAAATCTTTTCAGTCTATAAGTTTTAAGCTTCATCTTAAGTCTACTACTGTGGATTTATTTTTGAATTGGGTTTGTAAAGTGTATATTGCTTGAGCTATAGTGTGTGATCAATCTTTTTATGATTTGTTATTAAGAATTAAAAGATTCTATTCCTTATAAAGTAATTCTGTTTCTGTTTGTCACTTAAACAAAAGATCTTCAGCATACAACAGCACTGATTGGTTCACTCAACCACCACTAATTCTCCCACATGCGGTGGAAGAAATAAAATACGAAAACAGCCTGTTATTATTTATCAGGCACATAGACCATCTAAACCATCTTCACATCGTAACAAGAACGGTTAAGAAAACGATTTTTGGATTTGCAATTTCGACCCAATACGTTTTTTTAAAGCCAACATATTAAAAAAATGCATTTTAATAACTGAAAAAAAAATCTACTTCCCATTCGTTCCAACACATCGTACACATTTCAACACATCCTACACATTTCAACACATCCTACACATTTCAACACATCCTACACATCTTACACATTTCAACACATCCTACACATTTCAACACATCCTACACATCTTACACATTTCAACACATCCTACACATTTCAACACATCCTACACATTTCAACACATCCTACACATCTTACACATTTCAACACATCCTACACATTTCAACACATCCTACACATTTCAACACATCCTTCACATCTTACACATTTCAACACATCCTACACATTTCAACAAATCCTACACATTTCAACACATCCTACACATCTTACACATTTCAACACATCCTACACATCTTACACATTTCAACACATCCTACACATTTCAACACATCCTACACATCTTACACATTTCAACACATCCTACACATTTCAACACATCCTACACTTCTTACACATTTCAACACATCCTACACATTTCAACACATCCTACACATCTTACACATTTCAACACATCCTACACATTTCAACACATCCTACACATTTCAACACATCATACACATTTCAACACATCCTACACATCTTACACATTTCAACACATCCTACACATTTCAACAAATCCTACACATTTCAACACATCCTACACATCTTACACATTTCAACACATCCTACACATTTCAACACATCCTACACATTTCAACACATCGTACACATTTCAACACATCCTACACATTTCAACACATCTTACACATTTCAACACATCCTACACATTTCAACAAATCCTACACATTTCAACACATCCTACACATCTTACACATTTCAACACATCCTACACATCTTACACATTTCAACACATCCTTTACATTTCAACACATCCTACACATCTTACACATTTCAACACATCCTACACATTTCAACACATCCTACACTTCTTACACATTTCAACACATCCTACACATTTCAACACATCCTACACATCTTACACATTTCAACACATCCTACACATTTCAACACATCCTACACATCCTACACATTTCAACACATCCTACACATTTCAACACATCCTACACATCTTACACATTTCAACACATCCTACACATTTTAACAAATCCTACACATTTCAACACATCCTACACATCTTACACATTTCAACACATCTTACACATCTTACACATTTCAACACATCCTACACATTTTACACATTTCAACACATCCTACACATCTTACACATTTCAACACATCTTACACATTTGAACACATCCTATACATTTATACACATTTCAACACATCCTAAACATTACAACACATCCTACACATTTCAACATATTATACACATTTTAACACATCCTACACACTTCAACACATCCTACACATTTCCCCCTATTTAAAATCATGTAGATCTAGGAATAAGTCGAATTAAACAAATGCAATCAATTAAACCAATTGGACATTTTTTTTTTAGATCGCTGAATGTCAGTATGAAGTCATTAGCATCTGAAGTGCCATTTTATTACGACTGCCTCCTCGTCCGTTATCTAACTAGATCAACATGTTTTATAGATCTACCACTAAAAATTGACAGAGTATTTTTAAAATTTGAAAGGTGATTACGAGCTTGCGCTGCTAAACGATCGTTGACGCTTTCTTAAGAGAGAAGTAAATTATATTTCATTTGTTTTTTAAACTTTGCGTAGTTTGATTAAACACAATTTGGAAAGCTTCATATTTGTGGATAAAGCAGAGAATAATCATCTACAATCTAAGTTTCCCAAACGTGATGCAGGCTCAGAGGAGAATCTCTCTGAAACTTTAAAAAAAAAAATCTTCGTATTTTTTCTTCCACCAAATTTTACTAACGACCTCTTCAACCCCGCTCTTTCTTACTACCATTCTTATTACTTCCCCCTCCCCTAAAGACTGTCCTAGTTTTGAAAATGGAGCACCAAGTGTGAGTATACTTTTTCCCACGACCTGCTATAAAACAGATTCCCCGAGACAGCAGGTATCGGGTTTCCGGTACAGACAGCGATAGTCTGACCAACACTATCAAGTCTACTGTTGTGACTTAGTGGTTGTTCCTACGTGAGTATGTATGTTGGTCGACCTTAGGGTGGAAAGTGAGGTCAGTGATTAAACTAGTCTGGCTCGGACTATGAAGAAAGTTATGAAATAGATGCATCATGACTCGGACAATACATCATATACCCGTAGATCTGTTACTTGTTTCAAGGGATCAATACATCAGTGAATAATCTCTGAATATTTTCTATACCAAACATTAATCTCCATACAGGATAAGTAAGCCAAAGAAATTTCTACTTTCAGACCATATGGGTGTCACGTGACCAGCACAACCACCCACAGCCTTTATTTTTCCCCAACAAATTTCTGGTACCCATAATTAGAGTTAGGTGGACTCAGAGGTGCCCCAAAGATCAGAAATTAAAAATCCCCCTTATCAACCGGATTCAAAACCAGGACCCCGAGTTCGGAAGCCTAGTGTTTTACCACTAAGCCACCGCGCTTCATCATATTGGATAAACAGGTAATGAAACACACACATGAATTAGAAAGATGAACTGCTTAACTGGAAAGTTGAACGCGAATGTTGACGTCGTTTCTATCAGTCTAATTGAGCGTATTTCATTTTTTAATAAATTCCAACGATCCGATCACATTGTACAACATAACTTGACCCCAAAATGAATAAAAGAAAGAAAATCAATTATAAACAATCTGAAAACTTTAATTCATAACTCCAAAAATAATAATTTCACAATTTCTAAGTTCAGTCACACAAATAGTAAGCAAATCAATTCCCCCCCCCCCCACTTTGTCACGTCAGTCAATTGATCTTTATGTTATTGAATTTACAAGCCAAGAGTTAACGCGATATTACTCACTCGAGAATTGACCTAGAATGGAGATTTTTACCGATTTGTTTATTTACTTATTCTATTTCTAGTGCGTGACATTACAAAAACCTTTCTCCCTTATTTTTTTACTAAAGTTAGTTATTCGCCTTTGGTTCTAGCAATGCTTTGTAACACATACGATATATATATAGTGCTTTCCAAAATGTCTCCAGAGAACCATAGTGTTCCGCGAGGCCTGAGTAGGAGTTCTACGAATCAATGGAATAATTAACTAGCAGGCCACCATGTGAATTAATCTCTCTAAAAATAAATAATCAAAGTGTTCTGCTAAATACTCAGAATGTGCAAATGTGTATGTATGTATGTTATTGCACTACTTTGGTTCATTTTAAATAGGTTGTTCTATACTGTACAATAATTAGCCAAATCTCATAGTTTAAGTACTTTTAGATATTATTGACTGTATGTCAATCATCCTGACAAGATTGTTTCCAAATCTTTTTTTCCGACGCAGTGGCTGAGCGGTAAAGCGCTTGGCTACCGAACCGGGAATTTTAATTTCAGGATCTTTGGGCGACTCATTTTATTGGACATTGTCTCTCCCCCCACCCCACCCTTATAAAGAAAAGCGAACACATAAAATTACGCAATTTATAAAAAAAAAACTGCCTGTGTCATATCTAAATCGACTAATAGCTGAAATTTTTATATCGCGATCGTCATAGTGCTCTAAGAATTAGACTAGTAAACATAGAGTCGTCATAGTGCTCTAAGAGTTAGACTAGTAAACATAGAGTCGTCATAGTGCTCTAAGAGTTAGACTAGTAAACATAGAGTCGTCATAGTGCTCTAAGAGTTGGACTAGTAAACATAGAGTCGTCATAGTGCTCTAAGAGTTGGACTAGTAAACATAGAGTCGTCATAGTGCTCTAAGAGTTAGACTAGTAAACATAGAGTAGTCATAGTGCTCTAAGAATTAGACTAGTAAACATAGAGTAGTCATAGTGCTCTAAGAATTAGACTAGTAAACATAGAGTAGTCATAGTGCTCTAAGAGTTAGACTAGTAAACATAGAGTAGTCATAGTGCTCTAAGAGTTAGACTAGTAAACATAGAGTAGTCATAGTGCTCTAAGAGTTAGACTTGTAAACATAGAGTAGTCAGAGGTCTCTACTATGCCTGAGATTTGAACCATGTTTCGGAATTTTTTCTCTAAATTTTTTTAGTCTTGTGCGCGGCCCATACAAATCGTAAGTCTTAGTCGGCTGCCTTTTTTTTTGCTTATTTTCAGACCGACCCTGTCCCACTCGCCTGATGTGAGTATCCCTGATTTGAGTAGCGTTGGAGGGGGGGGGGCGGAGGTGTCTCCCACATAGCCAAGTTGTTTGGCCGCTGGCAGCTTGGCACAGCATGCTGCGAAATAGTGTTAGCACTCAACTGGTCGCTGTGTATTTTGTTGGCTATTCTGTTCACACAATACGACACTAGTAGTTAAGAATAGAATAGTTTACAGCCATCTTATATTAAATAGTTCAATATCACTCTGTTAATTCTTTAATCTTTTGAATGCGAGAGTGTTGCCTTTAGAAGATGTGTATTTGAATCTTTCAGCGCCCAACCTGAACACCTCGACTACGTGTTTACTAGTTAGCTGTTAAACGTTCACAAAACTAGCATTTAGGTTTTAAAATGATTGAACACAAATAATGGGATATAAAATCATTATTCAGTTCATTCACAACTTACCAGCAAACACGAGGACTGTTAAGTTCTATAACAATTGCTACGTGCATAGAAAATACAGGTCTTGTTAGAAAAATATCATTTTGACGTGTCAGATATGACAGTATCTAGAATTCAGTACAACAGTTACTTAAGTTTCTTGGTGGAGATAAAGTTTTTTTTTCTCACTAAACTCTATAGAATTACTCAAATCTCTTAATGCATTCTACCTTTTTCTTTTTAAGATATAAATTACGTCAATATCGCATTAAAAAACAATTGAATATAATCTTAGCAAAAATGTACATTAACAACATGAGCAGCGAAACCACAACAACAACAACAATGTGACAGAGTAAAAAAGTAAAAAACAGCGAGCAGACGACTGGTCTCAGGGCGAGTCAATCAGCTTCAACATGTTTTTTTCCCCTCGGCCTCAGTGAATGAACGCAGTGTTCCTCAATCTGTTGTACGCTTACCGCAATGGACAGTTCTTGAGCTGCATTGTTTGTTAGGAGCGACAACACAACCAGCAAGTTAAAGAAAGTTTTGAGTTAAAGTTCTAGGCGGCAAAAACAGATTGAAGATACAGAAACTAAAGAGCTAGGCGGGGTAAGGGAAACAAAAGGTTGAGAGCCGCTGATTCAAGGTACAACAGCTGTAGCCACGTCACACAATAGGTGCGCCTATATCAGCCACAAGGCTACATTTGATAAAAAAAAAGTTAATTGTTGTTGATGCGTAAAAAATATGTACGTGGGTCTTCAAATTAATTTACTTAGGTGAACACATCAGAGTTTGAATCAAATTGTAATATTAAATAGCGATCTAACTTTAATTGGACAATTGCCATTTAACTGGAATAGTTTGCAACGCCCCTGCCGTTATTAGTCATTGAATTGCGGCGCGAACAATAACAAAGTACTTCCATTTAATTAGTCATTGAACATGTCAGAGAGGAGTCACGGTTCATCGAAAATGTTCAGATATTGATAGTGTCTCCAATCTAAAAAGAGCTCGGTGCGACTAATTTGAGACGTACCTAGTCATTAGTCGTAGCAGTCGTTTTGTTGGTGAGGTCTGAACTTGTACTGAAGAGCTCTAGTTACTTCGTGTCGAAGACATGAGAGATATTCCCAAAGTCAAAAACCTTTCAAATTTCAAATGTACGACAAATAACATAATAATAATAATAATAATAACACCATAAGTCCTCCACCATAAGGCTATACCTGCCCCGGAAGGATGGAGGCGGTGGATCGCAGAACATCTTCAAACTGTGTAAGACGCAAGTTTCCAAAATACGATCAAAACTGCACGCCTCCAGCAATGAACTAGTTTCCTTCCTACGCAAATATGACTATGATGCAACCCCACTGAACCTAAACAATGTTGATGTTAATGTCTGTTTGGACGACGTCGGGCATGAGATTCGCCAATGGGAAGAAAAAACACTCCACGGAAAATTCCCTGCTTTATTACATGGGGACAACATTGACAAGGCTGCTTCCTTAGCATGGCTAAAAGAAGGTCATCTTTACCCTGAAACTGAAGGCTTTGTCACAGCAATACAGGACAGAGTAATTAGAACAAAAAATTACGAGAAACATATACTAAAACTCAATATTGTTGACAAATGCCGGAAATGTGGGTGAGTCAATTGAACACATAATGACGGGATGTTCAGCCCTATCCGAATCTGCCTACCTAGGTCGCCATAACCAAGTTGCAAAGCTAATACACCAGCACTTGGCTTTGACACACAATTTGATCGGTAAGGATACTCCTCCATATTATAATTACTCACCACAAGAGGTTCTCGAGTCTACGGATCATCTACTGTACTGGGATAGGCCTATTTGACTGACAAAACGGTAGATTTTAATTGCCCTGATATGCTGCTCATCGATAAAAAAGAAAAGGCCGCTACCATTATTGACATCGCCGTACCACTATATCATAATTAAAAAAAAAACTGAGCTGGAAAAACAACGAAAATATGGGAACCTTGGCTTGGAGATTAAGCGTTTATGGAAACTATCTAAAATATTGTTATATCAACCGAGGGGATAATAACAAGTGACCTCACAGACACCTTCAATGCCCTTAACATTCCTAGGAACATCCTCGTTGCCTGTCAGAGGGTGGTACTTCTGCAGACCTGCCACATCACCAGAAAATTCCTCAGTGGAAACTGTTAAAGGGACTACGATGAATTATGTTTCTCTTTAGCGAAACTCGACCCTGGCAGCGCTAGAGAATGACTATTGTTCATTTCTAACATAATAATAATAATAACAATAATTATAATAATAATAATAATGATAATAATAATAATGATAATAATATTAAAAGTGATAATAATAATAATGATAATAATAATAATAATAATGGTAATGTATTCGATTCCGAAGATTAATGATGAGTGCATCTCTATGTCAGTAAAGTTGAGATGGCGCCTAAGTTCTTTATAACGCTTACTGGGGAGGGGGGGGGCGGAGGAGGGCATCTCTGTTACGACTTCCACCTTTAAGCTCGCTAAAGAAGATCGCATTTGAGATGCTATCGTTTACGTGGGATAAGTGTCCGACAAATAACAACAAATACATTCAGAAAACTTTACAGATTTGTTAAGTACTAAAGCTATCGATGGTATGATTGCTCAGACATTTTCAAGCACAGTTTTCTTGTAAATGTATACACATGAAAAAACAAAACACAAAACAATTGTATCTGATGGGATCAGAGTTGAATGAAAACGGATTGTAGCGGCTGTGTTCCGTTGTGTTTCGTTTACCAACCTGAAAGATGTTCATTATTAGGTACATTTTGTATTTCGAATCAAACTTTTGCTTTGGGTAATGAAGCAAATATCGAAACAAGTTAACTTCATGCTGGTCTTATCGGAAAGACCCAATAACTAGATTAACAGAGCCCCCCTTCGTTAACTAACTGATAAAACAGGGAGCTTCTAATTTCTTTAGTCATTCGACTTATCTGATCTAATCACGCATGTAACCGTTTAATCAAAGGTCTCTTTGCTTTGTTTAGTTTGGAATGTTCTTGGCGTCTTTGCTCAAGACCAATGATTCTTAATCTGTTACTTGTGACTACCTGGCCCTAGGAAAAGAAAAGTTGTGACCTTGCCCCTCCACCATCCTGCTGAGTGGTCTGACCACCTTGCCCCTCCACCATCCTGCTGAGTGGTCTGACCACCTTCCCCCGATGCCTAATGTTTGCCTGCATTGTAGATTTTAAAATGGATTCAGATGTCAAATACATTAAAAAGAACAGATCAAATAAACAGCTCAACAAACAACAAAACAAACTTTTAAAAAGCGTTATGGGGAGTCACTAACATTCATCTCACTACTGCAGGAATATGCTCCCTTTATCCAATATAGAAAAAAATAATTAATTAAAACTAATCATCAAATGTATGTAATAATGTTTTGTCATCGACAAGTAAACAAAAAACAAAAAAAAAGATAAAAAATTAGTCATGTGATTAAATTTGTATTACATCTAGACAACAATGATAAATCTGTGCGATTAGAAATAGTTTTAGCACTATCCCATGCTTTGAGCTTTCTCAGTGCACTATGATCATATCACTTGTCTCAGTGCACTATGATCCTATCACTTGTCTCAGTGCACTATGATCCTATCACTTGTCTCAGTGCACTATGATCCTATCACTTGTCTCAGTACACTATGATCCTATCACTTGTCTCAGTGCACTATGATCCTATCACTTGTCTCAGTGCACTATGATCCTATCACTTGTCTCAGTGCACTATGATCCTATCACTTGTCTCAGTGCACTATGATCCTATCACTTGTCTCAATGCACTATGATCCTATCACTTGTCTCAGTGCACTATGATCCTATCACTTGTCTCAATGCGCTATGATCCTATCACTTGTCTCAATGCACTAAGATCCTATCACTTGTCTCAATGCACTATGATCCTATCACTTGTCTCAATGCACTATGATCCTATCACTTGTCTCAATGCGCTATGATCCTATCACTTGTCTCAATGCACTATGATCCTATCACTTGTCTCAGTGCACTATGATCCTATCACTTGTCTCAATGCACTATGATCCTATCACTTGTCTCAATGCACTATGATCCTATCACTTTCTCAATGCACTATGATCCTATCACTTGTCTCAATGCACTATGATCCTATCACTTTCTCAATACACTATGATCCTATCACTTGTCTCAATGCACTATGATCCTATCACTTTCTCAATGCTCTATGATCCTATCACTTGTCTCAATACACTATGATCCTATCACTTGTCTCAATGCACTATGATCCTATCACTTTCTCAATGCACTATGATCCTATCACTTTCTCAATGCACTATGATCCTATCACTTGTCTCAATGCACTATGATCCTATCACTTTCTCAATGCTCTATGATCCTATCACTTGTCTCAATGCACTATGATCCTATCACTTGTCTCAATGCACTATGATCCTATCACTTTCTCAATGCACTATGATCCTATCACTTGTCTCAATGCACTATGATCCTATCACTTGTCTCAATGCACTATGATCCTATCACTTTCTCAATGCTCTATGATCCTATCACTTGTCTCAATGCACTATGATCCTATCACTTGTCTCAGTGCACTATGATCCTATCACTTGTCTCAATGCACTATGATCCTATCACTTGTCTCAGTGCACTATGATCCTATCACTTTCTCAATGCACTATGATCCTATCACTTGTCTCAATGCACTATGATCCTATCACTTGTCTCAGTGCACTATGATCCTATCACTTGTCTCAATGCACTACGATCCTATCACTTGTCTCAATGCACTATGATCCTATCACTTGTCTGAATGCACTATAATCCTATCACTTGTCTCAATGCACTATGATCCTATCACTTGTCTTAATGCACTATGATCCTATCACTTGTCTCAATGCACTATGATCCTATCACTTTCTCAATGCTCTATGATCCTATCACTTGTCTCAATGCACTATGATCCTATCACTTTCTCAATGCTCTATGATCCTATCACTTGTCTCAATGCACTATGATCCTATCACTTGTCTCAATGCACTATGATCCTATCACTTTCTCAATGCACTATGATCCTATCACTTGTCTCAATGCACTATGATCCTATCACTTTCTCAATGCACTATGATCCTATCACTTGTCTTAATGCACTATGATCCTAGCACTTTCTCAATGCTCTATGATCCTATCACTTGTCTTAATGCACTATGATCCTATCACTTGTCTCAATGCACTATGATCCTATCACTTTCTCAATGCACTATGATCCTATCACTTGTCTCAATGCACTATGATCCTATCACTTTCTCAATGCTCTATGATCCTATCACTTGTCTCAATGCACTATGATCCTATCACTTGTCTCAATGCACTATGATCCTATCACTTTCTCAATGCACTATGATCCTATCACTTGTCTCAATGCACTATGATCCTATCACTTGTCTCAATGCACTATGATCCTATCACTTTCTCAATGCTCTATGATCCTATCACTTGTCTCAATGCACTATGATCCTATCACTTGTCTCAGTGCACTATGATCCTATCACTTTCTCAATGCACTATGATCCTATCACTTGTCTCAATGCACTATGATCCTATCACTTGTCTCAATGCACTATGATCCTATCACTTTCTCAATGCTCTATGATCCTATCACTTGTCTCAATGCACTATGATCCTATCACTTGTCTCAATGCACTATGATCCTATCACTTTCTCAATGCACTATGATCCTATCACTTTCTCAATGCACTATGATCCTATCACTTGTCTCAATGCACTATGATCCTATCACTTTCTCAATGCTCTATGATCCTATCACTTGTCTCAATGCACTATGATCCTATCACTTGTCTCAATGCACTATGATCCTATCACTTTCTCAATGCACTATGATCCTATCACTTTCTCAATGCACTATGATCCTATCACTTGTCTCAATGCACTATGATCCTATCACTTTCTCAATGCTCTATGATCCTATCACTTGTCTCAATGCACTATGATCCTATCACTTGTCTCAATGCACTATGATCCTATCACTTGTTTTAATGCACTATGATCCTATCACTTGTCTTAATGCACTATGATCCTATCACTTGTCTCAATGCACTATGATTCTATCACTTGTCTCAATGCACTATGATCCTATCACTTGTCTGAATGCACTATGATCCTATCACTTGTCTTAATGCACTATGATCCTATCACTTGTCTCAATGCGCTATGATCCCACCACATTTGTCAAGTACGATTTCTTTCCCTTGTTATTACCAAATATAATAATAATAATTACCCATATTTAATTTTTTTTTTTTTTTTTTTTTTTAAATTGATTCTTGTTATGTCAGGTACAAGAAATAATTGCGCTAAATTTCAGCTTGATCGGAGATTGGGTGAGGAAGAAATACACACTTTTTACCAGACATCAGAGCTTTGTAAACATTGTACCAGACAAAGTGTGTTGATGTAAGCTGTGTCAAAACAACACATTAAACAACACAGCAAACAACAAAGGGCATTATCGCCATGACCAGCAGGTCCCATGGTATCTAGTACACACTTATTATCTACCATCATGTGATCAACGTATCCCAGGTACAGATAAATAGGACGGACTTGTGGAGGACGTTAGCAACAGGTGTGAAGTGTTATCAAGGAGATTAGGTGTTTAAATCAAACTCAAGATCTGGCCCGTCACTCAGACGTATCGAGAACGTCAGTCAGACAAGCTTAAATGTACACTGCATGTACTAGTCATGCGATACAGCTAGACCCTATGTACACTGCATGTACTAGTCATGGGATACAGCTAGACTCTACTATAAAACATCTTTTTGTCTCTTTTATTTGTTCTATCGTTCTGTATCAATGTTGATGTTGTTGATGTTGTTGGTGTTGATCTGTAACGTGTTCTCTCTCACTCTCTTTACGTCGAGCGCATTCCCTTTTTTGTTGTTGTTGTGGCTTTCTCTTCAAGTCTTTTTTCTCTTGTTCATTTTATTACTCTCTCTCCCTCAAGTGCCATTTTTTCCGGTTCTTCTCTGTCTCTGTCTGTCTATCTGTCTCTTGTTGTATGATGCTCTGTCTGTCTATCTGTCTCTTGTTGTATGATGCTCTGTCTGTCTATCTGTCTCTTGTTGTATGATGCTCTGTCTGTCTATCTGTCTCTTGTTGTATGATGCTCTGTCTGTCTATCTGTCTCTTATTGTATGATGCTCTGTCTGTCTATCTGTCTCTTGTTGTATGATGCTCTGTCTGTCTATCTGTCTCTTGTTGTATGATGCTCTGTCTGTCTATCTGTCTCTTGTTGTATGATGCTCTGTCTGTCTATCTGTCTCTTGTTGTATGATGCTCTGTCTGTCTATCTGTCTCTTGTTGTATGATGCTCTGTCTGTCTATCTGTCTCTTGTTGTATGATGCTCTGTCTGTCTATCTGTCTCTTGTTGTATGATGCTCTGTCTGTCTATCTGTTTCTTGTTGTATGATGCTCTGTCTGTCTATCTGTCTCTTGTTGTATGATGCTCTGTCTGTCTATCTGTCTCTTGTTGTATGATGCTCTGTCTGTCTATCTGTCTCTTGTTGTATGATGCTCTGTCTGTCTATCTGTCTCTTGTTGTATAATGCTCTGTCTGTCTATCTGTCTCTTGTTGTATGATGCTCTGTCTGTCTATCTGTCTCTTGTTGTATGATGCTCTGTCTGTCTATCTGTCTCTTGTTGTATGATGCTCTGTCTGTCTATCTGTCTCTTGTTGTATGATGCTCTGTCTGTCTATCTGTCTCTTGTTGTATGATGCTCTGTCTGTCTATCTGTCTCTTGTTGTATGATGCTCTGTCTGTCTATCTGTCTCTTGTTGTATGATGCTCTGTCTGTCTATCTGTCTCTTGTTGTATGATGCTCTGTCTGTCTATCTGTCTCTTGTTGTATGATGCTCTGTCTGTCTATCTGTCTCTTGTTGTATGATGCTCTGTCTGTCTATCTGTCTCTTGTTGTATGATGCTCTGTCTGTCTATCTGTCTCTTGTTGTATGATGCTCTGTCTGTCTATCTGTCTCTTGTTGTATGATGCTCTGTCTGTCTATCTGTCTCTTGTTGTATGATGCTCTGTCTGTCTATCTGTTTCTTGTTGTATGATGCTCTGTCTGTCTATCTGTCTCTTGTTGTATGATGCTCTGTCTGTCTATCTGTCTCTTGTTGTATGATGCTCTGTCTGTCTATCTGTCTCTTGTTGTATGATGCTCTGTCTGTCTATCTGTCTCTTGTTGTATGATGCTCTGTCTGTCTATCTGTCTCTTGTTGTATGATGCTCTGTCTGTCTATCTGTCTCTTGTTGTATGATGCTCTGTCTGTCTATCTGTCTCTTGTTGTATGATGCTCTGTCTGTCTATCTGTCTCTTGTTGTATGATGCTCTGTCTGTCTATCTGTCTCTTGTTGTATGATGCTCTGTCTGTCTATCTGTCTCTTGTTGTATGATGCTCTGTCTGTCTATCTGTCTCTTATTGTATGATGCTCTGTCTGTCTATCTGTCTCTTGTTGTATGATGCTCTGTCTGTCTATCTGTCTCTTGTTGTATGATGCTCTGTCTGTCTATCTGTCTCTTGTTGTATGATGCTCTGTCTGTCTATCTGTCTCTTGTTGTATGATGCTCTGTCTGTCTATCTGTCTCTTGTTGTATGATGCTCTGTCTGTCTATCTGTCTCTTGTTGTATGATGCTCTGTCTGTCTATCTGTCTCTTGTTGTATGATGCTCTGTCTGTCTATCTGTCTCTTGTTGTATGATGCTCTGTCTGTCTATCTGTCTCTTGTTGTATGATGCTCTGTCTGTCTATCTGTCTCTTGTTGTATGATGCTCTGTCTGTCTATCTGTCTCTTGTTGTATGATGCTCTGTCTGTCTATCTGTTTCTTGTTGTATGATGCTCTGTCTGTCTATCTGTCTCTTGTTGTATGATGCTCTGTCTGTCTATCTGTCTCTTGTTGTATGATGCTCTGTCTGTCTATCTGTCTCTTGTTGTATGATGCTCTGTCTGTCTATCTGTCTCTTGTTGTATGATGCTCTGTCTGTCTATCTGTCTCTTGTTGTATGATGCTCTGTCTGTCTATCTGTCTCTTGTTGTATGATGCTCTGTCTGTCTATCTGTCTCTTGTTGTATGATGCTCTGTCTGTCTATCTGTCTCTTGTTGTATGATGCTCTGTCTGTCTATCTGTCTCTTGTTGTATGATGCTCTGTCTGTCTATCTGTTTCTTGTTGTATGATGCTCTGTCTGTCTATCTGTCTCTTGTTGTATGATGCTCTGTCTGTCTATCTGTCTCTTGTTGTATGATGCTCTGTCTGTCTATCTGTCTCTTGTTGTATGATGCTCTGTCTGTCTATCTGTCTCTTGTTGTATGATGCTCTGTCTGTCTATCTGTCTCTTGTTGTATGATGCTCTGTCTGTCTATCTGTCTCTTGTTGTATGATGCTCTGTCTGTCTATCTGTCTCTTGTTGTATGATGCTCTGTCTGTCTATCTGTCTCTTGTTGTATGATGCTCTGTCTGTCTATCTGTCTCTTGTTGTATGATGCTCTGTCTGTCTATCTGTCTCTTGTTGTATGATGCTCTGTCTGGTACACATTTTGTACAGGTTATTTCTCCCACTTCCCAGTCTCTGATCAAGCTGAACACGTTACACAATTATTCGTTGTCCTTTACAACACACGAATCAATAAAATAATATCAATCAATTAATTAATTAGTGGTAATTAATTAATTTTGTTTGGCATACAAACAGGGAAATAAAGACATTTAGATGTATATTTGCAGTTTTTTCCCTTATAATAGCTTTTTAAAAAAAGTAAAAACTTTCGATTTAGTTTGTTCATGTTTTGTTCTCTAGCTCTAAGGACCTTCTTTCTTGACACACACTGTTTTGTTGGCCACCTCGATCTTGTGATTTAGTTTTAAAAAAAACAACAACTAACATTTTAATTCTTTTTCAACCCTTTTCTTTCTTTTTTTCTTTCTTATTTCTTTCTTTCTCTATTTCTTATTTCTTTCTTTCTCTATTTCTCTTTCAATAGCTTCTCCACTTAAAGGAACTCTCTATTAGCATCTCTTGTTTAATTTAGTTTTTAAAAACAAAATGGCCGCGTATTTCCTTTCTCTTTGAGCCCCCCCCCCCCTTACCCCTCTACTGTCTCAATGTATTGACGTTCACCTAGAACTCCAATGTTCCCTATGAAATGAGGTGAGATCTGTGACATCTGCAACTTGAACTAAATAGAAAGATATAAGTATGGACACAAGTTAATCAAAGCACGCCATGATAGACACCAAAACAAAAACACTTGTTCCGCCAACATGGTTTCTATTGGAGGATTTCCCCTTTAAACAAAGAGGAGTCAGTGGAGAGATAATGAAAAGGTCAGGGTCTCTGTACACAATCATAACAACACATTCACACACATACACACATCACTCACTCTGATGCACCAATGTGAATGAAAACTATAGCATCTACATGAATTATAGATGTGCCGTACATACTTCAGCATTACGAGCCAGAACGTGTGACTTGTGTATGTTTGTACAGAGATAACATGTTATTCTAGTTTGTGTTGTATGATGGTCCTATATAATTGATTTTATTCATTTAAATACTCATCTCGATCATGTTTATGACTTTATGTTTAATATCAAAATAAATGCATACAATTGAGTATGGTGCACATAGTTGAATCTTTGTTAGGACTTCTCTCTCCCCCAAATCAAATCTAAACTCATATATAGACGTACGGTGAAAATGCCAGATTGCAAACAAATATTTTATTCATTGTGTATTTGCAAGTTAGTTGACCTGTAGTCAAGGTTTTATCATTTCCTGTGCATACTTTATGCAATTCGAAATTAACAAATCAATGCAGCGATCAATCGTTGTGCCCTGACGTCCAAGCACTCCTCGTTCACCAGGGACTCAGCTGTTCACAAGTCTAACCTTCAAACTTTCCGTAAACAATAAACAACAAACAAGCACGATAAATATTTGGAATTGGCACATTACACATTAATTACATTCACAGTAATCTACCCTTGTTTATACTTTTTCTTTATTGTTCTCATTTTTATTTTGGAGCGTTCAGATGACTAGACCAATATATTAGATGAACTGCGCAGTGGTTTCCAAATCAAGGAGATCTCCATATAGTTTTCTTTATATAGTAGTGTTTTGGGGTTAGTGTCTCTTGGTAAAGAATACAGTTTTGACTGACATGGTCAGCATTCTCTGGTGACACTCTACATTGGCATATTTCACTGGTTCCATTTTTGAGCTTCAGGAACATATGTTGTCTCATTCTGTTGTGTGCGGCTCTGAGGCGAAAGATTAGACGTTGATCTTGTCTGGATAGCTTATAATAGGAGTCGTTTTACTTGTGATTTAGATGAGAGCTTGTCCATTTCTCATTAATTCTATTCACTATTAGTTTCTTCATTTCTTCTGGATAGAGAGCAAAATGCTTCATTGTGTGTTTGTTCTCCCACACTTTTGAGAACTAAGATTCAGCAAAAGCAAAAAAATGTATGGGAGGCAATTTTTAAAAAAAATATTGATCTAGAATTTTTGAAATGCTAAGTTTACCAATACTTCCGTAGTCAGTACACCGGATATACCAAAAAGCTTACCAATACTTCCGTAGTCAGTACACCGGATATACCAAAAAACTTACAAATACTTCCGTAGTCAGTACACCTCACACACCCAAAAGCTTACCAATACTTCCGTAGTCAGTACACCGCACACACCCAAAAGCTAACCAATACTTCCGTAGTCAGTACACCGGATATACCAAAAAGCTTGCCTTTTTTTAAAATTTGCCTCCATGTTTGAACATGTCTGATACATGGGGGCCACACAAGGTGAAGGATGGTTTGAAGAAGGAGCTAGTCTAACGATAAGTAATGAGCTATAACAACCAACATAGAACCTTGAACCATAAATCATTCACTATAACAACCATCATTGAACCATGTACCGTAAACCATTAACTATAACAAGCAGGATAAACATAATTGAAAGGATAACGTTTACAGTTATCCAATGATAGTTTCAAATATTTCGCTCTACAAAGTATAAAAAGAACTAATTCAACTTATACCACTTTATCAATCAAGTACAATTTCTTTTCCTTGTTCGAGATACCAAACAAAGAATTAATTACCAAGGCTTAATCAACTAATTCTTTACTTGTTTTTATTGATACTTATTTTGTCATGTAAAAGAAATAATTGTACAAAATTTCAACTTTATCCGAGATTTGGGTGTGGAACAAAGAACGTGTACAATACAAACGTTTTACCAGACAGACAGACAGAGTAAGCTAATATGAACTTTGTAAAAAATCATTTCCCCCTCTTGTTATTGTGTAACAACCTGATCTCCTTTTTTTATGGTCGGCTTCACACATTACTGTCGTCCACTTGATTTTTTTTGGGATTCGCTTCTGCCCCGGACACTCGCTAAAGCGACACCACTATAGTATAAAATTACCTTTTTGCCAAACTCTGTTTATCAGTACGTGATACACCATTCTAACTGACCATATGACCCGCACCTATCTGGTCAACTAGGCCAGATAAAAGTGACCACGAATCAGGTATTAGCTTTAGTGTAAGTAAAAGCACCTCAAACTGTAGTGAACGACCCCATTGCGAGTTGGATTCGAGTTAGGAAGTGAGTTCTTGTACCCGACTTGCATTTTCTCCTGTCAGATCTCTATCATGTGCAAACCTGAAGTGTCCTACCAGTATCTGCGATGATTTGGTAATATTAGTATTCAGAAAGTCATCCTTTATAGACAACTCGCGATGGGCTCAATAAAAACTGTCCCCCTCTCCGCAACCTTAATGCGAATGTTGAGCTACTGCGTAAAGTTTCTTTTGAGAACTATGTAATTAACTGTAACAAAGTCACATTCAAGCTATTTATTTACTATATCTTTATCAAATAAATTAAAGTCTTCTCTTTAAAGTTCTATCTTCTTTTTTTAAAATTCTTCTTTGTAAAGCTTTGTCCTCCTTCTTTTGGGTATGTAGGTGTCTGGTAACCCTACTTAAGCTCTCGAGTTTGAAGTCAAGTCCAATAACTTTTTAGGGGACCAGAAAAAGGAATAACAGCTATTAGCTATGTATGGTTTGTCTGTCCGTCCGTCCCGTTTAGATCACAGAAACTAGAAAAGGTATTGAAAATCTGACGTCATGCTATTTTTGCCTTTTAAAGTTCTAATGCAATGGCTACTTCTTTTTTTTTTCTGAAAGCTAATTTTTAAAAGTAAATACGCAAGCAGTTGTTTTTTTTTTCTTCATAAAAATACACCATTTTTACAACTATCCATTATTAATATTAATAAGAAACAAACACAAGAGACTTTATTACTAAAGGAGGTCATTGTCATCTACATAACAAAAATTATGCAAAGTTTTTGTTATTTTCTAAAAATATATATATATTTTTTTTCTATTACTACATTGCGTGTGTTTTATAAAGTGTCGCCATTGTTTTTTTTTAAATAAAATGTTAACTTTCATGCAAATCCATTTTGCAGTTTAAGAGATCTCTCGATACATACATAAGTCTGTCAGTTGTATTTTAAAAATATAATATAGATTGTCTATATGATATTTTCAAAACTAATCATGCCCGAGATGTAAGTTTTTATTTTTAAATTCTTTGTTGAACTGCTTATTCCCCTGTGCTTTAAGTCTAGTGAAATAACATCAGTTGTTATGTTATATTTATTTTATTTGACTTATTTTTTAGCGGCCCCCGAAAGGGGAAAAGACGCTATTAGTTTTGTGTGAAATGTCTGTCCGTCAGTCCGTCCGTCCCGTTTAGATGTCGTAAACTAGAAAAGATAGTGAAAATCCAACATCACAATAGTTTAGACCATTCAAAGTTTTGATGCAACGGCTACTTTTTTTTCTGAAAGCGAAAAATATAATTTTTATAATCACTTATGCAAGCAGTTTTTTAAAGAGAAAAAGCTATTTAGTATGCATGACACCCTCGTTAACCGTAGGCCACAAAAACAGATGAACGTTACATCATCTGCCCTATATACCACAAGGTCTGAAAGGGGAACTAGTTAGGCCAGGTTCACATCTAACTTTGCATTCACTTGCACCTATCCTTTGATCTGCTGGAGCGTTGGGGCACTACACAAGATCTGTCGACCTTCTTTCTCCATTGTTATCTCTCATTTGTCTTTGATATAATTTCATTCGGATGTTCTTTCTGAAAATATTGAAGCCTGCCTGGGTGCAAAAAAATCCAACACAAAAAAAAACGAAGTCATGCTGTGGCTGCTGCTGCTCTGATCACAACACCTATGCCGCTGATTTGAAAACCATTTCATAAAAGGCCAGGCATCTTAATCTTTTTATCACAACATTGAAACCCATAAAATCACTCTGGCATTAAACTTAGACCGTGAGCTACTTCCGAAATGCAAGGATTAAAATTTGACTCAACTAGAGGTAAACATTCAAAGGCGGTGTGAACTCACTATTTCCTGCCCGCCTGTCTGTTTACATTAGTAACTATGTCGTAAAATGTTCATTTAGGTCAAATGAATATTCCAGTCCTTGACAGGTTATTAAACCGCGGCAGCTGGGTACATGTTGTGTGTACACTTTTAGTGCATGTGTGTGTTGTGTGTATTTGTGAGAGAGAGAGAGAGAGAGTGTGTGCTTGTGTTCTGTGTCAATGTGTTTTTCTGGTAGTCTGTTTAAAAGACATAAAAAACTACATTATGATAAGATAGGTCATGTATGTATGTATGTATATCTGTATGTATGTATGTATGTATGCATGTATGCATGTATATATGTATGTATATATGTATGTATGTATGTATGTATGTATGTATGTATGTATGTATGTATGTATCTATCTATCTATCTATCTATCTATCTATCTATCTATTTATCTATCTATCTATCTATCTATCTCGTCTATCTATCTATCTCTCTGTCTGGTCTGTCTGTCAATGATCTATCTATTGATTTATTGATTAATGTCCATTCAATATAATAATGCGTTTTAATCCCATCTTATATTTTATCAAAACTACTTCTCCGTTTAGTTCTTTCTTTGTAGATTTATGTCCCTTTTTGAGTCGTCCCTGAGCACACCACTACACAAATACAACTAGTAAATATAGTCTTGCAGCAATTTAGACGCAAAGAAATTACAACGGAATTAAATGATTTCCATGATGCATTTTGTTCCCTGCTGCAGTTTTGAATCTAATGACCACAAAGACCAGCTCACTAGTGAGAAGACCAAGTGAGGGAAAACATCTTGTTTTAACGCTTTCTATATTGATAGAGCAATAGCGTTGCAGGTAAATATGCAGGTAAATAAGTTCTCCTCTCAGACCTTGCGATGTATAAGGCAGATGTAAAGGTTATCTTTTTTTTTCTATGGCCGACAGTACACGAGGGAGTCATGTGACCAGCACAACGACCAACCGCTTTACGTTCTTCAACTAATGTGTCGAATAACCACTTAGAGTTGGATAGCTCTTAAAATTCCGAAATTCAAAATGCCATTTTTCACCGAGATTCAAACCCGGGACCCTTCGGTTCGGAAGCCAAGCGCTTTTCAAATAAAATATATAATCTGTGTATGAATGTTACATAATAAGAAAACTAATATTATATTTCCGTAAATCAGTATCCAAGTACATTATAATAAATATTACAATAGTCTTTTATTTAAAATTATTTAAAATATGTATTGCTATTCAACCTGCGGCGTAGCATACGCCGCTATTTTGCAGGGCCGGCCTTAGGCCACAGCAACCTATCCGACCGCAGTTTCATAGGACCCGCGCTAATTCTAGTGTAAAAATTATTAAATTAAACTATTTCCCGCGACCTCCTGTCGATTTACCAGGAGCTCCTGGAAATCTCCTGAAATAGCAAAATATACGAAAATGTCCTGGAAATTTCCGGAAAATATTAAAATCTTTAGAAAACTCACACTAATCTCATAAAATATATAGACAAAAATTGTCGTTTTGGGGTGTCATTCAATATGGAAAACGCCAATCCTACGGGCGATAAAAAAAACGGCATTATACAATACCCATAATTGTGGAATCTAGTGAAAGAAGCTTCTTGAGCCTCAAACTAATGAAGAATTACTTGAGGTCAACAATTCTCGTAGATAGATTGAAACATTTGGTAATTCTTGCTATTGAGCGTGATCTATGTAGGAAATATAATTCTTATGAAATACTGTATGACTTCGCTACACGCAAGGCTCGTGTAGTAATTCTGTGCGTAGTAAAGAATGAATAAAATGCAAAGACGAATATATTTTCTAATATAAACTCTTAATTTTCACTTTTTATCCGTATCCCTACCCAAACTGGGTTCACAAATTCCGTTTCGCATTGGGTCCACAATGGTTAAATCTTGCCCTGCTATTTAGTGACGGGTGAATACTACTTGTTTTCACCCCCCTCTTTTTTTTCGCCTCTAAAACTACGTGGGGTAACTGTAGTACGTCCTACTTGCATAAATAAAAGAGTGATCTTTCCATTTCTTGGTGTCCAAACTCTTGAGCCATGAAGAGAATGATATATAGAGATTCTGGCCATATATTAAGAAAATGTCGTCTTTTGATTGTTTTATTTAATGCCTTCTTTCTAATCAAAACTTAGAATATTAAAGGTTTCCGTACAGTTCTAAGTAATTCTGTACGTAGTAAAGAATGAATAAAATACAAAGACGAATGCATTTTCTAATATAAACTCTTAATTTTCACTTATAATTCGTATCCCTACCCAAACTGGGCACCGTGAAATCCGTTTCGCATTGGGACCCACATGGTTAAGTCCGGCCCTGCTATTAAATGATGGGTGAATACAGAGTAGATTACTTGTTCTCCTTCTCTATCCCCCTCCTCTTTTTTTTTGTCTCTCAAACTACGTGGGGTAGAAATAAAAAAGAGTGATCTTTCCATGACTTCTTGGTCACAACGGTTAAGTCCGGCCTTGCTATTTTGTGACGGGTGAATACTACATGTTCTCCCCCCCCCTCTTTTTTTTCGTTGTGTAACTCTAGTCTGACTTTTAGAAATAAAAGAGTGATCTTTCCTATACGTCTTGTCCAAACTGTTGAGCAGTTATAGTGAGGATACATATTGATAATGATGTATGTCTTTGCTATGTTTTATATGTATTGAATCGAAAGGGGTCTATATTTGTATGAATAAAAACGGTAAGCATGAAAAATAAAATTATTTAAGAAAACAATAATACTGTTTGCTTTCGGACGACCAAAACTAACCAGCTACAAAGGTGGGTGAAATGAGATTTTAAATAGCTTTTTCTTTTTTTTGTTTGTTTTGTTTTAGATATCAATGTGTCAGACGGACAGACATCATATACAAAACTAATAGCAGTTTTTTACATCACGTGGGCCGTTATAAACATTTTTTTTTAATTCAGGGATACGTTTATTTTAATAAAAATCATTGCCAAAAAAAACTAAGCAGGTTTTATAGTGCGCCATTTCCGGTTGCAGACTCAAAATTCATCAAAGGTAGGAGCGCCAAATGTTTGCTTTAGGATGAAAATGTGTAACATAAATAGATCATGGCACTCCCAGAACAACCTGATACTTAATTCCTTAGCTATTGAAAATATCGATCTTTATTTTTTCATTTGATCACGAGACACAAGTTCTAAAAAGATTCTAAAAATCACTCGAGATATTTTGTCAAAGCTGCTAAAAACGTAGTCAAAACTGGAAAAGCGAGATTGTAGATAAAAAAAATCCACTATTTTTATTTGATTTGATTTTTAAAACCAGATAGGGGCACTATGCGAAATTATTTTTCATTTTTGAAGTAACGTCTGTAATCTATAAGATAAGATTAGACAATAAAGAAATTAGCAGACTATATAGTAATATAGTATATCATTATATCATTTTTTATATTTCAAATGTTACAAAATTGTAAATTAATTTATTTGTTTGCTGTTGTTCACTACTTTTATTATGTTTTTTTAAAAGGAGCACACTTGCACAAAAAATGCTGTTCAATGCCTGAACATAAATTATGCTACAAATATTCTCGAAAGTTTTCATAAAAATCTCATATATTTATTTTAATGGCATAGGTGTCATTTATTGAAGTATGTTGCGCAAAGTAAAATACGAATAGACATCAGTTCATACCCCGCTAATATAAAATCTGAGAGCACTAAATTAGTAGAAAATCCGGAAGAAAAGTAAAAAATAAACCAAAAAAATGCAACAAAGTAAACATGATGAAAAATTACTGAGAAGAAATTATTGATTATCCAGTGTCTTGCAGTCATGTTGCTCAATCAGTGTCTTGCCAACTCTAACGGAAATGCTACTTTGTCCACGACAAGGACTATTGATGCTAATTGTCCCTTTCTGTGGACCTAATTGTGTTTCTTCCCACCCATCGATCTAGGGTGTAAGGAACTCTTCTGTAATTGAATCTGGTCTCTTGTCCCCCAGCTTGAAGAAATTACACGAAACGACTGGACACAGCGCCTAGATGTGGTCACTGGCCATGGACATACTTTATCCACGCCACCTTTGGTATTTACATTAATCAACTGACCAGCCTTCCCATTTTCATCATATGGATGTTCCCATTAATAACGGAGCTGGGGATTTCGTCAGATGAAAATGTCCATTGTCAAGTTTATGCCCGTTTAGACCCAACTGTGACGTAGTTAGATCATGTGACATTGTTAGATCATATGACATAGTTTGATCATGTGACATAGATCATGTGACATAGATCATGTGGCATATTTAGATCATGTGACATAGTTAGATCATGTGACATATTTAGATCTTTTGACATATTTAGATCATGTGACATAGTTAGATCATGTGACATAGTTAGATCATGTGACATAGTTAGATCATGTGACATAGTTAGATCATGTGACATAGTTAGATCATGTGTAGGTTGGGTGGCTGAGTGGCAGCCACCGCTAGGCTACCTTAAAAGGGGGCTCTAGTTCAAATCCGTACTGAGTTGTGTTTGCACCTCCTCCTCCATCTGTATCTTCCTCTCTCTCCCTCACCCTCTCTCTCCAACTGTCTTCCTTACTCTTATCTTTCTCAGATACATATTGTGCTTAAGAATTCTTTAAGAAAAAAACCTATATGCTCAAGTGTAACCCAACTATAAGCCTATAAAATCTGTCTATGTTCCCGCCTTGACTATTTCCATCGCCCGAGGTCAAGTAATATTGACTTAAGGTTCTGGACTCTCAAAGACTAGGTACTGTTAGCCCATACTTACTCTAGTTAGCACAAAACTAAACACATTATTTTAGAAAGTTCTACGTCCATTCCCTGCTTCAAGAACAAATTATAACAACCTGGGACGATTCCATTGTTTTTACTAGGACCTCCCCACCCCGATACGGGCACAGTGGTCAAACCGTTACATTCGGATGCATCGTCCTGTCAACGGAAATTGTGCGGTCAGTGATAAATGGACATGATCGGACAAGAACAACCCTGCAATTTCCGCTATGACGCACGCCCTGAATGGTCATTAGGGTGTTGGGTTTCCAATGAGTGAGTGGGTCTCTTCAGAGGTGGAACAGTATTTTATTTTTAAATGTGGAGTTAGGGGAAGAACCCAGCAGATACAATCATTAGAAATAGTCTCGCCCCTGACAAACTGGTCAATTTTTTAAAAATAAGTTTTCAGTGGAAAGCTAGATAATTCCTGACTAAGCCAGGACCCGTGACACCCCCTTCTCCTGCTTAGTTACATAACTATTTTTATTCAACGATCTTCCACTTTCCTATCTCTCCCCACCCTCTCTTTCTCTCTGTCTTGTACAGATCTGTAGTTTTCGTATGTTAAATAGCGTGCACAGAATAGAATAGTGACTTTTTTTAATTTATCTTATCTTATAAAGTAGGCCTTCATACGTTCCTTGCAATCAATGTGTTCAGTTATCATTAATTAATGTATAATTATGAATAGACTCAAGACTTATATGGGTCATTGATAATTCAGTGCCCATAAATGTGTACTGCATACTGCATACTAATTTAGCACCACTCAAATTATATGTCCCATTAAATTAGCGCCGTTTTAATTTAAATATAGTACACCACTAAATAAATGGATTAATTTAAAAACATGTATTTTTTTATGCCTGGAGATGTGCGAATCAATTTTTACGAAAATATTTCAGAATGAAAGAAGTAAAATTAATTAAAAAAAACACAATGCCCACCTAACGATGAAATACCATAGTAAACTAAATATTCATATTTCGTTTGTCATTAGCCAACGGTTAACAAGGATGTCATGTGGCCAGCACATTGACCAACCACTATTACTTTCCAAACGTATGTACAGGCCTGGATTAACCATTAGGCAAACAAGGCACGTGCTTAGGGCACCAAGCGCTTTGGGGGCACCACAAGTCCTCGAAAAAAATCGGTCGATTAAGTTACGAACGAAACTAATTTTCTAAAAAGAAATATAGGTTGTCTTCCATTGGCTTAATGGAAGGCTTACTCCCCGTTCGTTAGTGATCTATACTTTTTTCTCAGCTTCAACCAACAGATGGAAGATTCTGAAAGGATGCCTTGTGCATGAAACGGTGGTAAAGTCTCTTTCCGATACCAGATGGGAAGCACATGCTGTTGCAACTGAAGCTATTCTAAAGTCTCATCCTCAGATTATAGAAGCGTTAGAATGTTTACAAGAAGACCAGTCACAGAAGGGGGACACCAGAAGAGAAGCAGAAAACATTGCAAAGAAGATGCAAGAATTAGAATTTGGTTTCATGCTTGTCTTTTGGGAAGAAGTGTTACAACATTTTCACAGAGTTAGTCAAGCTCTACAAAATGAGCACGTGAACTTGAAAACATGTGCTGATTTGTATTCTTCACTAGCAGATCACTTGCATGAATCTAGGAATGAATTTGAAAGATTTGAAGAAGCTACAAAAGAAATAACACCAGGTGTGGATTATAAGTCAACTTTGACCCGTAATCGTAAACGAAAGACAGTGGTCAATGATGGTGATGCCCCTGAGGTATCTCTGAATGCCAGAGACAAATTTCGTATATCTGCTTTCTACGCCATTGTTGACAAACTTGAGACAGAGATGAGTAGACGAGGACAGGTATATAATGATATAGCAGTTCGATTTTCTTGTTTGGTCGATGTATCACAAACACAAACATCTCAGTGTTGTGAAGGACTAATAAATGCTTATCCTAAAGATCTGAACAATAACTTATATACTGAACTACAACAGTTCCACTCATTTATTCGACACAAGTTTCGTGCATCAAAATCTGAAAACAACACGTTTAGTCATGCAGAATTATACAAACTAATAGTTACAGATAACATCGAGTGTGCCTTTCCAAATGTAGAAATCGCCTTGCGCATATTTTTAACATTAATGAATACAAACTGTTCAACTGAGCGTTCTTTTTCTCAGTTGAAACGTATAAAAAATCCAAATAGATCGACAATGAAACAAGAAAGGCTTGATTCCTTATCTCTGCTGATGATTGAGGCAGACTTGTTGCGCAAAATTAACTTTGATGATGTACTCAAAAACTTTGCCAGACGTAAATCTAGAAAAAAGAACTTCAAAATGTAAATGTGTCTTTTCTTCGACTTTCTTATGATCTTAATCATCTTCTTATCTATTAAAAAAGTTTCAGTATTTTTGTCTATTATTATTACAAAATTAATTAACTAATAACTTAAATACTGAAATACCTTATTGTGGTTTAATATGAGTGATAGTAATGTAATACAAATTATATAATTAATTATTACACAAACATTTGTATTAACAACTGTTTTTCTTTGTTAGTATTTTGCATAATAATGATAATATTGAACATAGGCCTACCAGCGGTCAGTGGAGGAGGAGGATCGGGCCGGGCTCGGGCAGAGGGGGCACCCGTGTGGGCTTGTGGAACTTTGTGCCTAGGGCACCAAGAGTTCTTAATCCGGCCCTGCGTATGTACACATAAGAGTTGGGTGGGCGATCTTAATTTCCCCAAAGTTCTAATTCCCAGTCTTTAACGGGATTCAAAATCAAAGCCTCTCGGTTCAGAAGCCAAGCCAACTACTATATGCAAAATTTAAACTCATATAAAATCATTCCACTTTTTTAAAAATGACACAGCCTTCTATCAGCTCTGTTTGTCTGATACAAGTCTTGCACACGTTATTTATCCCACCTCCCATTCTCGGATCAAGTTAAAACTTTGAACACTTATTCATTCAACACATTAAGCAACAAATTATCCATTTAGTTGTAATTCATAACTTATGTTTTTATTTGAAAATAGAGATAATTCTTGCAGCATTGAGATATATTGCAGTAACAGTAACTGTACCGCTCTTTCGGTTATTTAAGCTTTGATTTTTTTTTTCAATTGCTTCTTACTTGTAGATTTTACTTTTTAAAAAGCGAATATCAACTCAATCTGTCTGTCTATCTGTCTGTCTGTGCAGTTCAAATTTTGAAAATGCTTTTTTCTCCCATTTCCCATTCTCGGATCAATTTGAAACTTTACAAAATTAATCATAGAACCCAACAAGACACGAAACGATCGTGACTTGTAACCAATTAGTGAATAAATTGTTGGGAATTCATTATTTTTCTTGTATTTGATATCAAAATAAGAGTAAAAAACGAGATGCGGATGTATATGTGGATTTAATCCCTTTATTACATTTTAAAAGGTTTTTTTTCTCTCGCTTCCCATTGTCGGATCAAGTTGAAATTTTGTTAAGTTATTCATAGACGATGACCATACATGAATCAATCCAAAAATTAACCAATTAGTTACTCAATTAGTAATAATTAATATATTTGTTTTATATAGCAGAAAAGAAGCTAAACCCTGCCATCTTCAGATAAATGGCAGTAATTAGCGGTTCTTTCCCTTAGAAACGCTTTTGTTTTTAAAATGTTATATATTGTTTTCTATTGCTTGATGACTTGTGGTATTGACAATCACAAAAATGTAACCAGTTAGTAGGAATGGAAGATAAAGTCGATATTAAAAGTCAGAAGCTAACTAGTACGTGACCTCCGTCTTGTGATGACCAGTATGTGACTTCTATCTCCGTCTTGTGATGACCAGTATGTGTGACTTCTATCTCCGTCTTGTGATGACCAGTTTGTGACTTCTATCTCCGTCTTGTGATGACCAGTATGTGTGACTTCTATCTCCGTCTTGTGATGACCAGTATGTGTGACTTCTATCTCCGTCTTGTGATGACCAGTATGTGACTTCTATCTCCGTCTTGTGATGACCAGTATGTGACTTCTATCTCCGTCTTGTGATGACCAGTATGTGACTTCTATCTCCGTGTTGTGATGACCAGTATGTGACTTCTATCTCGGTCTTGTGATGACCAGTATGTGACTTCTATCTTCGTCTTGTGATGACCAGTATGTGACTTCCATCTCCGTCTTGTGATGACCAGTATGTGACTTCCATCTCCGTCTTGTGATGACCAGTATGTGTGACTTCTATCTCCGTCTTGTGATGACCAGTATGTGACTTCTATCTCCGTGTTGTGATGACCAGTATGTGTGACTTCTATCTCAACCTTGTGATGACCAGTATGTGACTTCTATCTCCGTCTTGTGATGACCAGTATGTGACTTCCATCTCCGTCTTGTGATGACCAGTATGTGTGACTTCTATCTCCGTCTTGTGATGACCAGTATGTGACTTCTATCTCCGTCTTGTGATGACCAGTATGTGACTTCCATCTCCGTCTTGTGATGACCAGTATGTGACTTCCATCTCCGTCTTGTGATGACCAGTATGTGTGACTTCTATCTCCGTCTTGTGATGACCAGTATGTGACTTCTATCTCCGTCTTGTGATGACCAGTATGTGACTTCCATCTCCGTCTTGTGATGACCAGTATGTGTGACTTCTATCTCCGTCTTGTGATGACCAGTATGTGACTTCTATCTCCGTCTTGTGATGACCAGTATGTGACTTCCATCTCCGTCTTGTGATGACCAGTATGTGACTTCTATCTCCGTCTTATGATGACCAGTATGTGACTTCTATCTCCGTCTTGTGATGACCAGTATGTGTGACTTCTATCTCCGTCTTGTGATGACCAGTATGTGACTTCTATCTCCGTCTTATGATGACCAGTATGTGACTTCTATCTCCGTCTTGTGATGACCAGTATGTGACTTCCATCTCCGTCTTGTGATGACCAGTATGTGTGACTTCTATCTCCGTCTTATGATGACCAGTATGTGACTTCTATCTCCGTCTTGTGATGACCAGTATGTGTGACTTCTATCTCCGTCTTGTGATGACCAGTATGTGACTTCTATCTCCGTCTTATGATGACCAGTATGTGACTTCTATCTCGGTCTTGTGATGACCAGTATGTGACTTCCATCTCCGTCTTGTGATGACCAGTATGTGTGACTTCTATCTCCGTCTTATGATGACCAGTATGTGACTTCTATCTCCGTCTTGTGATGACCAGTATGTGTGACTTCTATCTCCGTCTTGTGATGACCAGTATGTGACTTCTATCTCCGTCTTATGATGACCAGTATGTGACTTCTATCTCGGTCTTGTGATGACCAGTATGTGACTTCCATCTCCGTCTTGTGATGACCAGTATGTGACTTCTATCTCCGTGTTGCTGACCGTTATAGAGCAAAATTAAACGATGGTAATATCTCGAGTTTCGTTACACGGATGTCTTCTAACCGAGAGAAGTGGAGAGTTCAGGTGGAGTTAAGTCACTTGTTACAAAGCTTATATCCCCTCATTATGTCTGGTAAAAAGCGTGTCCACGTTATTTCTCCCACAGCCAAAACCGGATGAGGCTGAAATGTTGGCTAATTATTTCGTTTACATGACAACACTAGAATCAATTTAAAAAAAAAGCTAACCAATTTTTTTTTATTAACTATTGGTAATTAATGTGTTTTTTTTGTGTACGTACCTTGACCAAGGGAAAGAAATAGTACTTGACGTGTGGTGGTATACGTTGAATTAGTCCCCTTAAGGACTCGAGCCCTGAGTGAACTTTTTTATGCATTTAAAAAAACGATCATGTAAACATTCACCAAGAAACCCCCTTCTTCCCTGCCCCTTTCACAACTGGTCCAGACAATGTGATAGGTTCATAGTACATTGACAAAGCTAAAAGCTAAACAAAAACAATTGATAAAAAATATTTATAATCGCCCAGATTTGTTAGGTCCAGACATACGTGTCGTTTTCAATTCTTTTGTGTTCTCTTTCCATTACACTTAATATAAGATTTGTTTTTGTTTAAAAGTATTTTTAAAAATGTTTGTCTTGTTTTACTGACATTTCCCAGGTCTGAAATCCCTTGAAAGATCGTAAAGTTTTGTTTAAAAAAAAATAAAACTTCATTGCAAACATAAAGTCGAAAGGTCTGGCAACTGCCAACTTTCTCTTATGGTGGACCGTCTTTGTTGTTTGAATTCCTTGTGCCAGGACACACTCAACATTGAGATATGCTTACAGTTAATAGGTTCCAACAGAATTGAAGAGAGTGTTAACGCGTCCAAATATTTGAATACCAGGAATGCTTTCAGTCGAGGGACAATGTGCTCCTTTTGATTATAAATGAAATCATCAAATCTTCTTTACCTTTACTTATCCCTTAGTCTGTTGGGGCACTACACTTGATCTGTCAACCGTATTTCTCCATCACTCTGTCTTTTTGCCTTTAATAGGATATCCTTCAATGCCAGACTCCAGGGCCGGCCTTAGGCCACTGCAACCTATGCAACCGCAGTGGGCCCCGCACTTTCCTAGGCCCCGCGCTACTTCCAGGTGTAAATTATTAAATTAAATCATTATAACATATATAATAACAGGGTTTCCGTCGCCTCCTGATTTTCCAGGGCCTCTTGGAAATCTCCTGACATTGCAAAATATACACGAAAAAGTCTTGGAAATCTCCTGAAAAATCTCAGGAAAACTGATAAAATCACCTGAAAAATAGAAAAAAATGTAATTTTGGGGTGGCAATCGTACTCGCGATAAAAATTAAACGGCATTGTCAGCTTTTATTTAATAAAAAAATATATTGCAAAAAAAGAATGTATTTTCTAATACAAAATCTAAATTTTGAAAGTATCCTTATCTCTATCCAGAGTGGGCGCCTCGCAATCTGTTTAGCATAGAGCCTCGCAATTGTTAGGTGGCCCTGCCACACCCGTCATTTCTTTTGTGCTGTTCCATTGATTTCATTGCCTGCCTTTTTTACTTTTCCTGGTACTGTTCCCTCAAGAATGACCTTGTAATATGGCCATAAAGTTTCAGTCTGCGTTTTTCGACAGTGGTTAGTGGGTCATCGTAGGGCCCATTGCCTTTGTGCTTTTGTTTCTAATCTCTTCGGTTTGTGTTGAGGACTATGTAAGTGATATCTAGGATCCTTTTATAGCATCTCAATTCCATTGCTAGAATTCTCCTCTCTAGCTCTGTAGCTAGCGTCTAGTCTAAGTTAGGAAGACATATCTCTACAAGAAATCTGAAGATTTGTGTTTGTTTCCCTAAGATCGTTAGACCATCGTGATTTACTTTAGTAATTTAAATCACTCACTCACTTCTAAATATTCATGTACATTTCAAAGTAGTCAATACAATGACTTTATTTATTTGGTCGTGATCGTACCGATCCACCATCTGAAACAATCAATTCATAAGACACTGAACCTGTCATCTACTCGACACGAAACTTGTCATTCACTCACGTGAGACTCGGTGTCTTTGATTCAAAGGCGTGGACACGCCCACAAGGTCCACGCGCACAGATTTGAAAACCGAACTGGATCAGCCACATGCTGTAGAGCGGAAGTTCCCCTAGTGCTCACTCACGATCTCGTCTGCAAGGTGCCAGGTAAGAGCACGAATCAATAACCAGATTTTCTTGAGATATGTGCCGTAAACATTTATATTGCATTAACGTCATTTATTTTTTAAATCTAATGTTGTTGTTTTAGTCTTGTTTTAATGTTTTGATACCTCGAGAAACACACAAAATTACTTTTGAATCTTGTAAGAATCTTTTTACACTTCCTCGAACTTGTGACTTATTCGTCAATCTATTCGTTTTTATTCTCTCTCTCTCTCTCTCTCTCTCTCTCTCTCTCTCTCTCTCTCTCTCTCTCCTTTTTTCTTTCTGTCTTTTTTTTTCTTTTTTTTTTGTTCTCTTTTACTGAATTCCATTTTATTTTTTCTTTGCAATCAAATCATTAAATCCAATCAAACTTTCTGATCAAAACATTTCAAATGTTATGTTTTTTTTAAACTGGTGTAAACTTATATTTCGTTTGATGGACTAATATTGTATTTTTATGTTTAATTCAAAATTTGTAAAACCAATTACTTCATGGATAAAAATAGCATTATTATTTTCATTATCATTGTTATTATTATTGTTATTATTATAACAATGAATTAATTTTCATTCTCTGGCACTGTCCGAGCTTCGTTAAAGGAAACAAAATTCATAGTAGTCCTGTTGTGATTGTTGTGAACTCCTAGCCTATAACTTCGTCATGGATACATTACGTATGCAATACTTCAAGAAAACACCAGGGATGCATTAGAAATAAGAAATATTTAATAAAGAAATAGGAATAAATTATAACTGTAGATAACGCCAACAAGAGCTGAATCTCAAAATATACATTAACTATCAGAACTGCCCTACAATGGCTCTTACAATGCTATCACCAAAAACTCCGGTCCCCCGTCAACAATAACAAAACTTCAAGCGCTGTAACTCTGTCCCAACCAATGAACCAATGAAATAATAGTAAAATTAATAAATAAACATCGAATTCTTTCAGTCTTACAACCAAGGTTCCATGACGTACCGTTTACAATATTATATACAAAACATAATCACCACATTCCCCCCTTACCAAAATAAGCTATTAATATAACTTATTAATAGCGTTCAAAGTTACTAACTTATATTTCAGTATCAGGCAAAGAAAGAGTGCACACACAAAATTACACAGATGCACTTTACCATCAATAGCATTGAACTCAAAACCGAATTGGAAAAAGAAAATGACAGAATCACACAAAAATTACAAGTTAACATATCTACATTCCCCAATTCCAATTAACTCTCCTTGTTCACAATTTCAACCAATTTCTTTACAACATTCAGATTTAACTAGCATTGGAGAAAAAAAATCACTAACTATACATCATCCGTTTAAACTACCCAAAACTGGTCATTAAGTACTCATGTCCAATACAAATAGGAGACTTGCTTCAGTACATTGTGACTCTGTATAAAAGGAAATACATCTCAACTGATATCAGCATTTATATTAGGTGTTTGGTGGAAAGCTGTCCCACCAAAAGACTTCTACTGTCAGACGTCACCTAGTTTCACTATTCACTTGTTACACATAGTCTCATAAGCCAGCTCGATCAAATTCTCTTGGTCGCCATGGACCTCCCCATCTGTCTCGAATACCATAATATCTGTTGACTGGTGGGCTGCCATAATATTTGTTGACTGGTGGGCTGCCATAATATTTGTTGACTGGTGGGCTGCCATAATATCTGTTGACTGGTCGGTTGCCATAATATTTGTTGACTGGTGGGCTGCCATAATTGCGTCTGTAACAAGGTCTACGTCCTTGATATTCTTGGTATCTTTGAGGCTGGAATTCTCCTTGGTCTTTTGGGTACTGCCGCCTTCCTCCATTGCCATTTTCTCTGTACCATAGATACCATCCACTCGTCCTAGAGCTACTTCTGTCAGCAGAATCTCTACTGCCCTGCACATTAGAACCCTCTGGACCAGTTACGTTTGCTGTTTCTTTTCGTTTCACTTCTTCGACGACGTCAAATTCCGTTTTTCTGCCTTCTGTAACACTTGTAGGGTATTTTCTTGGGTGCACAAAGAAATCTTCCTTATTTTCGTCCCTGCCAACATGATCATCACTTTCTTGTTCTGGTTTGAGTTTTTGTTGTCTGTCTTCCACTTGTTGTCTCGTTTCTAAAGGAATTGTTGGACAACGGTGTTCTACGTGTTTAGGATCGTAGTCTTGTCTCCTTTGTTGTTGCCCTTGCAATTCAGTCGTCGCTTCATGTGTTGGCTCCCAGTTAAAAAATTGTTTCCATCTGTCGATCTGAGCCTCGCTGGGACACTCTATATTTGGTACATTCCCTATCACCACTTCGAATGGACCATTCTCAACAACTATAGCTTCAACCTTTTTATTGAAATACGGAGAGTTAATGTGTACTATAGCTGTTGGGTAGCTCTTTATTTGCCCTCCGAAACCTTGTACTCTGCATTGTCTTTTAGTGTATTGGTGAGGTCTCACAAGTTTAGCTAAGAGTACACATTTGGTGGCCCCAGTATCGCGTAGGGCGTGGGTATGATAGCCATTTGCTATAGCTGGACATACGTACGGTGAAAGGCTATCAGCCAAGCCTCCAACATGGGCTACAACATCGTTCTTGTAGTATTCTTTTCTCCGGGCATCTCGACAATACTTCGCTATGTGCCCCATTCTCCCACAGTTGTAGCATCTCACTTCACTTCTCTGGGCTGGAGACTGATTTAGTCTATAATCATTTCGTTCTCTTTGTTTATCTCTGTTTTGGGGTGGACTTTGTTGTTGTGCTGTTTCTTTCTTTGTAAATCGTGCTGTTGTAGAGACTGCTGCGGTGGCAAATTCGATTTCTTCACTGTTTTCAACCTTTTGTAGTATTTCGCCCGGATGTGCCGCTACATAAGTTTGACACAGTTCCATAACGGTCTCCACACTTCTCGGTTTTCTTTCCTGTAGGAAGGCAAACAGATGCTTCCCAGCTGTTGATATGATTTTGTCCACGATGATAAACTGCTTCAGGCTCTCGAAGGATTCTTCAATTCCAGACGCTTGAACCCATTTTTCGAACGTTATTTTCACATCAGAAACAAATTGCTTCATGTTGCCGTCTGATGGTGGTTTTAGCTCATGAAACTTCTGTCGGTAGTCGTCTTCGCTGTATTGATAGAAATCAAGCAATGTTTTCTTGAGGATGGCATAGTTTGCTACCTCGTCATCGCTTAGGACTTGTAGTGCATCGAGGGCCTTTCCTCCGACCAGACTGAGAAGCTGTATGGCCCATTCGTGTTGCGGTTCCTTTTCAAGTTTCATTAGCATTTCGAATCTGTTGATAAACGCATCCATCTTGTCCGTGCCTTCCACGAATTTTTGTCTTTTTGTTTGGGGCGTATTTCTTTTCCTCGTGTCTCTATTTTCTTTCTCCTCAACATCCTTTGCTTTACTCTCTTTTTCAATTGCAGCGATTTTGGCCTTTACTTGGTCCTCTTCTAGTTTCCATTTAAATCTCATCTCTTCTTCCTGCATTGCCATCTTCCGTTCTTCTACTTTCGCCCTTTGTTTCCTTTCTTCCTCTTCTACTTTCGTCTTTTCTTTCCTCTCTTCCATTCTAGCATCTCTCTCCTCATTCTGTCTTATGATTTTAGCAACCCACTCGTCCAATTCTTCTCTCTGGTAGCCAAGACTCTTCCCCGTTTCGTAAAGTTTTAGTAGGTCACCGTATACTTTTTCGGCCATTTTATGGACGTTGTTTTGTTCTTATACTTTAGGACAAGAGTTTTTGTCCCTGAGTTAATTAATTTTCCAGCTCTTTACTCCAAGAAAGTAGAGCTTACTGCTAACCAAAAGATAATAAATACAAATCTCCTAGTTTATGTCAAAGGTTTGACACGTTAGTGGTACTATAAGAAATAGTACTATATAAAATAGTTCACCTGTCAACTTGTTGACACACTTGCTGCTCCACCATTGTTGTGATTGTTGTGAACTCCTAGCCTATAACTTCGTCATGGATACATTACGTATGCAATACTTCAAGAAAACACCAGGGATGCATTAGAAATAAGAAATGTTTAATAAAGAAATAGGAATAAATTATAACTGTAGATAACGCCAACAAGAGCTGAATCTCAAAATATACATTAACTATCAGAACTGCCCTACAATGGCTCTTACAATGCTATCACCAAAAACTCCGGTCCCCCGTCAACAATAACAAAACTTCAAGCGCTGTAACTCTGTCCCAACCAATGAACCAATGAAATAATAGTAAAATTAATAAATAAACATAGAATTCTTTCAGTCTTACAACCAAGGTTCCATGACGTACCGTTTACAATATTATATACAAAACATAATCACCACAAGTCCACTGAGAAATGTTCTGATTATGTGGCAGGTACTGCCTCTCTGACAGGAGATTAGGTTCCTCGTAGGAATGCAAATTCCAGAAAGAGTAGATGCCATTAACCTGAGAGAGGTTTACCATCACAATTATTTATACGTAAGAACGAGATGATCATGTTAATATTCATTACACTCGCCTTTTTGATCTTCTTGGCTCGTTTTGTTCTACCATAGACAGCATCTCTTCATTATCTTCTTATCTTATATAATACAGACGTTATTTCAAAAAAGAAGATGATTACGTCCTACGCGTCATGCATTTAGTCATGCATATTAACCAATGACTTAAATTCTGCCAAGTCACTGGTTTTCCTGGCTAGCTCAGGCAACCCATTCCATGCTCTAATAGCACTAGGGAAGAAGGAGTATTTGTACAAATTTGTCCTAGCATATGGGACGAGGAATGTGCCTTTATCTTTGTGTCTTTCAGAGTATTTTATTAAATTTTGTTTTTGTATCTGAAGATTATGGTTCAGTGTTTTATGTATAATTGCTACTTTACTTTTGAGTCTTCTATCCTGAAGGCTTTCTAAATTTAGTGATTTTACTAAAGTTGTTACTCTAGTCAAATGTGAATATTCGTTTGTTATGAATCTCACTGCTCTATTGTGTGTCTGTTCCAGTTTCTTAATGTTTTCTTGAGTTAAGGGGTCCCAAACAGAGGATGCATATTCTAATATTGGCATAACCAAGGTTAAATAACATTTTAGTTTTATGTTCTTATTTGATTTATGGAAATTTCTATTAATAGATCCTAATGCTTTGTTTGATTTTTTTATAGTTTCATCAATATGTGGATTCCATGACAGTTTTTCATTTATTATAACACCTAGGTATTTTGCGTTTTAGTCTGTGTTACTGGTTTACCATGAATAAGATAAGTGGAATTAATTTGTTTTAGTTTTTTTGTTACTCTTAATAACTGACATTTTTCTGGGTGGAAAGACATGCTCCAATTTGATTCCCATTTCTGTAATTGTTTTTATTGTTCCTGAACTAATGCAATTTGGTAAATCATTTATGTAATAAAAAAATAGTAATGAACCTAAGACTGTTCCTTGAGGTACACCTGATTTTTCTGTTATCGGTGTTGATTTAGAGCCATTTATTATTACAGTTTGTTCTCTCCCTATCAGAAAAACTTTAATCCACTGATGCAATGGACCATTAATGCCGAAATGTTTTAATTTTTTAAGCAAAAGCCTTGTAAAAATCTATTAAGATAGCATCTATTTGTTCACTATTATCTAAACCTTTTGAAAAATCATCAATTAGTTCTAATAGTTGTGTTTCACAAGATCTATATTTCCTAAAGCCATGTTAGTATGGGGTGGGGACATTATGTTTGTCTAAGTGGTTTATGATGTTCCTACATATTATGTGTTCTAGGATTTTACATGTAATGCTGGTAAGTGATACTGGTCTGTAGTTTCCTGGATCAGATTTTCCTCCTTTTTTAAATAGTGGAGGGGATATTAGCTTCTTTCCAGTCCTTTGGTACTCTGCCCTGGTAAAGCGATGCCTGAAAGAGTATTTTGAACCCTGGGGCTAGATCATTGCTTAGTTCTTTGAGTAATCTAGCTGGAACACCATCAGATCCAGAAGCTTTATTTGGTTTGGTATTGGATAATATTTTTTGGATTCCATTTTCTTGTACTACTATATCTTTTATGTTGTCTACTTGGTTCAAATTAAGTAATATGTCTTTGTCTCCTGGGGCTGAGAATGCTGATGCAAAGTACACGTTTTGGATGTTTGCTTTAGTTTCATTATCATTATATATTATGTTATGTCCATCTTTTAATGGTGCCTGTTGTTTCCATTTTCTTAGATTTAATGTATGACCATAGGTTTTTGTTGTTATCTTTAGATATTACATTGTTTATGTATTCACTTTGCAGCTGTCTTTATATATATATATAAATGTTTAATATATATTTTTAGAAATTGTAACTGTTGATATTGAAGCTTATCATACATTAGCAGAAAAACTATTAATATTTGTTTGCTTTTAGGTGTATCTGGTGTTGAATTTTGTCAAATTCTCTGAGCTCTTTCGCTTATCACACACACACACACACACAAATGAGAATGACATGAGACTTACACACTGTCTTAAGACTTACATTATAGTTTATTTCTTTTTGATGTAGTTGGCAACAGTGACGTTCAGTTTATCATCCTTGATATTATTTAATATACCGTGAAACTCTAATAGAGCTCTATAGGAAATTCTGAAGTATCTCAAAATAAATGTTATTTTTTTTAAATCACGTCATGTAAATTTTTAGTACCACATTTTTAACCTATTTCTTTTGCGCATTCTAAAGCAACAATTGTTTCTGTCTCGGGGTTGCGAAATTTGCAAAATAGACACAATGTCTGTGGTTCTGAATAGATATTGTTTTTTTATTGAAAAATCAACCATTTCGTCATTTTTGACTTTTTCTAAACCATTTTTGTTATTTGTTTATAATAATGAAAGTCATAAATTTTGATTAAAGCATGAACAATACTAACATTCTAAAATTAGATATTACAATTCTCTTGATTTCACCCACGTTAATCCGAATCTATAAAATTAGCCATTTCGATTCTCGACTTTCAGCCTCGTAATGACCATTGCATCCATTGTGAAGTCTTGGCAAATGTGTCTAGAAAAAGAGCTCCCTATCTGCGTCTTTGTTAATGCGATATAAAGAGGCGAGGAAGGGAGATAAACATGACATTGATATCGTCTGCTATTTTCAAAGACATTTTCCCAGCAAGCACCTTAAATAACCTACTAAAAGAGCAGACAAAGACACCAAGATTAGCCAGTATTTGTATTTCTGGTATAGAATTTCCTCTAGCTAGAAAGATAAAAAAAAGGGAGTTTAGATTGTAAAGAAGAAGACCACGTGACAAAAGGATCGACAAGAGTTATTAACCCTTATGGTTCTGAATTATTATTTCGTTGTTCCGGAAATGTTTTGACCGGAAGTGGATCAAGACGGATATGGCAGTGTCGATATTAGTGTAGAACGAACATTAATTTCCATAAGGCTTTTCATTTCATTTTTTTTTATATTGTTATGTACATCTATAGATCTACCTTGATATTTTAAACACTTTCAACTATTTCTATACATTGTAAAATGAAAAATAAGCTTTTTTCCCCTATGTGTATAAAGGGTTATCTGACACTTGCACTTGACATTTGAATGATGAAACTCGCTAATAAACTGTAAACTATTATTTAGAAAAAAATCAATGGATAAAATAATTCTTATTTCCACTGTGTTCCGATTGCGTTGATCAACCAGAAAACGAAAAATTCACAAAGATTTAAGAGCTCTGGTTGAGGGCCTAGTTGGATAGCGCTCAGCCTTCGAACAGAAGGGTCTTGGGTATGAAGACGGTTTTTGAACTTTGGAATTTAAGGACGCCTAAAATTAATAGGTACCTGGCATACGTTTTGGGAAAGTAAAGGCGGTTGGTCGTTGTGGTAGCCACATGACACCCTCGTCGAGCACACAAACAGAGGAGCTTTACATCACCTGCCCCCATACATCGCAAGGTACTTATAAAAAGTAATTCCGCGAAGAGCAGAAGTGAACATGCGGTCAGCTCTATTCATGAAGGAAGTAGTTAAAAAAATGATATTACGTTACAGTACAGATGAAACATTTTTTAGATTAATACCTCGTTCATCCAGGCATCATATGCATGTCAATAATGAGTGAGCTTGTGCATTTAAGGAGTCGTGGTGGCTGAGTGGTACAGCGCTTGGCTTGCGAACCAGAGGTTCCTGGTTCGAATCCTGGTGAATACTGGGATTTTAAATTTCGGGATCTTTGGGCGCCTCTGAGTCCATCTAGCTCTAATGGGTACCTGACAATAGTTGGGGAAAAAAAAAGTCGGTTGGTCATTGCACTGGCCACATAACTCCCCCAATAATCGTGGGCCACAGAAACAGATGATCTTTACATCATCTGCCCTATGGTACGCAAGGTCTGAGAGGGGAACTTTACTTTTTGCGTGTGTGTGTGTTAAAAGCCAAATACATTAATTCGATTGTGGGATGGTATTTGAGTACTCATCAGAGGGAAAGGCGAGCATTAAAGCGTGTTCATAAATTAGTTATTATAACACTAGGGCGTTCAGACCGTTTATTATTGTTTCCATAATAGTTCCATTATAGTTAGCGAACATCTCTCAAACAGAAATCTCTTTGCGGAATGCAAATTGTTGCCTGCACCACATCGTGCTCTTTCTAATAATGTTTGGTGTTTTTTTCTTTCTTCTTGGCTTTTACTTTGAGTAACTTTGAAAGTGTGTCACGTTTCAATCGATTGTAGCACTGGTCAGGATTGGACACCGACGGACACCACTCTACTGTGTTTTACATTTATTCTAGTTGGTTTAGATTATAAATAGTTTGTTCATTGACCACATAATATCGTTATTAAACCTTATAGTCAGCGTTTTTTTTCAAATAAAAACAAAGCTTAAAACTATTAAGGATTCAAATATTAAAAAAAGCTGTAAAGTTGGAAAAACATGGACACAAGTGTTTCTTAAGTTTCAGATGTTGTTCGTAGGATGGTAGGGTGATGGTAATGGATAGGACTTGAACTGGAAACATCATGGCGACAGTGTGTATTCCATACCTCACCACTAGGTCTTGCAATAAGTGGAGGACAAACTGAACGAAATAGTTTCATCCGTAATAACTTTTTGTCCACAGCGATCATCTTTTGTTTTGTTGGACGTTCATGGAGATTAAAGCCACTACAGAGACAAGATTTTGAAGTTCAACTCAAAGAAATCATGGAAATATTTATTAGTTTCAATTCATCGTCTGAGACTGACAATGGTCGACTCCTGGAAGAAACTAGTATGAAGTCCAGTAACTTCAATATGGCAGCGTGGTACAAGGAATCCTGTGGCTCTTTCGGGGTAAGTTGATTTTAAAAGTACATGTTCTGTAGCATTGTAAGTTTTGTAGATTTTATTTGTATGTTCTTGAAGACTTTGCATGTTCTTGAAGACTTTGCATGTTCTTGTCATCTATTTGTGTTCTGTAGACTTTGTATGCAATGAAGCCCTAATATGTTCTGTAGACTTTGTATGCAATGAAGCCCTAATATGTTCTGTAGACTTTGTATGCAATGAAGCCCTAATATGTTCTGTAGACTTTGTATGCAATGAAGCCCTAATATGTTCTGTAGACTTTGTATATTTATATAGCTCCTTCTGCGTGATCTCATATCCTATGAACTAGAAAATAATTGTAAAGTCCAATACTCGCTTTCCTTTTGTATTCTGTAGACTTAGTATGTTCTATAGGCTTTGTATGTAGGCTACTTTAGTCTTTCATTGTTCTTGTAGACTTTGTATGTTCTTTAGACTTAGTAAGTTCTGTAGACTATGTTCTTTAGACTTAGTAAGTTCTGTAGACTTTAATTTTTCTTGTAGATTTTTTGTGTTCTGTAGACTGACTGATGGACAAAAGCTTTTGTCCACCAAATGCAGTAAAATGAAAAGACACTAGTCGACCGGCGGCGTAGCATATGCGCTATTTTTGCAGGACAGGACCTGCTTGAGGCCACTGCAACCTATGCGATCGCAGTGGGCCCCGCACTTTCGTAGGACCCGTGCTAATTCTAGGTGTATAAATTATTAAATTAAACCATTTTATAAATTATAACAGATTTATCGCGGCCTTCTGTCGATTTACCAGGAGCTTCTGGAAATCTCCAGAAATTGCAAAATATACGAAAAAGTCCTGGAAATATCCGGACATTATTAAAATCTTTAAAAAAACTCACACAGATCTCCTGAAATATATAAACAAAAATTGTAATTTTGGGTTGTCATTCAATATGGAAAACGCCAATCCTATGCGCGATTAAACAAAACGGCATTATCAATACCCGTAATTGTGGAATTTAGTGAAAGAAGCATCTCGCGCCTCAAACTAATGAAGAATTACTTGAAGTCAACAATTCTCGTAGATAGATTGAAACATTTGGTAATTCTTGCTATTGAGCGTGTAGGAAACATAATTCTTATGATATACTGTATGACTTCGCTACACGCAAGGCTCGTGTAGTAATTCTGTGCGTAGTAAAGAATGAATAGAATGCAAAGACGAATATATTTTCTAATATAAACTCTTTAATTTTGACTTATTATCCGTTTCGCATTGGGTCCACAATGGTTAAGTCCGGCCCTGCTATTTAGTGACGGGTGAATACTACTTGTTCTCATCACCCCCCTCTTTTTTTCGCCTCTAAAACTACGTGGGGTAACTCTAGTTCGTCCGACTTGCATAAATAAAAGAGTGATCTTTCCATTACTTGGTGTCCAAATTCTTGAGCCATGAAGAGAATTATATATATATATATATATATATTCTGGCCATATATTAAGAAAGTGTCGTCTTTTGATTGTTTTATTTAATGCCTTCTTTCTAATCAAAACTTTGAATCTAAATTTTCTAAATAAATATTAAATTACAAAGTGAAATAGTTTGACGTTCACATCATAACTAAATAAAGAGACTACAAATATGTAGAGCTACAATAATAGATGGATATTAAAAATTCCGAGCTTCAGGTAGCTTGCTCTTAACAGAGAAAACAAGGAACTCCGGACTGGTACAGACGTATCCAACCTAATCCTAAATCTAAAAAAAGGTTTATATTTGCTTATATTTTTCTTTTTTTTTCTCTCCATTGTCCTCATCTAGAGACCCACGGGTCAGGTAGAGACGATTCTTCTTCCAATCATCTGTGCATGTGGCATCCTGGGCATCGTGCCCACCATGATTGTCTTGAGCAGGAAGACCATGTGCACGTCTACCAATTGCTACCTGTGTGCCCTGGCCGTGGCTGACCTGCTGTTTCTCCTCTTGCTGTCCAGTAAAATCGTGGTGGATCAGCTGGCCGACTGCCGCTTTTACATGGAAGGGAGTGATCTTGTGTTCACGGTCTATTCAGGTAAAGAAATAAGCTAAGCATCACTGTGCAGAAAGTTCTCGGTAATGTGTGGAATACATGCACGACTATTGGGCTGAATAAGGAGTGGACAACAACAAGATGAAAACGTTCAAGAACACGGAATCATGTAGACACTTTAGAAACTATACAACATTTATCTTCTAACAGTTGGAAAACTCAACTCAAACTTAACTCAGCAAATAATTATATTTGGAATAATTTTTTAAATCGTGCCAGAGAATAAATACTCAATGTACTTCATACTAAGTACGCACTCGAATGAAAGCATTTTGCTCTGTTTGCTCTGTTTGTTCTGCCACGTTTTGTTTTTTATACATGATAAACATTGACTTCAATTAATGTTTGCTTTGTGCCTGTCATTTAGTCTGTTGGATCGTTGGGGCATCACACATGATCTGTCGACTGTTTTATCTGTATTTCTCTCTGTCTTTTGCTAAGATTAGTTTCTTTCATTGACAGGACTGATAATTCCTAGTTTTCGCCTTCCCATCACTTCTGTTGTGTCCCTGTCCTTCTTCTCCCTGGTACTGTTCCCTGCAGGAAGGTTTCTGTGAGCCCTGTGGATCTTGTGATTTGGACGTACAGTCTTAGCTTACGTTTTTTCACAATGGACAGAAAGTCACCACGGGTCCAAATGACATTGTCCCTGTCCTTCTTCTCCCTGGTACTGTTCCCTGCAGGAAGGTTTCTGTGAGCCCTGTGGATCTTGTGATTTGGCCGTCCAGTCTTAGCTTACGTTTTTTCACAATGGACAGAAAGTCATCACGGGGTCCAAATGACATTAAGATCCTGTTTCCGATTTCCGATGCCATTATTGTAGGTCAGACCTAGAATCCTTCGAGAACATCTCGACTTCAATTTCAAATGAAATATTGACTTGAGTTTTGAAGTAATCATTTTTTTTTGTGGTAACTTCCAAAACTCAGATAAACGTTCATCCCACAGTCGAAACCGCTTAGAAGATTAAAGTAATCCGGATAGAAACAATTAGAAAATGTCCAAAACAAGCTCTCATTGAATTGCAATTAAAATTCTTGTTTACATTATTGTTTATACATATAAAACAGTGTTTCCCAAACTTTTCCTTAACGAAACAATTCGGACATTCTGACTATTTTTTACGGAGATTAATTCACGCTGTGGCCTACTAGTTAATTATTCCAGTAGTTCGTGTACCATCTATTCATTCCTCGCGGAACATTAGGGTTCCGCGGAACACAGTTTGGGAAACACTGATATAAACCTATTCCAAACAATGAGTAGACTTATTATTAAACAGAGTTAATTAAAAACCAAGCAACCACAAGACACAATTTACAGTCAAATTTACTACTGAAGTCGAAATTATTCGTGACTTACAATGCTTGTATTTTTCAAAAACTATTTCAGTTATCTTTATGGATACTTTCACATATCTAGCTGTTGGAGTGACAGTCATGTTGGCTGTAGAGAGGTACATAGCCATCTGTCGTCCCATGAAAGCTATGATGCTTTGCACTGTAAGTATCGGCCTAGATCTAATATAATTCACAATTGTTTATTAGTAAATACGTGGCTCATTTCGTTTCAGACGTCTGGATAAGGAACACTCATTTCATCATCAACATCATCATCATTTGCCTCCTTCAGTCGTGAAACGGCTATGGTTCATCTTGAACACTTTTTCATATGGTTTGAAGCCCTATTTTGGAGAGACACTCCCGTCCACATATATTGCATGTCAAGGTGGCTTACACTTTGGTGGTAGAGGAGCTGGCGGCCTTTCTCCGTGTGGCAAGCTTTTCTTCAGGAATCGATGTCCATGTTTTCTCCCTGTCTATAGCTTTCTTGGTCACCATCTCTCTCCAACTAGCGCGGTATAAGGCTATGTCTTCCCGATGGTCAGTATTAATGCTCACTGATTCTCTATACGTTATTAGATCTCCTCTTCTAGTGACAGGTCACCTTTAATTGTAGACCCAAGGTTGCAGAATTCGTTTACGGCATTAAGCTTGTTATCGTCAATGAGGCGGGACAGTGGTGCTGTAGCAGGTGGTTTCATAACATTAGTTTTCTTTGTGCTAATGGTTAGGCCATACTCTTTGCAGGGACATGAATGCAATGTACAAAGGCATCCTTTGCTCTCTGCACTTTTCCTGAAGTTGCCGGATGGAGAAAAGCATGTCCATTGTGGATCTCCCTGGGCGAAAGCCGCACTGTGATTCTGGATAGACTCGGTCAACAAGTTTTTGTAGCCTGGCAAGTATCACTCGAGCAAGGACTTTGCCTACAATGTTTAGGAGAGAGATTCCCCTGTAGTTGTTGCAGTCGCTTCTGTCACCTTTGTTACTTAGGAATACTAAAGATAAAACAACCTCAAATCAGTGACATGCAATATAAAGAGCTGAAAACCGGACCAAAATCGAATCATTTTCCTGTCTTATGAGCAGCAGAAATGTAATCTTCTGCCTCTAGAGAGAACTATTCATTAAAAAAAAGTATTTTAAAAAATCCAATTAAGTCAATAAAGGAGGCAGCACTGGTTTATATTAAGCACACTAACTCTGTAATGGACTTCGAGTGATCATAAAGACATCGTGTTGCAAACCTTTGTAACGCAAAAAGTAGAGAACAGAACGCTGAACGACAGTCTGAGACTCTCCACCGATCTGACACGAGAAAGTGGAGTAGAATCGCTTTACTGTAGAACTCTTCTTCTTAAAAAGAAAAGTAATAACCTTTTGAGTCAACGGTGTTGGGGACTTCTCTCGCGAAAACGGTAAGCCTTCTAAAAGTGTCCCACTCAGAAAATGGCTCCATGTCTCTTACTTAAATTTTTGAAGCATCGGTAAATAATGTCATCTTTAACATGGATTTATAGCTGCAATAAAAACACATTTTTGTACCTTGAAAAATAAGTTGAAAACCTTCGCATCCCCTTGTCAGCAAGTCGAGTACCCGCATCTTGGAGGAAGGTGGTCTCACCCGTTGGGAAGCGCTGCGCTAGTGAGAAAGAAGGATTGAAGTTACAATGAGCATGCCAATATTATTTTTGTTTTCATAAGGGCTATAAGATTTGTCAGGCGCGGTGGCTGAGCGTTAAGGCGCTAGGCTTTTGAGTCGGGATACCACGTTCGAATCCTGGTGAAGACTAGGATTTTAATTTCGAAATCTTTGGGCGTCTCAGAGTCCACCCAGCTCTAATGGGTACCCGATATTAGTTGGTGAAAGGTAAAGACGGTTGGTCGTTGTGCTGGCCACATGACACCCTTGTTATCCTTGGGCAACAGAAACTGATGACATTTACAACATCTGCCCTATAGATCGCAAGATCTGAAAGGGAAACTTTACTTTTTTAAAAAAATAAGATTTGTCTCTGGTTTGTTTCTGAACAAGTATCATTTATAGATCGTAATAGTTTATGGATAACTAACATTCATTCTGATGGGAGTGTCATTTGAAAGTAATATTGTGACAATTCTTTTTTTTCTTTTTTAAAAGGAAACCTCAAAATTTGCGTTATGCAATTATAGTTTTGTCATCATAGGAATCCCTGGGCCTTAGGCCGCATTTCTTTACCTGTTTTATGTTGTTGTCTTTTTTGCAATGACACCGTACATTTGTTATCTATAAAGAAATTAATCGGGAGAATTATATAACTTACAAATATTTGTTTAAACATAAGTTTACTAGTTTTGATTACAAATTGCTTTTTTCCCTATAAATAATCAATTCTGTGAGAACGATGTATAAATAAGTGCCATCGAACAAACAATTGGGAACAAACTTCTATTTTCCAAAAAAAAAGGAATAAATACATTTGTACACACTATATAAACAGCTTTTAATTTCAAAGTAGATGTATGAAGAATCCATACATACTATCAGCTTACTTTTGCTATGTGTATAAAATGATAATTTTTATTTTACAATACCTCTATTCAAGTAACTCCTTTATGGTACCTGGGTGGGTGGGTGGACGGCTCATCTCTAAAATTACTACAAAAATTTTCCTAGACATTTAACAGTTGATCTGTACCGCTGAGAAAAGAATTACTCGCTCATGGTTAAATCGTTTAGACACAGTAAATATGTACTCATTTTATTATGTCTTTAAAAAGAAACATACATATTTATGTTTTTTATGTTTTGTCTGTGTGTTTGTGATCAAAGCGTATATAAACTCACTCTGTCTGTCTGTCTGTCTGTCTGGTTAAAAGTTTGTACACGTTATTTTCTCCCACACCCATTCTCGGATCAAGTTGAAAAATTGCACATTTTTATTTATTTGCATAGACAAGACATGAATCAATAAAAAAAAATCCGATTAATCAATTAATTATTGGCAATTAATTATTTTGTTTTATATCGAATAAGAGAAATAACTTCTACTTTTTTGAAGATATAGTTGTTTGTGCGGAGTTCTTTTCCTTAGACAAGTTTATTAAAAAAAAAGATGTTCCTATTTTGCTTGTTTATTTTACTTTTAGGGTCGTGAACAATTCAATCTGTGACAGATTTCACTTCGTAATATTTGTAATCCCTTTCGGGGTACGTTTTCAGCAGTAATGCAACCAAACTTGCACATAAAAGGTTTTCTTTGACATATTCAGGATCCCCTTTCCCCTCGGACTTGTCCATTCTTGTTCATCAAAGGTTTCCTAAGTCATATGTATTGACAGAGTGTCATACTCTTATTACATAAATACTGCACAAGAAGTACTTTCAATTTTCATAAAATGTTTTCTATAAGCTTAGTAAAGTGAATGGGTTTTAAATTATTAAAAAACTTTTATCAATTCACTCTGGTACAATTTTTGCACATGCTATTTCTCCCACACCAATTCTCGGATAAGGTGAAAGCTATACACAAAATATGAATCACTAAGAAGTTAACCAATTTAAAAAGGAATTATTGTTTTATTTAATAAAGGGAAATAAATACTACAGCATTAAGAAACCTGTTTGTAAATGCGCAGTACTTCTCCTTAGATAAGCTTTTTTTTATTTTGCTTGTTCTAAAATATTTGTTTTACTTTTATTGAAGCACGAATAATATAAGTCTACATAAAAAAGCGCACAAGCAGTCTAATGCAAATGTCCTTGTCTTCAAATCACAGGTCAAGCGAGCTCGGATTATAATAGTCGCCCTTACTGTCCTGTGCTTTGTGTTAAGCTCACCTCGGTTCTTGGACATTGATGTGTCCTACGTGACCACCTACAACGGGGAGCAGAAGGCAGTGGTCACCTGGAGCTACTTGTACGACAGCAAAGTTTACAATTACATTGTGACAGGTAATTCCTTTACACCTGCTCTAATCCATTCCATGCACGTTGCAGTGGTTTCTGTGATAACTTCTGTTTCTTTATCGCCAAATATTTATCTATGATGTATTATTATTATTCTTTCAATACCTCCTGTATCTTTACCTTCTTATATTAACAATGGCACAAACAGAATCAACATGCCTGAGATGTCTATTTAAAGTTGAAAGCTTGGAAACACACTGAAGAAGCATCACAATTTTTTGTTCTTTGTTAAACTTCCTCACACTTACGATTTAAACGTTTACGTAGATTTTCAATTCAATAACAACTTGACTTTAATATCTTGATACTATTCAACTTACTACTAATACAACTTTAACTGATATAACTTATTACTGAAACAACTTAATGATACAACTTTCCCCTCATCTAGTGGACCTGCAACTGTTCAAGAACACAATACAGCACAAGAACCAGTAACAATGCAATGACTCTCACTAACTTGCTTTCCCCCAATTTATACTTTTTAAACCGTATTTTCCAGAATCCTAGAAACTTCTTTTCTAAATATTTTTATTAACTATGACCTTCTAGAAACTGACGAATGCGACTTTTTTTTCCTGACATGTTTCCCTGATTGGATGATTTCTATTCAAATGTGTATGTTTTGCGGCGTCTTTGACATGACCCCGCTTTCTGGAAAAAGTTAAAATGATAAATGAGGTCACAGTATTGATTCGTAACAGTTTCGCTGTAGACGTCTAAGGATGTAACTATTTTTATTATTCGTTTAGCCACAAAGTACATGCACTGCCAAGTGAGATCTTCAAATGTAAACAGGATACAAATCAAACGTAATTATCGAACTGACCAACACAATGACCCCCCCCCCCCCACATTCCCAGTCGCCTTCTCTCACCTATACTATCTATGGCTAGGGACGATGTCCGTCTACTGGGGGGGTGCGTCTCTAAACTCCTCCATTTCACTTTCTAACATCCACAGTCTATACTTTTCCTACACAATTTTAATACAAAGTAACAGAAAAGTAACGATAATATTAATATTATTCAAGACAGAACCGAAAGTTATTATTTTATTTATTATTACTGATATTTACATTCCATTCGATTATGCAATGGAGTAGCTCTAAGATTTAGATCTTTAGTGATTCTTTCTCTGTAATAAGATCAACCATTTCTTTTTGAAAACACTTTAACACGCTATTCGACCCATTGGTAAAGCGACCGTGTCCTCCCCACGCACATAAGTGTAAGTATATATGTGTGTGTGTGCAAGTTAAGGCTAGGTAACCCAAGCTAGTGTGCGGCCCCTTCATGTCAGTGATGAGTGTACATAGCGTTACATACTGACAAATTGGTATTCTCGTTTGATACTTTTCATTTTGTAAAGTCAAGCTTGAGCTACCTGTAGACCTATACATACAGCACATTTCCCAATCAGAGGAATTTATTTCCTTTTTGTTTCGATATCTAATTAAAGCATTTATTACTAATAATTAATTAACTAATTGGTTAATTTTAGGATTAAGTTATTTGAAATATGAGGCCCTGCCGCCCTTTTGGTCCCTTTATTGTGGACAGTCTTTGACTTGTAGCACCAAACTGCTGAAAGACCAACTAACACGCTTTAGGTGTAACATATATAAACTTATAAAACTTGAAATAACTTAAGAAACTTCTTTGTGAAAATAATTAGATATAACATTTATTGCAATATAGACATATTTTAATTTAAGATAAAATGAAATAAATGTTGCAGATGTCACTAATACTAGAAAACTAGTATTTGGAACAAAATCTAACTCCCTACAAAAACACCTCTTTTCACTCTGGCAATCTGAGTCGTTAGTTCTATTGAAGACCGCATCATTCACAACCAATCGCTAACCTCTTTTCTCCGTCAACATATAATAACACACATACACACACACACACACACTCCATAACACCCTTTAAAAGTCAAAATATTATATGCCTTATCTATAGCTTTCGTTGCCTATAGCAAATCCGGCATTGACTACGGACATCAGGAAAACAATATCTTTAGTATTTATTATGGTAAGCTTTCAATGAAAGTAGGCTTTATATCATGGGCGTAGCCAGGTGTGAGGTTTGGGGGTTCAGCCCTCCCCCGAAATGAACGGTGGGGGGGTCGATATTGAGTGGCTGATTTTTTGCTTTGATCTTGTTTAATTTAGATGAAATTTTAATACTAAACCACCACGTGCCCCAGTTTAGCCAAGGGGGTTGTAAGTTTAAACCCCCATCTTCTATAAAACAACACAAAAATAATGCAAACGACAATCCCCAAATTCCAAGAGCATAGCTAAATAAGATTTAGATTTTAAAACCACCGCCGAATGTTATGATAAAACCGCCTCTTTAATATAAAAAAGCAAAGTACACACTCAAATATGTATGAGATTAGCCAAAGGGGTTTTGAGTTTAAACCCCCCTTCACCCCTTCAACAGGGTTTGAAGCTAAAAAATACCTCTTCAATATAAAAAAAAAATTACACACTCAAAATGCTATGTGCGTAGTCAAAGGGGTTTTGAATTTAAACATCCATTCAGCAGGTTTGATGCCAAAAATACCTCTTCATTATAAAAATAAAGTAAATTACACACTAAAATTCTTTGAGCGTAGCTAAGCCAAGGGGGCTTTTGAATTTAAACTCTCCTCTTCCAGATGGCTTTTTTTTTAAAGTTTAAAACTCCTCCAGATGGTTTTAAGATTAAAATCCCACTACAGAGAAAAACACATCTTCAATATTATTCTAAAGCAAACTACTCTCATCAGATTCTTTGAGCAGTAGCTAAATGGGGTTGGAATTTTTAAAGCAAATTACAGTCAACTAATTCCAAGAGCGTAGAGGTTACAAATTTCTACCAGTGGCTGAGCTCCACTAATAAAGTGCAGTGGATACTCACATGCCGGAATTGAAAAAGACTAAATGTGGATCAACAAAGATGTCTAAGATTTTAGGAGTCAGTTCTACAGATCGGGTCTCAATCCAGGAAATCCTAGGCCGAACTGGGAGTCGATCCTTAGTAAGGTGGTGACAGAGCGTAGAAATGGGCTTTGTTCTCCGACAAATTGAATTACGCATACCAAGAGTTGCAATGACATGGAGGCCATTACGAGGAAAGCGCAAACATGGACATCCTAGTACAACTTCAAGCCACACTTTCATGGAGGTCCTCAGAGCGGGTTCGAGGCTTCAGATATTGTCAGTGACAGATTTATGTGGAAATAGCTTGCCGCTCAATGCGTCGAACGGTGCAGGAGGATCTAAGTCAGTAAGAGAAGCCCATTAGGTTTTTGAATAGCAGGATAATGCATTGTAGATACCTCAGAATATATATTTTCTTGGCTTTTAATACAGGGGTAGCTCTCGGAGCCACAATGTTTTCACTAAATCCAAGAAGAATCTATTCCCGGGTACAATAAACATCTTCCGAAAGAATGAAGGGTCAGAATATAATAAAGATTAATTACACACACACGCGCGCGCGCGCGCAAGCACACACACACACACACACTCACACACACGCACACAATTATATACATAATTTATTTTAGCGGGGGGAAGAGAGAAAAAATTCCCCCTCCTCCAAAAATAAATCCTTTACGCCCATGCTTTACATATAAATGAAATGGAATATATATATATATACTTCTCTTCATGGCTCAACAGTTTGGACACCAAGTAACGATCACTCTTTTATTTCTTCAAGTCGGACGGACTAGAGGTGCCCCACGGAATTTTAGAGGCGAAAAAAAAAGAAGGGTTGGGGGAGAACAAGTTGTATTCACCCGTCACTAAATGGCAGGGCCGGACTTAACCATTATGGGTAGGGATACGGATAATAAGTGAAAATTAAGAGTATATTAGAAAATAAATTCGTCTATGCATTTTATTCATACTTTACTAGACACAGAATTACTACACGAGCCTTGTGTGTAGCAAAGTCATACAGTATATCATAAGAATTAGGAAACATAGATCACGCTCAATAGCAAGAATTACCATATGTTTCAATCTATCTACGAGAACTTCTGAGCTCAAGTAATTCTTCTTTAGTTTGAGGCGCGAGTAGCTTCTTTCCCTTAGACTCCACAATTACGGGTATTGCATAATGCCGTTTTATTTTAACGCTCGTAGGATTGGCGTTTTCCAAATTGATTGACATTCAAAAATGACAATTTTTGCCCATATATTACAAGAGATATGTATGAATTTTTTAAAGATTTTAATAATTTCCAGGAGCTCCTGGTAAATCGAAAGAAGGCCGTGGGAAATCTGTTATAAGTTATAAAATGGTTTAATTTAATAATTTATACACCTAGATTAGCGCGGGTCCTATGAAAGTGCGGGGCCTATGAAAGTGCGGGGACCACGGCGGTTGCATAGGTTGTAGTGGCCTAAGGCCGGACCTGCAAAATAGCGGCGTATGCTACGCCGCCGGTCGACTAGTAAATAATAATTATCAAAATCAGTGGGCTTTGAAGATGCATGTTCAGGTGTCACTATTATCTGTTTGTTGAAGATGCATGTTCAGATGTCAGTATCAACTGTTTAAATGTTCCCACCAATGTTATCAATATCAGACCTTGCTCAAGAACAAACATACGCACAAGACAAAAGCAATATAAACACGTTGAAAGATTAGCCTTGAGGTCTGTTGCTGGGCTGTCCATGTTGACGTTGGCCAGAATCGTTGCAGTGGTAGCCTGTCGCTGATAATCTGAAATTGACTTTGAAAAGGGTTACACAAAACAAATCCAAAACGTCACTTACAGCAATACGAACCGCTGATTAGGGAGAGGGGAGGGAAGTGTTAGAGTTGTGTTTGACGGGTCAAGGTTACGAGATTTATGAAGCTTCTTCTTGCGTAGATGTTTTGGTGCGTAGATGTTTTGGTATGTAGATGATTTAGTGTTTTACTGAAAGTGCATTTGAATTGAATGAGAGAACAAATAACCGATTGAGGCAACTAAGAAACCATCTCCCTTACTAGTCCTCAAAAGCGAACTGAACATGATATAAGCATGAAAATTGCGCTATAGAAAAGAAATTCAAAAAGTTGTCCGAGCTGCCTTTAATTTCAATTCGATTATATCCATCTCTTTCTGGACCACGGTTCATATCCTAATGCTATCTAAAAACTTTAACACACTTGTTTTGAAACCACACGAGACTTGACAGAAAGATATACAAGTGAATGTAACAAATAGTGTTTAGAAATATAGTGTTTATTTAGTGTCCATCGTAATGTATACTACACATTCTTCCGAGAGCTTTCACTTAATACAGTACACAAATAAAATGAGACTTCTGAAGACTATCTGCATTAAAATAAAAGACAACTAGGTATTAAACTACTTGGAAGCCTGAATTTTTAATATAAAGTCTACACTGCTAACAGTATACTGTTCTTCGTGGTTTTCATTGGACTATATCTTTTATAGCCATCTGTTTAATTTCCTATAAGTCTTCTGTTGACCACATGTTTATAGCCCTTATTTAATGTTCTCCAGGTTTACTGTTGACCACATGTTTATAGCCCTTATTTACTGTCCTCCAGGTTTACTGTTGACCACATGTTTATAGCCCTTATTTACTGTCCTCCAGGTTTACTGTTGACCACATGTTTATAGCCCTTATTTACTGTCCTCCAGGTTTACTGTTGACCACATGTTTATGGCCTTATTTACTGTCCTCCAGGTTTACTGTTGACCACATGTTTATAGCCCTTATTTACTGTCCTCCAGGTTTACTGTTGACCACATGTTTATAGCCCTTATTTACTGTCCTCCAGGTTTACTGTTGACCACATGTTTATAGCCCTTATTTACTGTCCTCCAGGTTTACTGTTGACCACATGTTTATAGCCCTTATTTACTGTCCTCCAGGTTTACTGTTGACCACATGTTTATAGCCCTTATTTACTGTCCTCCAGGTTTACTGTTGACCACATGTTTATAGCCCTTATTTACTGTCCTCCAGGTTTACTGTTGACCACATGTTTATAGCCCTTATTTACTGTCCTCCAGGTTTACTGTTGACCACATGTTTATAGCCCTTATTTACTGTCCTCCAGGTTACTGTTGACCACATGTTTATGGCCTTATTTACTGTCCTCCAGGTTTACTGTTGACCACATGTTTATAGCCCTTATTTACTGTCCTCCAGGTTTACTGTTGACCACATGTTTATAGCCCTTATTTACTGTCCTCCAGGTTTACTGTTGACCACATGTTTATGGCCCATATTTACTGTCCTCCAGGTTTACTGTTGACCACATGTTTATGGCCCTTATTTACTGTCCTCCAGGTTTACTGTTGACCACATGTTTATAGCCCATATTTACTGTCCTCCAGGTTTACTGTTGACCACATGTTTATAGCCCATATTTACTGTCCTCCAGGTTTACTGTTGACCATTCTTCCACTGGTCATCCTGATGATCCTTAACCTGAGACTGATCGTGGAAATACGTCGTTCGTCCAAGTATCTCCAGTACCACCTGGGGGCGGATACCCACGTTCGGTCCATCGTCAACAAGGAGGAGCTGAAGATCACCATGATGCTGGTCAGTGTCATTATTGCCTTCTTCGTCGGACACGCCCCTTACATGGTGTGCAGGTAACTGGCCACTGTCCATCTCACAGCATTTACGGCATTTACAGCATAAACTCGACATTTTAGCTACAGAACTTAAGAATAACTTCAACCATTAGGTTTATATACTAATAAAGTCATATTATTCTGTTCAATGTATGCGCTGGTTTTTTTTTCTAGTCTGGAGTTTTGGGTTTTCGTAAATGGAGTCTTCTGTGTATCAGGTGTAGAGAATACGTGAGCATTGATGAGCTTTAAAAATTATTAAATTGATGTGTATTTTAACAGTGTAGATTCAAATACCCAGGCTTTTCACACTCGTCAGTGTCATCATTTAGTTGGCAACACTGACCTTTGAAAACAGAGTCCTTGACATTATTCTCTTGTCAGTTTATTTCTTCTTCTTCTTTAGCCAGATTTTTGCCGCTGAGCCGTACGCTTCTATGTAGTGTTTGTTTATTTCAAAATCTCTGCTTAACTTTCTCTTTTCTTTTCATTCTTTTTTTCCTTTAAGTTCCCTAAGAATAATTAGATCTATATTTCTCCGATAATTCTACATATCGCTTTTCTTCTTTACTTTATTACTGTATTTTGTTTCGCATAAAGAATGTAGACAAAATCTAAGAATCAAAATGTAAGCGAAGAGCAGATTACTCTGACTAAAGTTTGAAAATCCTTATGGTGATGCTATAGTGATTTGGCTGTAAAAGATTTAGCCTATATTGTGAAAATACAAAACCTTTACTAAACGTAGCTAAGCGCTGTTTCTTAATTAATGTTCACAGTTTCATCTACTCCATCATCGACTTTGACCTAGAAAACAACCTGATAGACGAGGACTCGCTGAAGAATCTCATTACCATCACCCGCACTCTCATGGCCTTGAAGGTCTCGTGCAACTTCATCCTGTACTGCTGGTTCTCCGAGAAGTTCTGGACCACCTTCAAGAGGACCTTCTGCCTGCACCACTGCATCCCCAAGCAGATGTCCCGCATGCCTAACGGTTACAACAATAATAGCCATCGCAACGTCCACAGAACGTCGTGCTATATGACCAAGTTGACCACTTGTTAGAGATCGCAGCTCAGTTCAGAGATGCAGACGGCTTTGAGCCAGTTAACTTCGCTAATGGCTATCCTTAAAGTGTCGCCACCGTAATCAATTGGTTTATCAAGAAATCGATTGGTTTATAAAGAAATAGACTGAATGATTATTCAGGAAAATGATTGACTTATCAAGAAATTGATTTATTTATCAAGAAAGGGATTGGCTTACCAAGAAATTTACTGATTTTTCAAGAAATTGATTAGCTGATCAAGAAATGGAGCTATAGTTTTATAATGGGCAAAGTATAATGTAAGATTTTTCCCGATACCTTGTAAAGTTATTTTGAAAGTATTATTACTTGTTCTAGGTTTTAGTGTTTTAGATTTGTGTTCACATGAAGACGTTAACTGTGTTCGTTAATCTTTAACTGTAATCGTTCATGGTGAACTGTGTTCGTTAATCGTTAAATGTGTTCGTTAATCGTGAACAGGTCCTTACCTAGCATCTCATTGTGTTCACATTAATGTAACATAGTTTATATTAAAATGTAAAATCATTTGTAACATTGGTATTGTTTAAACATTGTTTTTAAACATTGATTATTGTGATTGCAGATATAAACAAAGTTTATTTCTTGAAGAAATACATCCATTGTTACTTGCTCCAGAACAGGGGTTCTCAACCTGTGCGTCGCGATTTGCCAGGGGGTCGCCTAAGACCATCGAAAATATGGATTGTTATTGTCTATTCTTCTATTGCTGTGTGGGTGTGTGTGGGGGGGGGGTCGCGGCAGAGTAGGGGATTCTAAAATGGGGTCACCGAGCTTAAAAGGTTGAGAACCGCTGCTCTAGAATGTACGTTCACTGTGTTCCGTGTGAAAAGTTCCTTCAAGTATTTGAGAAGCAGCTTTGCAGTTTGTTGATTTTGGACTTCAACTTTACTTGTAGGACATTTTATTGATACATTTTTTAGGCATAGATTTCATTTGTATTGAATCTCCAAAGCAATGTTTCTGTTTGGAAGTATAAGTATCCTCTAGTGTTTAATCCTGATCATTGAAACGCAATTTGTTTTCTAAACTGCTTTGTATTTCTAAGAAATGAATTGTTTTTTCATACGTTGCGAATTTGAATGTAGGCCCATAAATGTCTGACACTTGTAAAAGGGAATAAAGCTCCCCAAATTATTTATTTCTACTTATCGCGAAATAAGTCCTAAACAAGTTGCATAAATCTACTTTATATTCAAATTCTGCAGTTAACGAAACAATTTGTCTCCATTATTAAAATAAAGAGAAAACAAGAAAGACATTTTAAAATATACTTAAAAAAACCAAGCTTGCATTAACCGTGTTGCATCAATTAGTTTGGATCAGTCATCTAATTTGTAATAGATCTAGACTAACAATAATACATCTGTGCCATTACATTTTTTTTACTAATTGTTTTTGTTTAGCGCAATTTCATAATTTTCGCTTTCTCAATGTGTTCTGATCCTATCACATGTCTGGACCAGTTGGGAAAAGAGGAGTGGGGAAGAAGGGGGTATTAGGGTGAATGCATTCTAAAAAAAAAAACAACAATAAAAAAAACGACCTGAATTCAAACTCGAAGGCTAAAACCTTCTCAGCCAGAGAATCGCTTATGAAAATAGGTTTTATAGTTATCTATTGATAGCTTCATACTTTAAAGCCTCGACTTATAGCGTATTAATGGGGCTAATTCAACTTATATTACGACATCAGTCAAGTACTATTTATTTCCCCTTGTTCGAGATACCAAACAATATAATTAATTACCAATAGTTAATGAACTAATTGGTTAATTTTTAAAATATATTCTTCTTTTGTCAGTTAATAGAAATAATAATGCAAAATTTGAACTTGATCCGATATTGGGTGTGGGAGAAATAACGTGCACAAACTTTTTATCACTCAGACAGACTGACAGACAGACAGACTGACAGATAGTTGATATAAGCTTTGTAAAAATGGCCAGTATTTGGGGATGAGCTCACCACATTAGCACGCCACTCTAACAACTTAGCAAGCCACTGTGACTGTGGTTTGAATATAAAGAAATAACGCTTGCTGACTGATCAATATCCTGGTCTGAGACTTTAAAATCATAGATCTATTTTTTTGATGTTCAATTGTTGATTATCAATATGTGCCAGCTTCAAGATTTGTGTTTTCGCAAATTTTTGTTGCAATATTTTTTTATGTTGTAAATAGTATTTTCTGTTGTTGATCTATTGTATTGTAACATAGGCCTATATAATTTCTTTTATACACGCACGGCGGACTTTGCTTTTTTTTTTCACAAATGTATACCTATTGTCATTGTTTGATTAACATTAAAGTTATGATATTCTTATGTTAATGTGACGGATTCTCAAGCTATTATTGTATGCGACTCAATGATCAATGTATACTGTGTTACTATGTATGTTTTAATATACTCATTAAATGTTATAGATTTTGCTGTTATTATCAATATTTACTGTCTACACATCGTATATGGACTCAAAATAGGAATTTTTTGGTTCTTTTTTTTGTGTAAAAAAAGCTTACAGGCTGTTTTTTTTTAAAATGTTTCTTCAGGATTAAATTCTAGCCCAAACCTCTGGCCGGACTGAGGGAGATTCTGTTGGACAGTGACCGTCGAATCGACAATGTACAGCGCTTACTAGATAGATTACAAATGATGTTGCCTACACTAAATGTTTACATTGGTTTCCCTATAGTGTACACATTTAAAGCAGTCAAGATGACTTATATGTAAGTCTAGGTAGATAATACTGAACTCAAATATATTTACAGGTGTATAACAGTTTAGTTGGTCTTGAAACATTTGAAAGTTAAGAGAAGAATGTAAATATTCTTGGGACGTCTAGTCCACGAGAAATTCTTGTTATTGAATGTATACCGTACTGTATCTAGATTTTAAAATAGTATATTATTATAATTATAATTATAATTAATATTATTTATTTTTTATTATTATTATATACATTTGACTTTAATTTTTAGAAGCTCTACTTCTCCGAGATCTCACTCTTTTCTAGGAGTTGCTTTTGAGGATAATAATCAGTGCCAGTAGCCTTAGAGGCACAACAAAGTATTTATGTTCAGATCTGTTGGTCTCATGGGAGTCACAACCAAGTATTTATGTTCAGATCTGTTGGTCTCATGGGAGTCACAACCAAGTATTTATGTTCAGATCTGTTGGTCTCATGGGAGTCACAACCAAGTATTTATGTTCAGATCTGTTGGTCTCATGGGAGTCACAACCAAGTATTTATGTTCAGATCTGTTGGTCTCATGGGAGTCACAACAAAGTATTTATGTTCAGATCTGTTGGTCTCATGGGAGTCACAACAAAGTATTTATGTTCAGATCTGTTGGTCTCATGGGAGTCACAACAAAGTATTTATGTTCAGATCTGTTGGTCTCATGGGTAGAGACTTGTGGTCGTTACTTTCTTGTATGGTATGAATTGCATTGACTATAAAACAAATAGATATCACAGAACATCGCTAAGGTCGGAGACACATACGACTACATTAGAAAACAACTTGTTTCTTTACAAACAATTATCATTATATAATGTACACACTTTTAGTCGTGTATCAAGCTAATTTTAATTCTTAAAAAAAATTGTTTTGAAATATTTCCCTCTTTTTGTTTTCAATTATGATGGATGTCGATCGATGCGGTCCGCACCCCGCAATCGCCCACTAGTGACGCCACTGCTGCTAAAATTCTTCATTAAATCAAATTAATTATATATATATTTTTAAATATAAGTAAATGAAAACACTTCCACTATCATGTTTATTATTTGGTGTACACTAACACTATAAAAGAATACATTGAATTTACATATAAACATTTTATTGAAAGGATAACCATTGTAACATATTCAACTTATCCTCAAATAATGTATCATCAAATATCATTTTGATATATTGTAGTATAGACATTATAATTTACCATAAAATAAATGTTTTAATATTTCAGTTTTGTGTTGTCAATTTATCTTGTGATTTCTAATCCATTTATTTCTAATATTTAAAATAAAAGACAACAAACGAAGGCCTACTAAGGCTTTATTATGATGGTTGCATCAATATACAGAGTAAGACTCTACAGATGATCTAAGTTAACTAATCAACATCTAGGACTAGGGCACTTTGTGCACTTACATTCTATACTAAGACATGGCATTAGGAAGACGAAACGGTAGGCGAAGACAAAGTCTTAAACACTGAACAAACTGGAAATGATGACTTGTCCAGTGTCCGATTAGTGTCGAGCTTGCGTCCATTTCTGGCCATTAGATCTGGGGGAGAGATTTTACCCAGAGGCAAGGAATAAGAGATTGGCTCTTCATCGACCCTTCTGTACGGAGGTTCCCTAGCTACAGGATGATCATTTAATAACATCCATTATCATAAGACATGACTCATTGAACGAACGCCATGGGTTCCTCTTCTCATGCGAAGGCCGGAGACCGAGCCAACGAGGGGTTCCTCCGTGTTCCTATAATTTACCGTCACAAGCCGTGAGAAGGCTATCCTCACGCGTATGATCCCCGCTGGGGAACGTAGTGGTGAATGGGACTGGTTAAGACTAAGACTAAGACTGCATTATTGATCCTTACGGAAATGTGTTGTGATTACAAGGACTCTGTTCTCATATAAAGACAACACAACAGAAAAATACACATAGATAGAACAGACACAACAAAAAGAGTTCCTTCAGCGACTACACACAGGCATCTTGGTGCTTTTCGTGTTCCCTGATCAACGAGTGGCGGTGATATAGTCTGACCGAGTGATGTACGAACGAGTTTTTGTATCGCTCTGCTCTTTATTTGATTGACAGCAGTCGCCCACTTCGCGACGACCTGACGTAGTTCTGATGGAGCGGGTGGCCGTTGTCTTCTTAGATTTTTTCGATTTTCCTTAGACACTTTTGTTCCTTTAAATATGGTAAAGTTGTGAGTGTAATTTTTGATGGCCTTTTTATGATGATTTCTAGACGTCGCAACAGTTTAGATGAAGCGTTGCCTTGCCAACAAGTTATTCCGTATATTAGCAGATTTTGCTTCCACACCTACAATGCCTGTTCGCTAGAACGAGCTGTGGAAGCCAACTTGAGACAAGTTCGTCTCCCCTAACAGACATTTCCACGGGGTGCCACGATAGGACCAGGAGTATACCCACGCGATTCCACTCCACCTTGTTTCTTTAACTAACTCACTAAAGCGATTCAATGATTTAATTCAATTATTAAAAAAAAATGATAAAAATAATTGGCCAGTTAATTTTCTAAGTAAAATCTTTCCAACTGAGACGACTGTAACAAGAGAGATGAGTTCTTTAGAAACTTACGCCAGAACGGTCAATTTTCTATTGACTAGTCCACTGGTAGCCGTCTTGCTGAACACAATGATGACCAAATGACGATCAAGCACTGCCTCGGCTTGTTCTTTCTTAATTTTAACTTATCTGACTCGCTTTTTTTAGTAGGAGAACTACTATGTTACAGACGTGAAGAGAATGAATCGTAAAAACCTTTAGATTGTTGATGATCCCATAGTAGGGTGTAGATTTGAATTCTTGGTTAGGAACTGAGTAAGATTTACTAATAATTGGACAAACCGAGAGAAAAATGAGATTTTGAATTTTAGGAATTCTAAGGGCGCACCTGAGTCCACCCAATTCTAATGGTTACTTGACTTTAGTCGGGGAAAGTCAAGGCGGCTGGTCGTTGCACTGGGCCACAATTCACTCTGCTCGTAAACCGGGGGCAAAAGAAACAGATGACCTATACATTATCTGCCCTACAGATCGCATGGTCTGAAAGGGGAACTTTACTTATGTTTTAGAAGGTTTTAAATTAAATTACTTAATTTTATTTTTTCGTTGTTTATTTTTATTGTTCTATTCACTTCACCTAAGGCCTCAAATTATTTGAGGCCGGCCCTGTATGTATGATCTATATTGTTATGTTCTCTTCGCTTTTTACTAATTTTAAATATCATATTTATTATGTAAACTGGTGTTATTCAATTATTTTTTAATCATTAAATATTACAATATGATAAGGGTGGTTTCACTCAAAAAGGCTCGAAATAATTTGAAACATGAAAATAAAGGGAAATAATATTCAACACTTGAGCATTTGTAAACATTCCATCAAACTACCTCCCTTTGTATGTCAGTTAAGTAGTTTGTCCGCACAATGGTTTGTGGAAAATAATTAAAACAAACAAAGACAAAAGACAATTCTTCCTTTGATGACGTTTTGTACGAGCGATTACTTTGAATATGGTATTGATAACATTATTAGACATATTCTGTTCTGGTGATAGGCCTATGGCTCGATGTTTGAAAGACGATTCGCAAATTGTTCCCGATAATTTGTGCCGATGATTGCTGCTTTAATGAAAACATACGGAAGATAAACGTTGATGAAATGTGTATTCAAGATATAGTCTAGGCCTTCACGCCTAATGTAATTATTACATTATTATATTACACTTCAAAAAAATTGAACGGTTAAACCAGAGTTTTCTCTGTGTGAACAATGTTATTTTAAAAAATGAAACATATTTATCCAAAGTAAAAAAAAGATTATTGATCTCTATGACAATTTACACTTATTCACATTAAGATGGCTCGTTTTCATATCGATGGTGGTAATTAAAATTCAATGCAATACACATACAGACTGGTCTCTTAGATTTATGAATATAAATAGTTTGTATAAAAACAAATGCATTGAATTTCTCCTCTATTTTGTTGATAGTACTAAGTAGCAATCTCTTACTTTCATTAATCAAAGGATTAGAAAGATAGGGAAAGGGAGAGAACTTCAACGAGAAACAAAAGAGGGTTGGAATTTGTAATGATTGAAATCTAAAATTGAGATTTAAAAAAATTAATTTAATCAATATAATTGCAACTACAGTGGTAGATTTAACTTTTAAAAAAATAATCGCCTACATCTTGCATCGTTTCCATTCACGATGTTGACTCTATAAGCTGTAATTAATTATCATTTCCTGTTCAACATGCATCCCAACCGGAAGCAATGCGTCCAAATCTCTGGATACGCTAATTGTTACCTACTAAACCGGAAGTAATGCGTCCAAATCTCTGGGTACGCTAATTGTTACCTACACAACCGGAAGTAATGCGTCCAAATCTCTGGGTACGCTAGTTGTTACCTACACAACCGGAAGTAATGCGTCCAAATCTCTGGGTACGCTAATTGTTACCTACACAAACGGAAGTAATGCGTCCAAATCTCTGGGTACGCTAGTTGTTACCTACACAACCGGAAGTAATGCGTCCAAATCTCTGGGTACGCTAGTTGTTACCTACACAACCGGAAGTAATGCGTCCAAATCTCTGGGTACGCTAGTTGTTACCTACACAACCGGAAGTAATGCGTCCAAATCTCTGGGTAAGCTAGTTGTTACCTACACAACCGGAAGTAATGCGTCCAAATCTCTGGGTACGCTAGTTGTTACCTACACAACCGGAAGTAATGCGTCCAAATCTCTGGGTACGCTAGTTGTTACCTACACAACCAAAAGTAATGCGTCCAAAGCTCTGGGTACGCTAGTTGTTACCTACACAACCGGAAGTAATGCGTCCAAATCTCTGGGTACGCTAGTTGTTACCTACACAACCGGAAGTAATGCGTCCAAATCTCTGGGTACGCTAGTTGTTACCTACACAACCGGAAGTCAACATTCTTAGGAACGTTTATTGTACAGTATATAAGTAAAGTTCCCCTTTCAGACCTTTTGATCTATAAGGCAGATGATGTAAAGATCATTTGTTTCTGTGGCCTACGGTTAACGAGGGTGTCATGTAGCCAGCACAACGAAAAACCGCCTTTACTTTCCCCCAACTAATATTAGGTAGTCATTAGAGCTGGGTGGACTCAAAGCCACCAAAAGATCCCAATATTAAAAATACCAGTCTTCAGCAGGATTCGAACCCGTGAGCCCAGTTCCAAGCCAAGCGCTTTACCGCTCAGCCACTATGCCTCCCTAATTGTACAATATCCGAACCAAAGGGGAGGGGAAGGGGACTTAAGATAGTTACATGACTTATAAAGTCTGATAGTTACATGACTTATAAAGTCTGACAGTTACATGACTTATAAAGTCTGATAGTTACATGACTTATAAAGTCTGACAGTTACATGACTTATAAATTCTGATAGTTACATGACTTATATAGTCTGACAGTTACATGACTTATAAAGTCTAAGAGTTACATGACTTATAAAGTCAGACAGTTACATGACATATAAAGTCTGACAGCTACATGACTTATAAAGTCTGACAGCTACATGACTTACAAAGTCTGACAGTTACATGACTTATAAAGTCTGACAGTTACATGAACTATAAAGTCTGACAGTTACATGACTTATAAAGTTTGACAGTTACATGACTTATAAAGTCTGACAGTTATATGACTTATAAAGTCTGACAGTTACATGACTTATAAAGTCTGACAGTTACAAGACTTATAAAGTCTGACAGTTACATGACTTATAAAGTCTGACAAGTACATGACTTATAAAGTCTAACAGTTACATGACTTATAAAGTCTGACTGTTACATGACTTATGAAGTCTGACAGCTACATTACTTATAAAGTCTGACAGTTACATGATTTATAAAGTCTGACAGTTACATGACTTATAAAGTCTGACAGCTACATGACATATAAAGTCTGACAGCTACATGACTTATAAAGTCTGAACGTTACATGACTTATAAAGTCTGATAGTTACATGACTTATAAAGTCATACAGTAACATGACATATAAAGTCTGACAGCTACATGACTTATAAAGTCTGACAGTTACATGATTTATAAAGTCTGACAGTTACATGACTTATAAAGTCTGACAGTTACATGACATATAAAGTCTGACATCTACATGACTTATAAAGTCTGACAGCTACATGACTTACAAAGTCTGACAGTTACATGACTTAGTAAGTCTGACAGTTACATGACTTATAAAGTCTGACAGTTACATGACTTATAAAGTCTGACAGTTACATGACTTATAAAGTCTGATAGTTACATGACTTATAAAGTCTGACAGCTACATGACATATAAAGTCTGACAGCTACATGACTAATAAAGTCTGACAGTTACATGACTTATAAAGTCTGACAGTTACATGACTTATAAAGTCTGACAGTTACATGACTTATAAAGTCTGACAAGTACATTACTTATAAAGTCTAACTGTTACATGACTTATAAAGTCTGACTGTTGCATGACTTATAAAGTCTGACAGTTACATGACTTATAAAGTCTGATAGTTACATGACTTATAAAGTCTTACAGCTACATGACATATAAAGTCTGACAGCTACATGACTTATAAAGTCTGACAGTTACATGACTTATAAAGTCTGACAGTTACATGACTTATAAAGTCTGACAGTTACATGACTTATAAAGTCTGACAGTTATATGACTTATAAAGTCTGACAGTTACATGACTTATAAAGTCTGACAGTTACATGACTTATAAAAGCTGACAGTTACATGACTTATAAAGTCTGACAAGTACATGACTTATAAAGTCTAACAGTTACATGACTTATAAAGTCTGACTGTTACATGACTTATAAAGTCTGACAGCTACATTACTTATAAAGTCTGACAGTTACATTATTTATAAAGTCTGACAGTTACATGACTTATAAAGTCTGACAGCTACATGACTTATAAAGTCTGATACTTACATGACTTATAAAGTCAGACAGTTACATGACATATAAAGTCTGACAGTAACATGACTTATAAAGTCTGACAGCTACATGACTTATAATGTCTGACAGTTACATGACTTATAAAGTCTGACAGCTACATGACTTATCAAGTCTGACAGCTACATGACTTACAAAGTCTGAAAGTTACATGACTTATAAAGTCTGACAGTTACATGACTTATAAAGTCTGACAGTTATATGACTTATAAAGTCTGACAGTTACATGACTTACAAAGTCTGACAGTTACATGACTTATAAAGTCTGAAAGTTACATGACTTAAAATGTCTGACAGTTACATGACTTATAAAGTCTGACAGTTACATGACTTATAAAGTCTGATAGTTACATGACTTATAAAGTCTGACAGCTACATGACATATAAAGTCTGACAGCTACATGACTTATAAAGTCTCATAGTTACATGACTTATAAAGTCTGACAGCTACATTACTTATAAAGTCTGACAGCTACATGACTTATAAAATCTGACAGCTACATGACTTTTAAAGTCTGACAGTTACATGACTTATAATGTCTGACAGTTACATGACTTATAAAGTCTGACAGTTACATGACTTATAAAGTCTGATAGTTACATGACTTATAAAGTCTGACAGTTACATGACTTATAAAGTCTGACAGTTACATGACATATAAAGTCTGACAGTTACATGACTTATAAAGTCTGACAGTTACATGACTTATAAAGTCTTACAGTTATATGACTTATAAAGTCTGACAGTTACATGACTTATAAAGTCTGACAGTTACATGGATTATAAAGTCTTACAGCTACATGACATATAAAGTCAGACAGTTACATGACATATACATTCTTTGTCAACCAACTTTGAAAGAGTTTTATTTAACATATCTTGCACTCTAAGGAAAATCTTGATAAAATATATATAAAAAAAGAAACGAGAAATGCTGTTTTGGTGTAAAAAATACAAAATAACTTCTTGATTTATTCTGTTTTCAATCAATGTTTTCATCATTTGCTTTCAACTCCCGTTATTATCTCCACGAAAATTTCAACAATTATCTTTCTAGTATGACACATATTTTTTGTTGTTTCGTTTCTATTTCTCCTAATAGGACACTTCACAATTTGTATTTGCAAATGTAAAAAAAAAACTTTGGTAGAATAACATGAGTTAAGGAAAAATAGAAAGGCCTGAACTCTATAATTTAAAACTTTTCTCCTAGACTGCCATTGCTATCTCAAGGAATGCAAGTCAAAATACATAAAAATGATTAACATTCGACTAGGGAAACAGACAAATCAATACGAACACAGTTGAAGAACCAAAGCAGGAAAAACTGGCATTTAAAAAAACAATTCTGAAAGTTTAAACGTGGTTTAAGTTAAGATTTTAAAAAAATAAGGTCACGTCATTACATAATCTTCACTATTGGCGTTTCCATTGTGTACAGAATACTATATGAATTGGAAGGCCCAAATATAAAGCCATAGTTATCATTTTCTATGACATTAAGACCACTAGTTTGTTTGACACTGACCAGCATGCGTCATTGGAAATGTTGAACTATTACTGACATACTTTACACTTTGATCCTCACGCGCCGTTCGGCACGTTTGGCGGCAAGCTGTCTTCATAAAGATTTTTCAATGGCAATGGCCTAAGCATTTTCCCACCTGATGTCTACTGTTCTGAGGTCCTCCATGAAAGTGTGGCGCCAACTTATACGAGGGCGTCCTTGTTTGCGCTTTCCTCGTATTGGCCTCGATGTCATTGCAACTATTGGTATGCGTGAATCATTCTTTCAGAGAACATGCCCCGCAGACGTAATGCGACGCTCGGTAACAACCTCATTAAGTGGTCGAGTCCCAGCTCGGCATAGGATTTCTTTGAGACCCGATATCTGTAACTGACTCCTAAAATCCATTTTTGTTGAGCCACATTTAGTCTTTTCTCAACAGATATTGAACTATAAAGTAATATAATGCTCGTGGTTCATTTGGAGGATAGTTGCAGATAGCATGGAACATACACTTTGAGATCTTTGGCGAATGAATGAGGATACATTGATACTAATTAAAGGTGACAGCAAACTAAATACAACTAACCAAAATCTCAAAATATGAGCTGGTTATGATCTAAAACATTTTACAACGTTAAAATATAGTCACTCTGTATGTTTCTTGGATGCTTTTTAAAATATTATTTTCGCACTAGGGGTCGTCTCTGGCGTACCAAGACAACTGACGACAATGCCGCATCATTCACATCAACCTCTTCCCACCGTCACCATAGAAACACTCCGTCACAGAGAGGTCGTAATTTTCTTTCTGAATGTAGTGAAACCTTCTGTCTGAGGCTCTGAGCTCCATTGGAAGTGCAGTATGTGTAACTACCTTATGTTACTGTAGATTTCGCCATGTTTCTCCAATGTCACCCCAGACGTTCAACTATGTGACTGGTAGAAACTATCACCATAAAGTAACGAGTACATTTAGTCTATTTCCTTCATTTTATATTTGAACATAAAACAAAATCCTTAGTTCGTATTCTAGTATCATTTAGTGCCAGAAGAGTAACATGCACACACACACATTTTGAAGTTCAAATAAGATCTCAATACAATGTTCTAAGAACTAAGACCAGAACAATGTAGGTTATGACCTTTCAATTGTGAAATATCATTTCCGTATGGTCGGATCACTGAGTCCGCCTCTGTAGTCCATCCATATGTCCAGCTTGGGCAAAGGTGCTTCAGGAATGTTAATTAATCAGTTCGAGAGGACCGTCTCCTTAAAGTATGGGTAATGAAAGGTCAGGATCAGATTATTCATACATCCACGTGAGTGTCTGGGAAAGATGTGACCTACTTATTGAACTTAATAATTACCAAACTCGTCCGCATCTGTAAATAGTCCGTTCAGTTGTTGAGATTAAATCCCATTTTAACAAGGTGTTTCTATAAATATGCTTCAAACTGTTACAACCCAAGAAATTGTATTTACAATCAATCGTAGATTTGTATTCTTGTGTAAACAATATCGTTTGGTAATCTGCAGGGTGGTTTTGCCCTTATGTTAATGTTTACGTTACACTTAAAAATATTTTTTTTTCTTGATCATCCTTTAAAAAATCCTCTTGCCAACAGCTGAGCTAAAAATAGCCAACTCTCGTACAAAACACGCCACGGTCTTTTAAAGTGCGCCTGAAAGGTATTGAATTTAAGTAAGATTAATAGCTACTAATGGGGAGTGTGGCTGGGGAGCCTAAACCGCGTGTCTACCTAAATGAAAGAAGAGCAAGATAGGCTTGAGTTTGAATCTCAGTGGCGATGAGAACTTTAAACTCCAGCATGGTGGTCGGGCCTGGGCTTCTATCGTCTGCACATTAGTACACACAAGAGATTGGACCCGAACGAGTTAAGTAGGTCAATACTTAAATAAGTAAGGAGCCACTTTAAACATAATAAAGGTAATAATCTAACTTCATTAATTGTCATTTTAAAGAAAATAATGCACAGTATCATTAACATTTTAAAAACTTATTAAATGTCAGTCTACATTTTATTGAAATTTTTAATCAGGCTTTCACGCGTTGTCCTGGTGTGTTTTCTTTGAAATGAAGGCCCAGAGTGACCAAAAAAAAAAACATACAAAAGTGAGAAAAACATTATTTGTTTACTTACTTTTAAATATTTAAGATTTGTACATCATTTCACGACTATTCAGTTGTGACCTTCAAACTTTACCACATTTGATGCAAGGTTATTCCAGCTAGAGCTAGTTTCATTGGACTTGCTTTTTTTTTTCTTCTCTGAAGCCAGAGTTGTTCACTTGTCTGCTGCAATTTGTGTGCCTGTTTTCACAGCGGGACGCCATGATGCTCTGTCATGTGCTTCTGTCTCCCAGGTGGCTGGGTCAATGCTGAAGGATTTCAGAGAAGCTTTGAGGATGTCCCTGAAACGTTTTCTTTATCCGCCTTGCGAGCGCTTTACTTCCCTTAATTTGTCTTACAGGGAGGCGGGGGGTTGTCTTCCATTCTGCAGGTGTGGCCTGCCCATCGCAGCTAGGATTAACTACTGACTAACTAACCAAGTGGATTCCCTGGGACAGGATTTTGTCGAGACCCCTATCCTCTTATAAAGACCTAATGAGCTTAATTAATGCTTTGATGATGATAGTATATGTACAAATAATCTCATTTATCTTTTTTTCATGTCAAGTAGGCATGTCATAAGAAAGGTTCATGACTTTTTTTCATGTCAAGTAGGCATGTCATAAGAAAGGTTCATGACATTTTTTCATGTCAAGTAGGCATGTCATAAGAAAGGTTCATGACTTTTTTCATGTCAAGTAGGCATGTCATAAGAAAGGTTCATGACTTTTTTTCATGTCAAGTAGGCATGTCATAAGAAAGGTTCGTGACTTTTTTTCATGTCAAGTAGGCATGTCATAAGAAAGGTTCGTGACTTTTTTTTCATGTCAAGTAGGCATGTCATAAGAAAGGTTCGTGACTTTTTTATGTCAAGTAGGCATGTCATAAGAAAGGTTCATGACTTTTTTTAATGTCAAGTAGGCATGTCATAAGAAAGGTTCATGACTTTTTTCATGTCAAGTAGGCATGTCATAAGAAAGGTTCATGACTTTTTTTCATGTCAAGTAGGCATGTCATAAGAAAGGTTCGTGACTTTTTTTCATGTCAAGTAGGCATGTCATAAGAAAGGTTCGTGACTTTTTTTTTCATGTCAAGTAGGCATGTCATAAGAAAGGTTCGAGACTTTTTTTATGTCAAGTAGGCATGTCATAAGAAAGGTTCATGACTTTTTTTCATGTCAAGTAGGCATGTCATAAGAAAGGTTCATGACATTTTTTCATGTCAAGTAGGCATGTCATAAGAAAGGTTCATGACTTTTTTTTCATGTCAAGTAGGCATGTCATAAGAAAGGTTCGTGACTTTTTTTCATGTCAAGTAGGCATGTCATAAGAAAGGTTCGTGACTTTTTTTTATGTCAAGTAGGAATGTCATAAGAAAGGTTCATGACTTTTTTTCATGTCAAGTAGGCATGTCATAAGAAAGGTTCATGACATTTTTTCATGTCAAGTAGGCATGTCATAAGAAAGGTTCATGACATTTTTTCATGTCAAGTAGGCATGTCATAAGAAAGGTTCATGACTTTTTTCATGTCAAGTAGGCATGTCATAAGAAAGGTTCATGACTTTTTTGTATTTGTAGGCCCACCTTTGAGTACCTGGTTGGTGCAGCGCTGTGCTCTGAATCAGTCCGCACTCTGTGCGAGTTTTGTTATGGAATGGACATCCGGTTGGATGATGAGTTTTATGGAGTTGAAAGTTCTGAATAAAATAGCGAGAAATTCAACAACGAATTAAATTCAGTTTAATGAATAATTTAAAACCTGAGTGACACTCGGATTGACTCTACAGAGAGACGCGAATGTATTGATGTTTACTTGAGTGACACTCGGATTGACTCTACAGAGAGACGCGAATGTATTGATGTTTACTTGAGTGACACTCGGATTGACTCTACAGAGAGACGCGAATGTATTGATGTTTACTTGAGTGACACTCGGATTGACTCTACAGAGAGACGCGGATGTATTGATGTTTACTTGAGTGACACTTGGATTGACTCTACAGAGAGACGCGAATGTATTGATGTTTACTTGAGTGACACTCGGATTGACTCTACAGAGAGACGCGGATGTATTGATGTTTACTTGAGTGACACTTGGATTGACTCTACAGAGAGACGCGGATGTATTGATGTTTACTTGAGTGACACTCGGATTGACTCTACAGAGAGACGCGAATGTATTGATGTTTACTTGAGTGACACTCGGATTGACTCTACAGAGAGACGCGGATGTATTGATGTTTACTTGAGTGACACTCGGATTGACTCTACAGAGAGACGCGAATGTATTGATGTTTACTTGAGTGACACTCGGATTGACTCTACAGAGAGACGCGAATGTATTGATGTTTACTTGAGTGACACTCGGATTGACTCTACAGAGAGACGCCAATGTATTGATGTTTACTTGAGTGACACTCGGATTGACTCTACAGAGAGACGCCAATGTATTGATGTTTACTTGAGTGACACTCGGATTGACTCTACAGAGAGACGCGGATGTATTGATGTTTACTTGAGTGACACTTGGATTGACTCTACAGAGAGACGCGGATGTATTGATGTTTACTTGAGTGACACTCGGATTGACTCTACAGAGAGACGCGGATGTATTGCTGTTTACTTGAGTGACACTCGGATTGACTCTACAGAGAGACGCGAATGTATTGATGTTTACTTGAGTGACACTCGGATTGACTCTACAGAGAGACGCGGATGTATTGATGTTTACTTGAGTGACACTCGGATTGACTCTACAGAGAGACGCGGATGTATTGATGTTTACTTGAGTGATACTCGGATTGACTCTACAGAGAGACGCGAATGTATTGATGTTTACTTGAGTGACACTCGGATTGACTCTACAGAAAGACGCGGATGTTTTGATGTTTACTTGAGTAAAACTCAGATTGACTCTACAGAGAGACGCGGATGTATTGATGTTTACTTGAGTGACACTCGGATTGACTCTACAGAGAGACGCGGATGTATTGATGTTTACTTGAGTGACACTCGGATTGACTCTACTGAGAGACGCGGATGTATTGATGTTTACTTGATGGACACTTGGATTGACTCTACAGAGAGACGCGGATGTATTGATGTTTACTTGAGTGACACTCGGATTGACTCTACAGAGAGACGCGAATGTATTGATGTTTACTTGAGTGACACTCGGATTGACTCTACAGAAAGACGCGGATGTTTTGATGTTTACTTGAGTAAAACTCAGATTGACTCTACAGAGAGACGCGGATGTATTGATGTTTACTTGAGTGACACTCGGATTGACTCTACAGAGAGACGCGGATGTATTGATGTTTACTTGAGTGACACTCGGATTGACTCTACTGAGAGACGCGGATGTATTGATGTTTACTTGAGTGACACTTGGATTGACTCTACAGAGAGACGCGGATGTATTGATGTTTACTTGAGTGACACTCGGATTGACTCTACAGAGAGACGCGAATGTATTGATGTTTACTTGAGTGACACTCGGATTGACTCTACAGAGAGACGCGGATGTATTGATGTTTACTTGAGTGACACTCGGATTGACTCTACAGAGAGACGCGGATGTATGATGTTTACTTGAGTGACACTCGGATTGACTCTACAGAGAGACGCGGATGTATTGATGTTTACTTGAGTGACACTCGGATTGACTCTACAGAGAGACGCGAATGTATTGATGTTTACTTGAGTGACACTTGGATTGACTCTACAGAAAGACGCGAATGTATTGATGTTTACTTGATGGACACTTGGATTGACTCTACTGAGAGACGCGAATGTATTGATGTTTACTTGAGTGACACTCGGATTGACTCTACAGAGAGACGCGGATGTATTGATGTTTACTTGAGTGACACTCGGATTGACTCTACAGAGAGACGCGGATGTATTGATGTTTACTTGAGTGACACTCGGATTGACTCTACAGAGAGACGCGGATGTATTGATGTTTACTTGAGTGACACTCGGATTGACTCTACAGAGAGACGCGGATGTATTGATGTTTACTTGAGTGACACTCGGATTGACTCTACAGAGTGACGCGGATGTATTGATGTTTACTTGAGTGACACTCGAATTGACTCTACAGAGAGACGCGGATGTATTGATGTTTACTTGAGTGACACTCGGATTGACTCTACAGAGAGACGCGGATGTATTGATGTTTACTTGAGTGACACTCGGATTTACTCTACAGAGAGACGCGGATGTATTGATGTTTACTTGAGTGACACTCGGATTGACTCTACAGAGAGACGCGGATGTATTGATGTTTACTTGAGTGACACTCGGATTGACTCTACAGAGAGACGCGGATGTATTGATGTTTACTTGAGTGACACTCGGATTGACTCTACAGAGAGACGCGGATGTATTGATGTTTACTTGAGTGACACTCGGATTGACTCTACAGAGAGACGCGGATGTATTGATGTTTACTTGAGTGACACTCGGATTGACTCTACAGAGAGACGCGGATGTATTGATGTTTACTTGAGTGACACTCGGATTGACTCTACAGAGAGACGCGGATGTTTTGATGTTTACTTGAGTGACACTCGGATTGACTCTACAGAGAGACGCGAATGTATTGCTGTTTACTTGAGTGACACTCGGATTGACTCTACAGAGAGACGCGGATGTATTGATGTTTACTTGAGTGACACTCGGATTGACTCTACAGAGAGACGCGGATGTATTGATGTTTACTTCTCCCGTATATTAATTCCAATGTCATCTAAACATTGTTCTGTTTGTTAATCCACATTTAGAATACGTTTTGTTTCCATCAGTTTGTTTGTTGTAATTGTGTACTTTTGTCAGCTGTAACATTGTATTCTAGACGTAAATGGAACAGATCCTACATTCAAAAAGTAATGGGAATCATTCATTACGCGCGGTCTAGACACACATACGCTTATACATCAGCACACAAGCACAAGCAAACAAAAAACCTCGTTTATTTCGTCCCCGCTTCTTTCTTTCACTAACGAATGGTATAGAGAGAATTGAGAAAGCAGAATGGCTGAGCTCATAGACCACCTGAAGTTTGAGATGTCATCAACTCTAATAAATGTGTCCTTTCAACTTTGTTCTCAGCCGGAGAACAGCTTGTTTTACGACCTACACTGAACTATATTCTGATGAGAATACTTAACCTTAGACATGAGAATACACACACACACACACACATACATATTCATTTACGTAGAAACAAACTAGTGTCTCTTTTTTATTTACAGCAGTAAATGTCCACTGATGAAACCTTTTGAGTTTACAGGTTTACCACAAACAAAGTTTATTTACCAGCTACACAGAAACAAAATAAACAAGTTCACCAGAAACATAGTTTATTTACAAGTTTACCAGTAACATAGTTTATTTACAAGCTCACCAGAAACATAGTTTATTTACAAGCTCACCAGAAACATAGTTTATTTACAAGCTCACCAGAAACATAGTTTATTTACAAGCTCACCAGAAACATAGTTTATTTACAAGCTCACCAGAAACATAGTTTATTTACAAGCTCACCAGAAACATAGTTTATTTACAAGCTCACCAGAAACATAGTTTATTTACAAGCTCACCAGAAACATAGTTTATTTACAAGCTCACCTGAAACATAGTTTATTTACAAGCTCACCAAAAACATAGCTTATTTACAAGCTCACCAGAAACATAGTTTATTTACAAGCTCACCAGAAACATAGTTTATTTACAAGCTCACCAGAAACATAGTTTATTTACAAGCTCACCAGAAACATAGTTTATTTACAAGCTCACCAAAAACATAGCTTATTTACAAGCTCACCAGAAACATAGTTTATTTACAAGCTCACCTGAAACATAGTTTATTTACAAGCTCACCAAAAACATAGCTTATTTACAAGCTCACCAGAAACATAGTTTATTTACAAGCTCACCAGAAACATAGTTTATTTACAAGCTCACCAAAAACATAGCTTATTTACAAGCTCACCAGACACATAGTTTATTTACAAGCTCACCTGAAACATAGTTTATTTACAAGCTCACCAAAAACATAGCTTATTTACAAGCTCACCAGAAACATAGTTTATTTACAAGCTCACCAGAAACATAGTTTATTTACAAGCTCACCAGAAACATAGTTTATTTACAAGCTCACCAAAAACATAGCTTATTTACAAGCTCACCAGAAACATAGTTTATTTACAAGCTCACCTGAAACATAGTTTATTTACAAGCTCACCAAAAACATAGCTTATTTACAAGCTCACCAGAAACATAGTTTATTTACAAGCTCACCAGAAACATAGTTTATTTACAAGCTCACCTGAAACATAGTTTATTTACAAGCTCACCAGAAACATAGCTTATTTACAAGCTCACCAGAAACATAGTTTATTTACAAGCTCACCAGAAACATAGCTTATTTACAAGCTCACCAGAAACATAGTTTATTTACAAGCTCACCAGAAACATAGTTTATTTACAAGCTCACCAGAAACATAGTTTATTTACAAGCTCACCAGAAACATAGCTTATTTACAAGCTCACCAGAAACATAGTTTATTTACAAGCTCACCAGAAACATAGCTTATTTACAAGCTCACCAGAAACATAGTTTATTTACAAGCTCACCAGAAACAGTTTATTTACAAGCTCACCAGAAACATAGTTTATTTACAAGCTCACCTGAAACATAGTTTATTTACAAGCTCACCAGAAACATAGTTTATTTACAAGCTCACCAGAAACATAGTTTATTTACAAGCTCACCAGAAACAGCTTAAGGTTCACCACATATTATTTTACACGATTACAAGAAATAGAGTTTACAAGAATAGAAGGAGCCTTATAAGAAAATGTTACCTAAAAGCTTACAAATTCTCAAATCCGGCCCTGGGAGGGGATCCTGTGTACAGTACGATGTCACTAGCTGAAACCTGATTGGATCAAGGAACTGTCCATAAGTAGAGAGACAAGAAAATGACCTTGCCAAGACTAAAGAGAAAATGAGAGACTTGGCTCAGAGCTGCCAGATCATAAGTCTGAAGTGTTGCATAAATCCCGTACAATAACAAATGGTGGGCGTACAAACAAATTATATTGATTTCCTGGTCCCCCAAGTCACACGTGAACAGATAAAACCAGACCAAAATAAAACATCAATAGTCTTACGACAACATCTCAACGTTAAGTCTTATGACCACATCTTAAGCTGTGTTTTGAAGTCATCTCAACATTAAGTGTTACATAATCAAAACATTAAATTTACGATATCGTCTCAACATTAAATTTACGATATCGTCTCAATATTAAATTTCATTAGAGATTCTCGCTAATGTATCGTTCGGGTTCCATGACAGAATCTTTAAGTATGAGACTGAAATATGTTCCTGCAACATTCAGGTTTGTATTTTTTCATATCCTAAGGACATAAAAAAAAATAAGGCATAGGGAAGTTGCCAAAATTGAGGTCAATAGACATTTGTTTACGGTGGAGAATACGTATACGACTGATTCTTTACTACCAAAGTTAACCTGTGTTACATGTGGAAGGTAACGTCTCTCCAGAATAGGGATCTATTGTCAAATGAAACTTTCTCGTTCTATGACTGAAGGAGGCCAACAAGACATTCTAATTAATGCTTCGTCTGACAACGGTTTTTACAGCAGAACTTACAATATCATTTTCAAAGATTCTGTAGATTCGTTATGTAGTTTGGTACAAAACATTACCTACCTTTCCTTGACCTCTCTATTGCGATGTGTTTTTTTTTTAAGTACCTGGAAGTTCATGTTTTGCTTCAGTACATACACCTCAGTCCAAACTTCTGTTTCAGTACATTCATCACAGTTAAAAGTCAAAACTTCTGTTCAGCTTTATTTGTCCTCTCTTAACCAAACAGTCACTAAAGCACGTGTCTCGGGAGTGAAACGAGGCATTAAAATACAATTGATCAGCAAACTTAACTCACACTGTATCCAGACTCCACCGCTTCGTCTCCGCCCCGTGTTCCCACCACCACCCCGCCCACTCGTCTTTCTGTCATCACCGCCTCTGTTGTGGCCACCCTGTCTCCATTATACCAAAAGTAAAGTCTCTCCTTCCTCTGACGGAGAGAATCGTCTTTTGAAATACTCACGAGGTTTGAAACGTAATCTTTCAAAAAGCACGATTTCACTTCGGGGAACTTTTAATAGTTCCATCCAAGCCTGTTTTGTTATGTTCCCTTGTAGTTGATGGCTCTGAAATTGTAGAGTCAATATCTGGACAAATATGGTTGGTCATTTGGTGTTAGGTCAAGGGTACGTGTGGTGAAATAGTTAGTATTTGTTTATGTTTGTGTAACGTCGTGAGAATGTGTTCACAACATTGATTTAGTGTGCTACTATCCAAGTCTCTTTCGTCAGTTCATGTGTCGTTCTAGTTTAATAAAGCCTTGTTTTAGGTTACTCTTCAGTGTTCCTTTATTTCTTATTACAATTTGTAGTTGATGGCTCTGAAATTGTAGAGTCAATATCTGGACAAATATGGTTGGTCATTTGGTGTTAGGTCAATGGTACGCCTTTTTTTTTGCTGTTGCTAAGATAGGTTAGGGTATTTATCTATCTATCTATCTATCTATCTATCTATCTATCTATCTATCTATCTATCTATCTATCTATCTATCTGTCTGTCTGTCTGTCTGTCTGTCTGTCTGTCTGTCTTTTTATCGTAAACATACTCCTTAGTATTGTCACATCCTGGATAATTAGAAAACTAGGTTACGTCTGCAGGAAGGGGTATCACCTTGAAAAAAAAAAGTCCACAACGCCATTATAAGACTAAGACTGTTTTATTGATCCTTTTGGAAATTTGTTGTGATTACAAGGACTCTTTTCTCAAATAGAGACAACACAACAGAAACATACACATACATAGAACAGACACAACATAAAGAGCTCATTCAGCGACTACACAGGCATCTTGATCCTTTTCATGTTTCCTGATCAACGAGTGGCGTTGATACAGTCTGACCGAGTAAGGTACGAACGAGTTTTGTACCGCTATATTCTTGACTTGTTTGACAGCAGTCGCCCACTTCGCGACGACTTGACGTAGTTCTGATGGAGCGGGTGGTCGTTGTCGTCCAAGATTTTTCCGATTTTTCTTTGACATTTCTGTTCAAAAAGTTCCTTTAAATATGTTGATGTTGTGCGTGTGATTTTTGATGCCCTTTTTATGATGTTTTCTAGGCGGCCCAACAGGTTAGAAATCGGTTAGATGAAGCGTTGCCTTGCCAACAAATTATTGCGTATGTTAGCAGATTTTGCATAGTCGTACGGTAAAAATTATCTAGGATCTTCTTATTTAGTTTAAGGCTATTTAGTTTGTATAGAAAAAAAAGTCTTTGGGCAGTTTTTTTTGTCAGTTACTATTGGCCGTTAGAAAGGGTTTTATCCAACAGCCAGGCGTAGATCATTACTCATCACCCCAAGTCCTGAGTGTTTAACAATGGAATTGACCATTACTGGGTTGGGTCGTACAATACAAGTGGTGCACAGCACCTCGGTCATGAAGTATCACTGAGATAAACTCAGATCTGGAAAAGAGCAGGAAGGAATGATTCTCCCGTAGGGCCGTCCGGAGTTATGTCCGGCGCCGAGTGCCTCTTCTATTGCTGCTGACCCTTCCCTGCCGTCACTCAGGGCTAGCAGACTGAAACAAGAGCTGGTTATCAGTAGGACTGTAGCCGTGCTGATTTCTTTGTTAAGTATTCGGGCTCTAATTGCACTGAATGCCTTGATCAGCCCCGTGAGTTCTGCGTCCATAGTAAATGCGGCTAAGACGCATGGACTAGAAAGCCTGTCTAATTCATTCGTTCTGGGTAGTCTACTAGGAGTCCACACCTAGCTCTCGTCTTTACCGATCCACCTGTATAAAAGTAGATGATATCTGTTTGAGTTGGGCTTATGGAATATGCCACTTGGTGACTCCATCCTGTCCTAAAAGAATCAGGTTTATTTATTGGGTGGGCATGGAAAGCATGCACTTAATCTTTTAACTGTAACCCAGTCAATGAAGACCTCAGCTGGTTTGACGAATTAGCCGCTAGGTGTAGAAATGGCTACATTTTAATGCATTCTTTTCTCTCCACTGATTGACAAGCATAAATGTTGGTAGTCGCGAGTCGCCCTTTTTTAAAACTCTCGTATACCACTGTATCCTCCCCCCCCCCCTTCTCTCCTTAATTGTGAAGCATCACCAGCTTCTTCCAGACAAGTGCAATGACAAATTTCATCGGAGAAAAGTGGGAAAAGAGATACAGTTTACGACACTAACATTTAAAATGCAGTTGATCACGAACAAAAAACTATTACAATAAGATGTCATATAATCATATTTGGTACAATGTGTACAATTGCGTTACGACAATATGTCAAAGCAATGGTGTCACTTAAGTGTTGGAACAGTATTCCTACTTAACAAAATAATAACAGAAAAAACAATGGCAGAAAATATTGTGATAAAACATTGGATTGACTTGTGTGAAATTGAAACCATAGATTGACCTGTGTGAAAATGAAACCTTGGATTGACCTGTGTGAAAATGAAGCTTTGGATTGACCTGTGTGGAAATGAAGCTTGGATTGACCTGTGTGGAAATGAAGCTTGGATTGACCTGTGTGAAAATGAAGCCTAGGATTGACCTGTGTGAAATTGAAGCTTTGGATTGACCTGTGTGAAAATGAAGCCTTGGATTGACCTGTGTGGAAATGAAGCTTGGATTGACCTGTGTGGAAATTAAGCTTGGATTGACCTGTGTGAAATTGAAGCTTTGGATTGACCTGTGTGAGAATGAAGCCTTGGATTGACCTGTGTGAAATTGAAGCCTCGGATTGACCTGTGTGAAAATGAAGCCTTGGATTGACCTGTGTGGAAATGAAGCTTGGATTGACCTGTGTGAAAATGAAGCCTTGGATTGACCTGTGTGAAAATGAAGCCTTGGATTGACCTGTGTGAAAATGAAGCTTGGATTGACCTGTGTGGAAATGAAGCTTGGATTGACCTGTGTGAAAATGAAGCCTTGGATTGACCTGTGTGTAATTGAAGCCTTGAATCGACCTGTGTGAAATTGAAGCCTTAGATTGACCTGTGTGGAAATGAAGCTTGGATTGACCTGTGTGGAAATTAAGCTTGGATTGACCTGTGTGAAATTGAAGCTTTGGATTGACCTGTGTGAGAATGAAGCCTTGGATTGACCTGTGTGAAATTGAAGCCTTGGATTGACCTGTGTGAAATTGTAGCTTTGGATTGACCTGTGTTATACAAAGCCTTGGATTGACCTGTGTGAAAATGAAGACTTGGATTGACCTGATTGAAATTAAAGCCTGGGAGTAACCTATACATTAAAAACAAGACTGGAGTATTTCTCTTGTTATTCTCTCATTATTTTTATCTTTTTTTCCCCATTCTCGTTGCCGTAGAGAGACCAAAATAAAAAAAAATCCGAAAATAAAATCCTCCTTGTGTAACATAGCGTGAGGTCAGTATTTCGTCACCGGACAGGTCAATTTAATTGCAGGAAGTCACAAGGGAGAACATCCTTGACAAAGAATAAACAGAGCAATGTATCAGAGATTAAGATTTGTAAACGAAGTTGAAAGCATCTAGTAGGGGAGACAACTTATGTTACGTATAAAGATCTTAAGCTATTTCATATTAGAAGGAGAGAGTAACCAAAGAGTTAATTTAACAGGGAACCCTAACCCAGGAAGCATTAAAGTGATCAGAGAAGCAACTAAAAAGATTGTCAAACATTTAATTAATTTAATTTTAAGTTTTAAACTAGCATAAAAACTACTTTGTGTTTTAAATTTCTCACGGTTACAGTATTTTCTATGTCAACCGAGATGTGGTCATTAGGCTCTAAACAGTCAACTGAGGTGTGGTCATTTGGCTCTAAACAGCCGAGGTGTGGTCATTTGGCACTAAACGGTCAACTGAGGTGTGGTCATTTGGTTCTAAACTTAGGAACCGAGGTGTCCCCATTTGACATTAAACAGTCTACCGAGGTGTGGTCATCATAGCACTAAGCAGTCAACCAAGGTGTGGTCATTGGTCTCTAAACAGTCAACTGACATGTGGTTATATACCACTAAAAAGTCAACTGACATGTGGTCATATAGCACTAAACAGTCAACTGACATGTGGTCATATAGCACTAAACAGTCAACTGACATATGGTCATATAGCACTAAACAGTTAACAGTTAATCTGTCCGGGTCGTTGTGGTACTCAAAGCTGGCACAGCAAAAGCTTCAGTCGCCTAACAGACTTCTTCTAATGCTTCGACTGTCTCTTTCTGTTCCTCTGTGCACTTTTTGTTAAGATCGACGCATTCTTTGTAACTATCAGTACAACCACAGTCTTGAATCAGTAACAGTGGATTGATAAATAATGTTGGACTTCTCTCTCTCAAAGGTCTAACATAAGCCTTCCACAGTACGCATCAGTTTGTCCATCGAATGATCATCGAATCCAGCAAAGTACTATTTTTTCACTTAGGTCTCGTAACAAGTCCTAAATGGTGTCCAGGAGCTCACCAATATCTGGTTCTACCTCAAACGGGTAGGTCTCGGGATCCTCCCCTTCATCAACCAGGTCCTGTCGAAGACGTGCTCTCATCTTTTCTTTGGTCCAAACGATCTTCAGCTCTCTGGCTCGGAGCTCCTCCTTTAACTGTTTGTAGCTCAGTTCGTCTAACTTCCTCAGCGTTGTCATTCTTTCCTTTTGTTGTGCTGCCCAAATCCAACTTCCAGACATCATTTGTTGTAAATCCAAGGCAGACACTCAACGAAAGGTAGGAGGTAATAATAAATGATGTATTTATTCTAAGCTAGCAACCAATAGTTTGACTTGGACTTCCGCTATCAAGTCACAGGGAGTAATGTCTTAAGTCCTACTTAATACTAGAACATACCACCGACACACTTCCCAGTGGCTCCAGGTCATCCGAACAGTTCACTAGTATCACACAGGACAACACTTAGCACCTGACTGTTCAGACTCCCATAACTTCAGCTGGATCTATAACAGTCCTTCTTCCTAATATCAACATGTCTTCTACTACTTGTGTTGAATGGTGCTCTGATGCGCACCATCAGTTAGCTCGGGAGCGGCGTTACAACAATATTTTCTAGTTTACGAGATCTAAACGGGACGGACGAATGGACAGACAGACCCTACAAAAATAGCGTCTATTCCCCTTTCAGGGGCCGCTAAAAATGTTATTAATTGCGCTAATTTATTGTTGTTTGTCTAGATCTATTACAAATTTAATTACAAGATTTATCCAGGGTAATTGATACAATTACACTTTGTATACAAATTGTTTTTTTTTTAAAGTAATCTTTTATGGTTTTTTTTTGTTTTAGATCTCATCGGGACGGACGGACAGACAGACCACACAAAACTTATAGCGGCTATTCCTTTTTGGGGGCACTAAAAATCCGCGATTATGAAAAGAAGATTATTGTCAATAGTCTTAACAGGTTGGGATTACCCGACAATGAACACAGTGAGAACTTGTTGATTTCAGTTTGGATTCCAGGTCTATTGAAGTTGGCCATTTCATACCACAACGCCAATTAGTGTACGAAATATCTAGCTCAAACACATTGCACGTAACTCTTACTCGATGTTTTTATTTTTTCAGAATTAAATTTTGTTTTTCAGAGAAATGTAGATTCTGTATCTATCTGAATAAATTGTAGCCGGCAAAAACAAAAATGCGAAAAGGGAGCTAAATGCACAGCTAACGGAAAAATGTTTAGCCTGTCAAAGAAGAAACATACATTCGTTTGCAAGGTCATTATTTGGAGATAAAATCTCAGACTACGAAGCCGCTTTGAAGAACAGATTAAGGTCATGGACACAATTTCGATGACCTGACGAGGCAAACCTTCAGGAGTGAACGCTGAGATCTGGGTCAGTGGATAAGGCTAAACCATAATGCTTTGATATCACACATAATTATATGGTCGTTTGCTGTTGTTTTTTTTTCATTTCAGTAGTTATGACCTGATTAGGAATTAGTTATTTGTTTCGGGAATAAGGGGAAAGTTTTACTTAGCGACAAGTCACGTGACAGATCTTTAAACAACAAGAACGCTCTTAGTGACGCTACAAATAAGACGCTTCGTGTAGAGCAGTACAATAGATATACGGATTTACGGACAAAGCTGACATCGGACGATTCCCTTCTTGATGATTAAATATATTTGTAGAACAACATCAAAGCCGGTGTTACTGAAGTAGTTTGAGTTCAGTATTACTTCCAGTCAGACGTAGATCTACACTAGTTATATTTCAAAGACTCAACACCGCGCGGAAGCCTTAACACTCTAAATCATGGAAGACATTTTTTGTTGTAAAACTGTTAAGTTATGTCAGGATGCAAAGTCTTTTTCTTTTTCATCCACCACTGCCAATGCAGACAAACCATGGTTCCTTTTTTTTATTCGAGCCAAAAAAAATAAAGACCACAATAAGGCATATATTCTCTAATTTTTTTGAGTACGGGGACCACAGTTTTAGATTCACTGCAATAAAGACTTTTTGCACTTGATATAGAACGAGACCTAAATACTTTGCACTTGACATGGAATGAGACCTAAATACTTTGCACTTGACATGGAACGAGACATAAAAACTTTGCACTTGACATAGAACGAGACCTAAATACTTTGCACTTGACATAGAACGAGTCCTAAATACTTTGCACTTGACATAGAACGAGACCTAAATACTTTACTGTCCTTCTGTTTCATTTGAGCGGCATCCTTTGAAAAAATACGTAAACGATGTGTTATTGGTTTGTCTGTTTGTCCGTCTGACACATTTAAATATCATTAGATGGAAAGAGCTATTGTAAATTCGGTTTTACCATTTGCCTTCTTTGAGCTCTTTTCATTTCCAATTTTAATATGCATTTACGTAGAAACCATCTTTTAAAGAACAAAGCAAAAATGGTAATGCGTTTTATAATTTCAACAAAGAACAACAGGTACTACTGATAATATGTAAACTTGCTTTCGGCATACTCGTAATAAATGTAAGGGCTACCTTGATGTTTGAAATAGTATCTACTTCTTGTTATTTCTAATGACAGTTGTGACTGTGACTCATCGTGTGACGTTTCAGTGTTACCTCTTAACTTCTACAACGTTTCGCTATTTGGATGTTTGTGTTCTCAGGTAGCACTATGTAGGAAGCTAGATAGGTAGCACTATGTAGGAAGCTAGATAGGTAGCACTATGTAGGAAGCTAGATAGGTAGCACTATGTAGGAAGCTAGATAGGCAGCACTATGTAGGAAGCTAGATAGGTAGCACTATGTAGGAAGCTAGATAGGTAGCACTATGTAGGAAGCTAGATAGGTAGCACTATGTAGGAAGCTAGATGGGTAGCACTATGTAGGAAGCTAGATAGGTAGCACTATGTAGGAAGCTAGATAGGTAGCACTATGTAGGAAGCTAGATAGGTAGCACTATGTAGGAAGCTAGATAGGTAGCACTATGTAGGAAGCTAGATAGGTAGCACTATGTAGGAATCTAGATAGGTAGCACTATGTATAGATCAAGATGGACAGCAAAAGATCTCGATCTGAGACCAACAAGTTTATACACCTTGATTCTATCGACCGACAAAAACAAAATGTAACTAACGTCAGAGGTTCAAAGGAAATAATCCAAGTAAGGCGCGACATGTTAGCTGACGCCAGTGAATGCTAACGCTGGGACACAATGACGTCATACTTGGTAGCAAAAAGACAGAGATTTACTAGAGTCTTTACAAACAAATGACCTTGGTTTTTAAAACAAGGTGAAGGTCTCAAAGGAAATTTTTTCAAATAAGACGTGTACCAAAAAGCGAGAATAGTTTCCATTGAAATACTAAACAACATTATGTCCTGACTAAACAATATTATGTCCTGACTAAACAACACTATGTCCTGACTAAAGAACACTATGTCTTGACTAAACAACATTATGTCCTGACTAAACAACATTATGTCCTGACTAATAAACACTATGTCCTGACTAAACAACATTATTTCCTGACTAAACAACATTATTTCCTGACTAAACAACATTATGTCCTGACTAAACATTATGTCCTGACTAAACAACATTATGTCCTGACTAAACAACATTATGTCCTGACTAATAAACACTATGTCCTGACTAAACAACATTATTTCCTGACTAAACAACATTATGTCCTGACTAATAAACACTATGTCCTGACTAAACAACATTATTTCCTGACTAAACAACATTATGTCCTGACTAAACAACATTATGTCCTGACTAAACAACATTATGTCCTGACTAAACATTATGTCCTGACTAAAAAACATTATGTACTGACTGAACAACATTATGTCCTAACTAAACATTATGTCCTAACTAAAAACATTATGTACTGACTAAACAACATTATGTCCTTACTTAACAACATTATGTCCTGACTAAACAACACTATGTCCTGACTAAACAACACTATGTCCTGACTAAACAACACTATGTCCTGACTAAACAACACTATGTCCTGACTAAACAACATTATGTCCTGACTAAACAACATTATGTCCTGACTAAACAACATTATGCCCTGACTAAACAACACTATATCCTGACTAAACAACATTATTTCTCTACTAAACAATATTATGTCCTGACTAAACAACACTATGTCCTGACTAAACAACATTATGTCCTAACTAAACAACACTATGTCCTGACTAAACAAAATTATGTCCTAACTAAACAATATTATGTCCTCACTAAACAACACTATGTCCTGACTAAACAACATTATGTCTTGACTAAACAACATTATGTACTGACTAAACAACATTATGTCCTGACTAAACAACACTATATCCTGACTAAACAACATTATGTCCTGACTAAACAATATTATGTCCTGACTAAACAACACTATGTACTGACTAAACAACATTATGCCCTGACTAAACAACAATAAATCCTGACTAAACAACATTATGTCCTAACTAAACAATATTATGTCCTGACTAAAAAACATGATGTACTGACTAAACAACATTATGTCCTTACTTAACAACATTATGTCCTGACTAAACAACACTATGTCCTGACTAAACAACACTATGTCCTGACTAAACAACACTATGTCCTGACTAAACAACATTATGTCCTGACTAAACAACATTATGTCCTGACTAAACAACATTATGCCCTGACTAAACAACACTATATCCTGACTAAACAACATTATTTCTCTACTAAACAATATTATGTCCTGACTAAACAACACTATGTCCTGACTAAACAACATTATGTCCTAACTAAACAACACTATGTCCTGACTAAACAAAATTATGTCCTAACTAAACAATATTATGTCCTCACTAAACAACACTATGTCCTGACTAAACAACATTATGTCTTGACTAAACAACATTATGTACTGACTAAACAACATTATGTCCTGACTAAACAACACTATGTCCTGACTAAACAACATTATGTCCTGACTAAACAACACTATGTCCTGACTAAACAACATTATGCCCTGACTAAACAACAATAAATCCTGACTAAACAACATTATTTTCTGACTAATCAACATTATGTCCTGACTAAAAAACATGATGTACTGACTAAACAACATTATGTCCTGACTAAAAACATTATGTAATGACTAAACAACAAAAAATCCTGACTAAACAACATTATGTACTGACTAAACAACACTATGTCCTAACTAAACAACACTATGTCCTGACTAAACAACACTATGTCCTGACTAAACAACACTATGTCCTGACTAAAGAACACTATGTCTTGACTAAACAACATTATGTCCTGACTAAACAACATTATGTCCTGACTAATAAACACTATGTCCTGACTAAACAACATTATTTCCTGACTAAACAACATTATTTCCTGACTAAACAACATTATGTCCTGACTAAACATTATGTCCTGACTAAACAACATTATGTCCTGACTAAACAACATTATGTCCTGACTAATAAACACTATGTCCTGACTAAACAACATTATTTCCTGACTAAACAACATTATGTCCTGACTAATAAACACTATGTCCTGACTAAACAACATTATTTCCTGACTAAACAACATTATGTCCTGACTAAACAACATTATGTCCTGACTAAACAACATTATGTCCTGACTAAACATTATGTCCTGACTAAAAAACATTATGTACTGACTGAACAACATTATGTCCTAACTAAACATTATGTCCTAACTAAAAACATTATGTACTGACTAAACAACATTATGTCCTTACTTAACAACATTATGTCCTGACTAAACAACACTATGTCCTGACTAAACAACACTATGTCCTGACTAAACAACACTATGTCCTGACTAAACAACACTATGTCCTGACTAAACAACATTATGTCCTGACTAAACAACATTATGTCCTGACTAAACAACATTATGTCCTGACTAAACATTATGCACTGACTAAACAACATTATGTCCTGACTAAAAAACATTATGTACTGACTAAACAACATTATGCCCTAACTAAACATTATGTCCTGACTAAAAAACATTATGTCCTGACTAAACAACATTATGTCCTAACTAAACAACATTATGTCCTGACTAAACAACAATAAATCCTGACTAAACAACATTCTGTATTGACAAAACAACATTATGTCCTGACTAAACAACCCTGTCCTGACTAAATAACACTATGTCCTGACTAAACAACACGATGTCCTGACTAAACAACATTATTTCCTGACTAAACAACATTATGTCCTGACTAAACAACATTATGTCCTGACAAAACAACATTATGTCCTGACTAAACATTATGCACTGACTAAACAACATTATGTCCTGACTAAACATTATGTACTGACTAAACAACATTATGTCCTAACAAAACATTATGTCCTGACTAAAAAACATTATGTAATGACTAAACAACATTATGTCCTGACTAAACAACACTATGTCCTGACTAAACAATATTATGTCCTGACTAAACAACATTATGTCCTGTTCGACACGGGAAGAATAGGTAACTTAGCTACATGTGTCTAAATGTAACTGCATAAATGCAATAATCAGTTCAAAACAGTTGAGCATTTATTATTTAATAAGAAATTAGTTCAATATTCCTTATATAATTAGGAGCATATAAATCTTTTAAAAAAATATTGCTTATGTATAGCGCAATGTTAATGCTTAATAGCATGTTCAGAGCGCTATGATCCAATCTCTTTTATAGACCAATGTGGGAAAAAGGGTATCTCGTAGAATGTTTCTGGGTTGCCTTTAACCGCTAATTAACACAACGCTACTCGAGTCGACATTCAAACTCGTGCCCCCTAGTTAGGTAGCGAACTGGTTTTTTTTTTACCATACAGTCCCACATTGCTCATAAATAGAGAAGGTTCGAAATAAAGTCTCGTGGAATATACCAGAACCTTTCACACTTTCCAAATAAGGGAATTTGTTTTTTATGTGTAAGACCCCTCACGTGTTTTCAATTGAATGTAATGTTCTTAATAACCAAGTAGGCTATATATATTACATGCACATACCAGGACTACATTTAGACATAAGGCCCTAAGACATTTGAGATATGTGGACCCCCGTAATCAACATAAGGCAAGTTTCGCTTTGCCCTTTCTTAAAAATGATTAAAATTATCGATGGGTGGAACTTGAGGGACCTAAGCTTGTGTTGCCTGTAGGTAAATCCAGATCTGGCACATGCGTATATATATATATATGTTGTTGTTGTTTTTTTACACCAAAACATCATTTCTCGTTTCTTTTTTTTTTTATAAATACTAGCCAGATATTACCCGCGGATCTTAACTTACTGATATAGTCACTGATATAGTGCATTAGAAACAATAAAAGAAAATAATAATGTTATAAGTAAAGCCAGTGCATGAATTCATGAATAAAAATATATTATGAATGGAGCTAAAAATAGCTAATTGAGCTGAATTCAATGTTTTATGAAAACATTTACGATCGAATGTAGATCTATGTAAAAGTGCTTTAGAAAAACAAATTCGAATGTTAATTTGATTAAAATATTAAATGAATGGACTATGATTAATATGTTCATGTGTTTAATTATAAAACTATCTTTGCGAAGAGAGATTCTATCATCTTTGAGTTGAAATAGAGTTTTAGACCTAGGAATAGAGAGAAGTGTAATGTCTAATGAAAGAATGTTCGTCAGGAATTCTAAATTCGCAGATATAAGGAACGAATTTATGTAAAATGCTTTTAAAACACAAATTTAAAGGTTAATTTTATTAAATAATGAAATCAATAACACTATATTTTGCATTTTCATGTGTCAAAGTAAAAAACTATCTGCGCAAAGTGTAGTTTCTAAAATTAGATCTATATCTAGATCCGATCTTTTCATGTAAATATAGTAAACATGGCCTAGATCGATGTAGTTATAATGCTTTCATAGAGCTGGAAAACTTTTTTTTAGGGTCTTAAGTTTGTCTTTAAGGCTACACTGCGGTCTAAAGTAGCATCCAAGGAACATTTCTGCCAAGTTTTATCAAGATTGGTCAAGCGGTTTTGATTTCTATTCGGCACATACGTACATACATACATACATACATACATATATACGCCTTATATTCTACTTTATTATATACTAGACAAAATTTACCCCCGGCCCGCGGGTCTTAATTTGCGTATCATTGTCGATAAAGTTTTTTGGAAACAATAAAACGAAATAATAATGCTATAAGAAAGCGAATGCGTGAATTAAAAAATAGTATTAATGGAGCCATCAAAATAGCTAATCGACCTAAATCCATTTTTTAAAATAAAACGATTTGCTTGTAGGTCTACATATATTTAGATCTAGTGTCTAGATATTATTATAAAAGATGTAGATCTACTATCGTAAGTGTGAATTCAACGGCCCAAGAAGCTTATTAATTATTGTATATGAGTATATTCAATATCCCCAATATAGAGCCTCATGTAGCCAGTCCAATCATAATGTGTTTAGATAGCGGTGTGCACGACACACGAAGGGGAGCCTATTATAGTATAAAACTATACACTTTGTTGTCACTTTGAGGCTGTGTTTCCCTAGATACTGTAGGCTGTAATATTGAACTAGATACCGCGCCATGATGAATGACGTGTTGTGAACACGTCTAATGTATATGTGTAGCTATGTTATATATACATATACGTCTAATGTATATGTGTAGCTATGGTATCAGGTCTAAATGCGCATAAGTAAATCTGAAAGAAAAAAGTCAATTAAAAGGAAAGACTTAAAATTAAATCTAATCGGTAGTTGTTTTTAAAATACTTTAAAAACACAATGGAAAGTAATTTGTATTATGTAAGTACTTTATTTCTTTAATAATATGCCCTTATAATGCTTTATATTATGACCTCTGACGTTAATTTCATTTGTATCACTACGCGGGCACGAGTTATGGAAAAGTGTGTCAATGCGGCAAAAGCTATTCTCGCACTTAGAGCGAACGATTTTATGTAAAAAATGTTTTGTAAACTCAAATTTGAAGGTTAATTTTAATTAAATAATGAAATGAATAGACAATAATCCGTATGTTCATGTGTAAAATTACAAAATTATGTTTTCTTAAATGAGAACTACTTTAGATCTAGCATCTCTGCGCATGCGTGAACTCTCCGTCTTTCATAATTTAGACACATCATGTAAACATGACCTAGATCCATAAAATACTATAGCTGTAATAGAGTTTGTTTTTTTTTGAGGGTATTAAGTTTGTTTTAGGGCTACAATACATACACTACTGTCTAAGTTAGTACCCAATGAACATTTCTGCCAAGTTTTATCAAGATTGGTCAAACGGTTTTGATTTCTATTCGTCACATACAAAAATGACATACATACATACATACTTACATACATACTTTCTACTTTATAAAGAAGATAAAGAGACTATATCCAACTCACGACATCAGGATTCTATTGGCAGACAGTTTTGATGAGTTGTGCGGGTTGTAACTACTTGGAGAAATATGGCCACCTGTCGCTTCCGGAAGTCCAAGTATCAGACGTGTGACACCAGTTGGCTTCATAGAAAACGACTGGCTAACGAGTGTGGCCTCCTGAGAACTGCAACACGCCATGAGAGAACACGTGATAGCTCTCGTACAGGGACCGAGATTGTACGAAATGGTCAACATCCATTTCCGTTGTACCCTGACCCGTTTCATCGAACGGCGCTGCTTTCAAACCAAGTGCCTTATTTAGACTAGAAAAGGTCCTAATATGAGATAAAAAGGCCCTTTTGGGTCCCCTTTTAAAGCCCAGAAATTATATGTCAGTACTAAATATTTTTTTTAGAGCTTTAAGCTTTAACTTATTCGTAAATCCGGCCCTGTGCGTACTATACATTGCCTTCAGTAAGCAAGGGATTGAAGAGAAGGAGTTTTAAGGATTGCCCCGACATTGAAAAAAAAGGATGCATTAGTTAAAGACCGTTAGGGTCATTATTTAATAGGTCTTTGCACCGTAAAAATTAAAAAAAACATAACTATTTTAATCGACCTCTATATTTTTAATTTTAATTATTGTATCATATAAATTAAAGACGTTGTTTCAAAATATTAAGAAAATATGATCTCTTACACATATCCATTTGTTAATCTTGTCGTGAGTGTTCTTTAGAGACTTAAGCTCTACTAAGTCATTGGTTTTTCCTGGCTGATTCAGGAAACTTGTTCGTTCCATGCTTTAATGGCATTAGGGAAAAAGGAGGACTTTTGAGAATTTATCCTAGCATATGGAATAAGAAATGTGCCTTTATCTTTGTATCTTTCTGAGAATTTTATTTGGTTTTGTTTTTGTATTGGTAAGATATCGTTCAGTGTTCTGGGTATTATTGCTACGTCTTCGGTCCTGAAGTGTCCATCACTTGAATAGAAGAAAGCAGCTAGTAACAGATGGCCTCTAAATGAAACATGTCGCGGGACACACATTTGAGATTTTTAGAAGAGCCCTTGCCGAAGACAGGAGCAGACGACGAAAAGAAAAAAAAATAGAACCTCGACGGACAATGGCTTTGTCTACATTAGATGTGACAAAATATGCCAGTCGCAACTAGGTTTTAGTGGTATGTGAGATATGGCATTCCTTGCTAATCTTAGGGAATAGAAGAAAATGACTAATTTGTCAACAATTTAAAAAAAAAAAAAAGCAAAATATAAAAAGTCCTTAAAAAAAGTAAGGGGAATAGCTCAGCTATATATCTCAATACTGTAGAACTTATTTTTCTTATTCTATATAAAAATAATTACCAATAATTAATTGACAAAATGGTTTATTTTTTAATTGATCCATGTTTTGTTAGGTACGAAAAACTATATATCTCAATAATGTAGATGTAATTTTCCTTATTCGATTCAAACAAAAAATTAATTACCAATAATTAATGAACTAACTGTTTATTTTTTAATTGATCCATGTTTTTGTATGTACGAAGAATGGGTGTGGGGAAATAACGTGTTCAATTATCAATGAGGACGAAGCCGTCTCATCAAATAATGAATCATTAATTTCCCATGTTTGTATCAAACAAAAACAAAATAATTACAAATAATTAATTGACTAATTGGTCATTTTTAGCGGCTTCCGAAAGGGTAATATACGCTATTAGTTTTGTGTGGTTTGTCTGTCCGTCCGTCGGTATGTCCGTCCCGTTTAGATCTCAGAAACGAGAATTGAAAATGGGAAGCGTGGTCGAGAGGCTATATAAGTGCGCTTGAACTTGGCTTGGCTTGGCTACCTAGAAGGGGCTCGAGGTTCGACACCTAACTCGGGCAGAGTTGTGTTTACTGAGCGCCTAAAGGCAGCACGGAAAACCAACTCCTAGATACCCCTTCCCCCCCCCCCCTCACCGGTCCACAAATGAGATTGGACCAAAGCGCTCTGAGCATGCTATAAGCATGAAAGTAGCGCTATATAAAAGCTATAATAATAACATCATGATATTTTAGATCGTTCAAAGTTCTGATGCAACGGCTACTTTTTTTCTTTTCTAAAAGTGAACCATTTAATGTTTAAATTACATAGCAAGCATTTTTTAAAAATACACCACTTTTAAATGAAAAATTTCAGGGGATTTACGTTTTTTTTTAAAAAGTCACAGAATTCTTTATTAATAACTCAAGCTTGATTCTTAGATTCGCGTATTGGTACAAAAAAATTGCATTTAAGGTCACAATGGAAAAATTGTGAACGGATCATTATAAAATATATTTTCCATTTATTAACTAACTCATTGAACGGGATACTGATTGAAATGTTGTTTTTAAAAAAGAATTTTGATACAAACTTCGTTTTAATTACAAGTACAAAAAAAAACACTACTTTTATAGCGCGGAGTTTTGACATATCTACATTATTTATACACTTGTCAGCTAAATAAGTCGAAATAGAGCCCAGACCTAGATATATGTATAATATATATTATAAATGCATTTAATCATTTGACCAAATTTTAATTATGGCAATAACTTATCTTATGACAGCTTAGGAGTGCAGATTTTTTGTGTAAACAATAGTATCACATTAAGAAGTGAATCGAATAAGAACAGCAAAGTATTCATACACTATTACCAAGTACCAAGAGGCCTACTATTCCTGATCATAACATTGGCCTAGGTCTAGTAATTTTAAGATTAAATGTGTAAAGTCATATGAATTCTAGAACAGTCTTTGTAACCTTATTTTTATAGATTCATGTCTTGTCTATACCAATGAATAATTGTGCAAAATTTCAGCTTGATCCGAGAAAGGGTGTGGCAGAATATACGTGTACAAACTTTGAACCAGACAGACAGAGTGAGTTCATATAAACTTTGTAATCATAAGCGATCTTATATCCTTACATATGTATTTCAAACTAATATCATAAAGAGTCACAAGCGTTAAGAATCAAGACTTAAAGCCAAGGCTTTCAGAAGCAGACGACCTTCAGCTAAATGTCTGATGTAGCCTGGACAGCTAAATGTCTGATGTAGCCTGGACAGCTAAATATCTGATCAAGCCTGGACAGCTAAATGTCTGATGTAGTCTGGACAGCTAAATGTCTGATGTAGCCAGGATAGCTAAAGCCCTCGAGGTTTGAAATCATAGCATTTTAATGCCAGCCCTCTTGCTTAATTTTTTCTCTCTAAGGACATTCAACCAAATAAATTGTCTTTTTTTCGTTTTACCTTCAATATCTTTTTTTTTTCCAAAAAAAAGTGTATCACGTAATATCACGTGTCAGAGTCGCTGAAAACAGAAGAAGTCATTTTGATGCACACTTATTCTCGGAGTTGCTGTAAGTTTCGAACAGAGCTAAAAATAGCACAAGGGTGTTAACAATAAACGTATATTTCTTAGACATAATAATCCCGAAATGAAATTATTTATATTAACCACCCAATACCAGCGTCACATAGGCAAACATTGGGTTATCTACGGTAGAAAACAACGGTGGACTTTATACCAGTAGAGGACAAGGCTGAAAGAGTATTTTCTTCCCCCCCCCCCATGCGTTCCGGACCCTCCTACCGCTCTTGGCCTCATTGGCATCTGTCTGAGACAAGTATGTTAGGATGACACTGGTGGTGGTTTGGGAAGAGGAGGAGGAAGCTATTCCAGGCTTGTAGAGTAGAAGCTTGATTGATGTCGATAACCAGGGTCACTGGATGGACACTACATCCAGATGGACTTAGTGCTATAATTACTAAGTAGAGTACACGTCAAACTGACCGACACCTTTCACTTCCAGAGGAGTCCGAATCTTTGCAGAGAAAGAAAATTTAAAAAAAAGGGAAATTTATTCTTGCCCCCCACCCCCTTGCCAAATACCCCAACCTTGAAAAACATCACTTTACAAAACTAGTGGTCGATCAGGAGAATAATGAAGGTAACAACACAAGACATACAAACAACAAGGCATCCACGTACCAACACACACATACACAAAATAGCATTCAGAAAAAGACATGTATTAAATAAAAGACATGTATTAAATAAAAGACATGTATTAAGTAAAAGACATGTATTAAATAAAAGACATGTATTAAGTAAAAGACATGTATTAAGTAAAAAATATGTATTAAGTAAAAAATATGTATTAAGTAAAAAATATGTATTAAGTAAAAGACATGTATTAAGTAAAAGACATGTATTAAATAAAAGACATGTATTAAGTAAAAGACATGTATTCAGTAAAAAAACATGTATTAAGTAAAAAATATGTATTAAGTAAAAAAATATGTATTAAATAAAAGACATGTATTAAGTAAAAGACAGGTATTAAGTAAAAGGCATGTAAAAGTAAAAGACATGTATTAAGTAAAAAATATGTATTAAGTAAAAAATATGTATTAAGTAAAAAATATGTATTAAGTAAAAATATGTATTAAATAAAAGCCATGAATTAAGTAAAAGCCATGTATTAAGTAAAAGACATATATTAAATAAAAGACATGTATTAAATAAAAGACATGTATTAAGTAAAAGACAGGTATTAAGTAAAAGAAATGTAAAAGTAAAAGACATGTACTAAGTAAAAAATATGTATTAAGTAAAAAATATGTATTAAGTAAAAAATATGTATTAAGTAAAAATATGTATTAAGTAAAAATATGTATTAAGTAAAAGACATGTGTAAGTAAAAGACCTGTTTTAAATAAAAGCCATGAATTAAGTAAAAGCCATGTATTAAGTAAAAGACATGTATTAAATAAAAGACATGTATTAAGTAAAAGACATGTATTAAGTAAAAGACATGTATTAAGTAAAAGACATTCTTTAAGTAAAAGACATGTATTAAGTAAAAGCCATGTATTAAGTAAAAGACATGTATTAAGTAAAAGACATGTATTAAGTAAAAGACATGTATTAAGTAAAAGCCATGAATTAAGTAAAAGACATGCATTAAGTAAATGACATGTATTAAGTAAAAGCCATGTATTAAGTAAAAGCCATGTATTAAGTAAAAGCCATGTATTAAGTAAAAGCCATGTACTAAGAACGTTGTCTATCTGCTCTGGGGGGCCATTGAGTCTAGATAAATGTAAAGATAATACAAGTAATTGAGAGTATAGCTGCTTGATAATGTGGTATGCGTTCTGAACTTTGTTCTCCATGGTCCGGGGTTCCAACCCTGCCCGCCGCCATCCCTCGTCGTTCTGTTGGAGATTTGGGCAAGGAAATAATAATGTCGTCACTGCCGAAGGAGCAGCCCAACCATATAAAATAAACAAACAAACATGTATGATACAGAAAATAAATGTTTTACTAAAAGCAATGTTTAATTTGTATAATATTCTTTTTTGTTCGTAAGGAAATTTGTCTTATAATTTGTGCATTACACCAAACAAATCATTATAACAATAAAAAAACAAAATGTACATTCACACCAGACACTCATAATTTACATGTAAAAAGTTTATATCTGATTGTTTCTTTTTCATGATTTGATTGCCAGGGGAACAAAATAGTGTTTGTGTCTGTTTGTCTTTACTAAAGTTACGAACTAAAAATAAAAACATAACATTTCAGGGTAATAAAATCAATCACGCAATGATCGGAGTCTGCGCGCATTCATTAGGCGGTATACCAAATTTAAATCTAGAAGACAATAAATAAAAATATAATCTTAAGTATTGCCAATATGCAATAATGACTACAGGATAGTATGTGTGTGTATTCATTCTCTCTTTGTTGGCATTTAAAACTTACACTTTAACAAAATAATTAAAAACAAGGTTACAAGGACAATTTGTGTGGAAACACAAACTCAAAATAGGTTCCCGAAGTGGTCCACCCAGGCAGATAAAAAGGCAGGCTTTAATATTTTTATAATGAATATCAGAATGAAATTCTTTCAAAGGCAAATGACAGAGAAGAATGGAGAAAGAAGGTTGACAGATCTTGGGTGGTGCCCAGCAACGGTCCAGCAGACCAAGGGATAGGTGAAAGTGAAGGTGAAGTTAGATGTGAATATCTCCTAACTGATGTCATAATGATTACCTAATTGATCTAATTGTTTGTAAAGGGTCAATCTCTCATTCAAGGCCACCAGAAAAAAATCCTTCATTTAAGTGTCCTATGCTCTACGGGCGCGTCAGCAGTTCACGTGATAATATGAAAAACTACCTATTAATTGTTGTTTTAAATTATGTTCTACTTACATGCATATTAAATATACTTTTTCTCTTTAAAATATAAAAGAAAACATTTTTTTTTGTAAATTTAATAGTTAGTATGACAGAACTTACTTAACTTTGCAATACATTTGTAATTTAAAAAAAAAAATCTAAAACCGTTTGCATAAATGTGTCAAACATATGGTAAATATGTATCGCCTTTACTAAATAGCCTCCCGTGTTGTTACTATTAATAGTGAATAGTTGTAGAAATGTAGCAATGTTATGAAAAAAACTGCTTTTTTTCGCATTCATAAAAGAAAAAAGTTGCATCAGAACTTTCAAAGGTCTAAAATATTATGATGTCGAATTTTCAATATCTTTTCTAGTTTACGAGATCTAAACGGGACGGACGGACGGACAGACATACATTCCACACAAAACTAATAGCGTCTATTCCCCTTTCGGGGCCGCTAAAAATTGGTTATGTTCATTTTCCTGAATGTTGTTTAAAGTGATAGACAGAAGTATAGTAGGCCTATTTCTATTTTTATTTCATTTCTCTGACTAGCTGTCCTACATATTCAAGATCCTTGCCCTGCCCTGTCTCAAATGTCCATGATCAATGCCCCGTCCTGTCTGAAGAAACCACCACTGATTTCCAGACTTTTTCAGTTTTTATAGGGCTTTCTAAAGATTTCCAGAGCTTTTTTTTTTTTTTTTTCCTTTTCAACTTGTATCTGTAGATTTAGCATTCACTAATTTGGAAGATTCGATATAAGCTCCACCACTTCCGGTCTATAGCAGACTGAGAGATCTCAAAAGATTTCAGGGAGTGAGAAGGTAGAAGAAGGATTGGTCACTAAGAAAACTCTAAAAAGTTTAAGCAAAATCAGCTTGACACAAACATCTTTCTAATAGGGTCACCCATAGTTTAGTGTTAACTGTCATTTGTACACATTGTTTTCAAATAGCTAAACATCAGACGTTGAGAGACAATATAATATGTCATGTTAATTAAATTTGATCTAATTAGTGAAAACTTATAATCAAGGGGATGCAATAGAGGAACTACACGAATTAACTAATTCTGATCAAAACTAAAACACGTTTATTATGTTTGTCTCTACTAAAGAAGGCAAAACAGAAGTAACTTCATTAAAACAGCACCCACATTCAAACAGCAGCCACAAAATAACTTTTACCAATGAAGATTCTTGATCTCCACTGTATCCTACTTAAAAGTTTAAATTCTTTTGGCCTTGACCTCCTCACACCCACCCATCCCACTCTAACCAGAGGATCTTTACAGATTGTGGAGAAACAAGAGCCTTTCCAAAGTTCTAGGACACAGACTAAACAGATCTCCTTTACAACTTTATTCTCTAGAATTCCTTCTGCCAATGCTGACAACAAACATATGAATCAGACTAAGATCTGCTCACCTTCTGCCAATGCTGACAACAAACATATGAATCAGACTAAGATCTGCTCACCTTCTGCCAATGCTGACAACAAACATATGAATAAGACTAAGATCTGCTCACCTTCTGCCAATGCTGACAACAAACATATGAATCAGACTAAGATCTGCTCACCTTCTGTCAATGCTGACAACAAACATATGAATCAGACTAAGATCTGCTCACCTTCTGCCAATGCTGACAACAAACATATGAATCAGACTAAGATCTGCTCACCTTCTGCCAATGCTGACAACAAACATATGAATCAGACTAAGATCTGCTCACCTTCTGCCAATGCTGACAACAAACATATGAATCAGACTAAGATCTGCTCACCTTCTGCCAATGCTGACAACAAACATATGAATCAGACTAAGATCTGCTCACCTTCTGCCAATGCTGACAACAAACATATGAATCAGACTAAGATCTGCTCACCTTCTGCCAATGCTGACAACAAACATATGAATAAGACTAAGATCTGCTCACCTTCTGCCAATGCTGACAACAAACATATGAATCAGACTAAGATCTGCTCACCTTCTGCCAATGCTGACAACAAACATATGAATCAGACTAAGATCTGCTCACCTTCTGTCAATGCTGACAACAAACATATGAATCAGACTAAGATCTGCTCACCTTCTGCCAATGCTGACAACAAACATATGAATCAGACTAAGATCTGCTCACCTTCTGCCAATGCTGACAACAAACATATGAATCAGACTAAGATCTGCTCACCTTCTGCCAATGCTGACAACAAACATATGAATCAGACTAAGATCTGCTCACCTTCTGCCAATGCTGACAACAAACATATGAATCAGACTAAGATCTGCTCACCTTCTGCCAATGCTGACAACAAACATATGAATCAGACTAAGATCTGCTCACCTTCTGCCAATGCTGACAACAAACATATGAATAAGACTAAGATCTGCTCACCTTCTGCCAATGCTGACAACAAACATATGAATCAGACTAAGATCTGCTCACCTTCTGCCAATGCTGACAACAAACATATGAATCAGACTAAGATCTGCTCACCTTCTGCCAATGCTGACAACAAACATATGAATCAGACTAAGATCTGCTCACCTTCTGCCAATGCTGACAACAAACATATGAATCAGACTAAGATCTGCTCACCTTCTGCCAATGCTGACAACAAACATATGAATCAGACTAAGATCTGCTCACCTTCTGCCAATGCTGACAACAAACATATGAATCAGACTAAGATCTGCTCACCTTCTGCCAATGCTGACAACAAACATATGAATCAGACTAAGATCTGCTCACCTTCTGCCAATGCTGACAACAAACATATGAATCAGACTAAGATCTGCTCACCTTCTGCCAATGCTGACAACAAACATATGAATCAGACTAAGATCTGCTCACCTTCTATCCTACTCTGTTTAAGAAACTGGAGCAGACACAAAATTATTATTATAGCTTTTATATAGCGCTACTTTCATGCTTATAGCATGCTCAGAGCGCTTTTGGTCCAATCTCATTTGTGGACCAGTGTGGGGGGGGGTATCTAGTAGTTGGTTTTCCGTGCTGCCTCAGTCTGCTCGAGTCGGGTGTCGAACCTCGAGCCCCCTTCTAGGTAGCCAAGCCAAGCCATGTTCAAGCGCACTTGGCCTCTCGACCAGAGCTGTGAAATTCATAACAAACGAATATTCACATTTGACTAGGGTAACACCATTAGTAAAATCACTAAATTTAGAAAGCCTTCAGGACAGAAGACTTAAAAGTAAAGTAGCAATTTTACATAAAACACTGAACCATAATCTTCAAATACAAAAACAAAATTTAATAAAATACTCTGAAAGACACAAAGATAAAGGCTCATTCCTCGTTCCATATGCTAGGACAAATTTGTACAAATGCTCCTTCTTCCCTAGTGCAATAAGAGCATGGAATGGTTTTGCCTGAGCTAGCCAGGAAAACCAGTGACTTGGCAGAATTAGGTCATTGGTTAATATGCATGACTAAATGCATGACGCCTAGGACGTAATCATCTTCTTTTTTGAAGTAACGTCTGTATTATATAAGATAAGATAAGAAGATAAGATCTTCTTACTTTTTGTCCTACTCTGCTTAAAAATAGCGATTGAAGGGATGATAGTAGGCTGCACTAGTAAGCTGTGATAGTTATAGCATGCACCAACCATTATTAAATGACACAAACTGACCATTCAGTTAGATTAAAAAATTATATATATATAATATATATACATATTATATATAATATATATATATATATGTAAAACCGTAAATAATATAATAATTGTTTTATATATATATGTATATTTTTATATATTAAAAATACATCTTTATTTCAAATCGTTCAATGCTACTGTATTATTTACATAAAAGTAAATGAGATTGATTCATTTACATCTTTCTGTATTTGTGTAGAGTATTTCATTCCGGAGACTTGACAACGACAATCACATCCTATTTTCGGACGTGACGTATAATGACTTAATTCTTCGCTGTATAATAGGACGTGTATTCACATAATATATAAGATACAAAATAATTCCAATTTCTCATGAACATAATAAATGGAATATAATCCATGCCGTCTTGAAATTCACCTACAGATAACAAAGTACAATAAGTTCACTATTTGACCTGTCACAGTTACAAAACGAAAATATTTTTTCCCGCACCAATGCCTTCTCTATTTATTGATAGTTATTTCTACCTACTTACGAGACTTTTAAGTATTATCACTAAACATAGATTTCTTTAGTAAAGAACAATTTGCATCTTTTATTTTCGAAACAAATAGAATTTCAGAAAACAACAACAACAACAAAACAACGTTGTACCCAATCTTTGCATGCCGCGAAATATGTGAAAATCAAATTTTTAATAGCTTTTGAGATCCAACCCTATCAGTTGGCTGGACAGATCGCACAAAACCAAATGCGTCTTGTCTTCTTCTGTTTAAAAAAAAAACTCAACTGGTTAGAGTTTTAACAATTGAAACCAACAAAGCAAATGTTTCTCAACGGGCTGCCGTTTAAGATTGAGATTTTGTGATGACATGTCTCTCTAAAAAAATATTGCTTTTGTCTTATATATATATATATATATATATATATATATATATATGTATATATATATATATATATATATATATATATATATCGAATTAAAAGAAATACAAATATTAGATCAGCAAAGCAAGATTCCCCAAACAAAGGTGATAACTTGGTAAAGAATGTATGCCCAGGCTAGATATGTATTTCATGAAAAGACCCGCGCCGACCAGATCATTGATTTTTTGGACGCCATTTTTTCTCCTTCCGGGCAGATAATCCCTGAGTGCAAATAATCTCAGGAACCATAATCACAGAGAGGCTCATAGCATCCTCGGAGATATCTAGTGGTGACCTCTTGAAAGATTTGGTTGATTCTTCTTCCTTCAGTCCACAGGATCAAACTTACCGAGATGACACTTTAGTTTGAACGCATCCATTAGGAGATTGACCCACTAGACTATATACAATCTTCGTTACGTTGTTCCACACACTTAAGTCTGAGCTGTAGTGAAAGTAAGTAAGTACCACGCTGCCAGGCATGTCTTGTAACTCGTACTCGTGGCTGTTATGGAAGTCGTGTTACTTGCTCAAAGTTTCGTCCAAATCAAAAAACTAAAAAAATCACAACTTTCAAAATGTGAATAATTAATTTCAGGCTGAATTTTCTCACTTAGTAGAAAGGCTGAGTTACTAGAGCATCGTGCTAATAACGCGAATGTTGTGGGTTTGATGATCATTTTTTTCCTTTATATTTTTAATGAAATTTATGAACAGATGAAATTGTTACGCTGAATACATTTGTGAAAGATTTTCACAGTTAAGACATTTCTCATCAGTTCTGTAGATTCTTTGGACTTTGAAAATAAGTTATAAATGTTTTAATGATCAGCAGAGAGAACCTATCCGTTTTTTTAATTAAAATCTACCAAATAACAAATGAGAAGTTTTTTTTTATTTTTTTAAGTTGAACAGAAAACAAAACAAAAAAAAACAACAACAGAGAATGTTTCTCCGACAGACTGATGGAGTTCTAGACGTGGGAATGTGCGTGTTTGTGTGCGGGATGGGTGTTAATGAGGTGGACAATGCTGGAAGCTGTTGTAGTTGATGCAATCCAGGGCCTAGATCTAAAGATATATGCAACATCTGCAAAAAAGTATGCACCATGAAACAGAAAGCCATTCAATGTGACACATGCGATGAATGGTACCATGCATCATGTCTCCATATGAATACACCTGTGTATTATGCCTTAGGCAACAAAGATGCATCATGGCACTGTGTACCGTGTGGGTTACCTCAGTTTACATCAGGACTGTTTGATTCCTTTGATGCGGACACTTCTAACCCATACAACATCTTAAACACCATCCCAAAACCAACTCACCAACCACTAGCCAGATCCACTCCTGTTAAACCTAAATCTACTAAAATTAATACAACAGCCTCACTAAACAAACCTCCTAAAGAAGTAATACAAAAATATCTTAAAACCTTAGTAATAAATTTTCAAAGTATTAGGAACAAAACAGCAGACTTAGAAATTTTATTAGAATGTGAGAAACCAGACATAATTGCAGGAACAGAAACTTGGCTACATCCTGAAATTTATAATGCAGAAATTTTCAATAGTAATTATGAAATTTTTAGAAAAGATAGGGCTGATAATCATGGAGGAGTTCTTTTAGCAATAAAAAACACTCTTATAGCTGAAGAAATTACCTTACCTAACTCAAAAAACATAGAATCTACATTTTGTAAAATTAATACCACCTCAACATCCCTTATAATAGGCAGCATTTACAGACCACCAAATTCTAGTTTAGAATACATGCAGGAACTATGTAATCAGATTACTACACTTAAAGAGACAAATAAAAATGCAGTTTTTTGGATTATGGGTGACTTCAACCTACCTGATATAAATTGGAAAACACTAACCATAGATAAACACCAAAACCTTAAGGACATAAATGAGCTTTTCATAGAAACTTTACACAACCTAAGTTTAGATCAAATCATTAAAAAGCCAACTAGATTAAACAACACATTAGATCTCTTCTTAACCAACAGACCTGGATTAGTAGTTGATTATGATATTATCCCTGGTCTATCAGACCATGAGATCATAAAAATACACAGTCAGATAAAAGCAGTAGCCAATACAAAAACCAAAAGAAAAATCTTACTCTGGAATAAATGTAACCTAACACAACTACACCAAGCTGCATTAAACTTTCAACAAACATTCTTATTAGAAAAAGACATTAACCAACCAGTCGATGACCTCTGGAATTTCATTAAAAACCATCTTAAAAGCATTATAGAAAATCATATACCAACTAAATACACATCAAACAAAATAAATAAATGCTGGTTTAATTATAGACTAAAGAAGCTTTGTAAACAGAAGGAAAACCTATATAGAAAATTTAAAGAAACCAAGGCAGAAAGAGTTTACAAAAAGTATATAAAAATTAAACACCTAACCCAAAAAGTAAGCAGACAGCTGCAGAGTGAATACATAAACAATGTAATATCTAAAGATAACAACAAAAACCTATGGTCATACATTAAGTCTAAGAAAATGGAAACAACAGGCATAGCGCCATTAAAAGATGAACATAACATAATACATAATGATAATGAAACTAAAGCAAACATCCTAAACAAATACTTTGCATCAGCATTCTCAGCCCCAGGAGACAAAGACATATTTCTTAATTTGAACCAAGTAGACAACATAGAAGATTTAGTAGTACAAGAAAATGGAATTAAAAAACTATTAGCCAACACCAAACCAAATAAAGCGTCTGGACCTGATGGTATTCCAGCTAGATTACTCAAAGAACTAAGCAATGAGCTAGCCCCAGTGTTCAAAATACTCTTTCAGGCATCGCTTAACCAGGGCAGAGTACCAAAGGACTGGAAAGAAGCTAATGTCACCCCCCTATTTAAAAAAGGAGAAAAATCTGATCCAGGAAACTACAGACCAGTATCACTTACCAGCATCACATGTAAAATACTAGAACACATAATATGTAGCAACATCATAAACCACTTAGACAAACATAATGTCCTCACCCCATACCAACATGGCTTTAGGAAATATAGATCATGTGAAACCCAACTAATAGGACTAATTGATGATTTCTCAAAAGGTTTAGATAATAGTGAACAAATAGATGCTATCTTACTAGATTTTTCCAAGGCTTTTGACAAAGTTCACCACCATAGTTTGCTTAAAAAATTAAAATATTTCGGCATTAACGGTCCACTGCATCAGTGGATTAAAGATTTTCTGATAGGGAGAGAACAAACTGTAATAATAAATGGCTCTAAATCAACACCAATAACAGTAAACTCAGGTGTACCTCAAGGAACAGTCTTGGGTCCACTACTATTTTTAATTTACATAAATGATTTACCAAATTGCATTAGTTCAGGAACAAAAGTCAGATTATTTGCAGACGATTGCATAATATATAGAACAATAAAAACAAAACAAGACACAGATATTTTACAAAGAGAATTAGATGAATTACAGAAATGGGAATCAAATTGGAGCATGTCTTTCCACCCAGAAAAATGTCAGTTGTTAAGAGTAACAAAAAAACTAAAACAAATTAATTCCACTTATCTTATTCATGGCAAACCAGTAACACAGACTAAAAACTCAAAATACCTAGGTGTTATAATAAATGAAAAACTGTCATGGAATCCACATATTGATGAAACTATAAAAAAATCCAACAAAGCATTAGGGTTTATTAAAAGAAATTTCTATAAATCAAATAAGAACATAAAACTAAAATGTTATTTAACCTTGGTTAGGCCAATAATAGAATATGCATCCACCGTGTGGGACCCCTCAACTCAAGAAAACATTAAGAAACTGGAACAAACACAAAATAGAGCAGTGAGATTCATAACAAACGAATATTCACATTTGACTAGGGTAACACCATTAGTAAAATCACTAAATTTAGAAAGCCTTCAGGACAGAAGACTCAAAAGTAAAGTAGCAATTATACATAAAACACTGAACCATAATCTTCAAATACAAAAACAAAATTTAATAAAATACTCTGAAAGACACAAAAATAAAGGCACATTCCTCGTCCCATACGCTAGGACAAATTTGTACAAATACTCCTTCTTCCCTAGTGCTATTAGAGCATGGAATGGGTTGCCTGAGCTAGCCAGAAAAACCAGTGACTTGGCAGAATTTAAGTCATTGGTTAATATGCATGACTAGATGCATGACGCGTAGGACGTAATCATCTTCTTTTTTGAAGTAACGTCTGTATTATGTAAGATAAGATAAGATAGGACGTTTATTTTGGATTTTAAAAGTCACTAGTTTATGTGTCAAGGTTGAGATTGAAAAAAAAACAAGGTTACAAAGACATTTTGTGTGGAAACACAAACTGAAAATCGGCCACCGAAATGGTAAATCCAGGCAGGTAAAAAGGCAGGTTTAAATATTATCAGAATGAAATTCTATCCAAGACAAATGACAGAAAATAATAGTGAAAAAAAAAAGGTTAACAGATCTCGTGTGTTGCCCCAGAGGTCCAGCAGACCAAAGGATAGGTGAAAGTGAATGTAAAGTTAGATGTGAACCTGGCCTAACTGATGTCTTATAATGAATGTCTAATTGATCTAATTGTTTTGTAAAAGGGCCAATCTCTTATTCCTCAAGAATAAAACATTTCCGTAAAAAAAAATACTTTTAAAAATCCCCCCCAATTTAGTTTTCTTTGGTAAGGTGTTCTGTGTTAACAGCAGCACTGTAGTTCGCTGATAATATGAAAAACTACTTATTAATTGTTGTTTTAAATTATGTCTGACTTACATAACTTAACAATACAAATGAAAAAAAAATTTTTGACAAAAAATCTACAAACGTTTGCATAAGTGTGTTAAAAATATGGTAAATCACAGTCTCCCCTAATAAAGAACCTCAAGTGTTTGTTACTATTAATAGTGAATAGTTGTTAAAGTGGTGTATTTTTATGAAAAAAAACTGTTTTCATAAGTGATTTAAGAAATTAGATTTTTTGCTTTCAGAAAAGAAAAAAAAGTAGCCGTTGCACCAGAATTTTGAATGGTCTCAAATATTGTGATGTTGGATTTTCCCTATCTTTTCTGGTTTATGAGATCTAAACGGGACGGATGGACGGACAGACGAACGGACAGACGAAGAGAGAGGCCACACAAAACTAATAGCGTCTTTGCCCCTTTCGGGGGCCGCTATAAATGGATCTGAGAGGTGAGAAAAAAAGAGAGATAGAGAGACATAGAAAGAGAGAGACACAAAAGAGAAAGATAAATATGTAGAAATAGATGCACAGGAACAGAGAAGAACAGTCAGACATATAGGAAGAGAGATCAATAAAAATAGAGAAAGAGGCAAACAAACAAAAATCTTTTATTATTCTCGCAGTGTTTTTTGCTTGTCATCCTGTACAGCTCTCTCTCTCTCTCTCTCTCTCTCTCTCTCACACACACACACACACACACATACACACACTCTCTCACTTTTTAAATATTTTTCTGTCTCACTCTCTGTGTCTCTGTCCGTCAGTTTGTCTCTGTATATCTGTATAATACTCTCTGAGACACGAAGACAAGTCTTATTATTATTATCGTATACATATATGCATATATATATATTCATTGATTAAGAAAGTTTTTAAACTGTTAGACGCGGCCTGAATAAAAAAAAAAAATCCTCTTAGCATTAATAAGATAGATCTAGAGTCTTTTTTTTTTCGAGAGAGATAGATAGATTGAGAAAGAGAGAGAGAGAGAGAGAGAAAGAGAGAGAGAGAGAGGAATTGTACTTTGTAACACTGTCAAAAAAAAAATCTTTATAGCATTAAAAAGATAAATCAAGATCTATTGTCATATCATTCAAAAGGGGTCAAATAAATGATTAGAATTAATAAAATAAAAAAATTGATATTGTTTTTATTTACAGAACAAAATACCAAAATAAATGTAGAGAGGAGAACGAGAATGTGGCTCTGGTCCTTCTGAAACTGATGGTAGGAAGAATTCTATGCGATGTCTAATACTGTACATTGCTTGCTTTAAGATTAAAGGTTGCACACAAACAATCGGGTCGAAATGTAAAAAAGATTTGAATTGAGAAACTGAAGAATGAGTAACAGCGCTACTAGAATTAACAGGCCCAAAATTTGAGGTGCGCGTATGTGTCGGGGGCGCATTATGAGTGGATCTTGTCAAATCAAGGGAAAAACTTATGTTGGTAAACTTATGATGTGCAGGTTAAAAAAAGGGGTGGGGTGTGAAATAGAGAGAGAGACAGAGAGAGAGACAGAGAGAAAGTGAGACAGAGAGAAAAAGAGAGAGAGAGAGAGAGAGAAGGAAAGAGAGAGCGGGCTGTGACATTTCATTGGTAACAGATAGTACACTGATTCAAGGGCTACAAAAATATATGTTAAGTTGATTGTTAAAATGAGGCCCGTTTATTAAAATGAAAAAATAAAGGCGCCTTCCGGCCGTAATAGGCAATGTAAAGTCCGGGAACACATCAACGGGCGTAGCCTGTGTGTACTGATATATATATATATATATATATATATATATATATATATATATATATAAAGAGATAGAGAGAGAGATATGGAGAGAGAGAGAGAGACGCTAAATAAATTTAAACTCTGCACTGTTCATCCCTGAACAAATAAACAAAAGAGTTCTCCAAAACAGACTTTCAATGAAAGGTCGAAGGTCATGTCCTGTATCCCTCAGACATGGAAATCATTGTCTCCTTTACATCCCTCCAAAACCGAAAATGACCGGCCGTAAAGCGAAGCAAATCTAGAATCTGTCGGTACAGACCACTTCCTGGAACAATGCAAAGCTTAGAAGAAACACATAAACACATAGATATACACTGACAACAGTAACACGTACACATAGCATACACAGTCTAAAATTGAGGGAGAAAGACACAGAAAGGCAAAGACAAGGAAAGAAAGAGATACAGACTAAAAGAGTTAAAGAGAGAAGGAAAAAGGCACTGAAAGAATGACAAAGCGAAAGAGGGAGACTATAGACAGATGGAGAGACCGAGAGGCAGAAAGAGACCAAAAGTGAAATATATTATTCTAAAAATGGCATTTTAAGAACTATAGGCAGTTTACATTTACAGACTTTCAAAGTAATATTCAATTTTAAATAGTAACGTTTACCCACCGACTACTCCCAATGCATCACTTTCTATTCCTGGAAATTTCGAAACAACCCAGCTCTCACTAGATTCGATTCTCAACATATAGAGCACATTAAATTTTAAATTTAAAAAATAAACGAACTTTAAAAGGAAAATTTTTTATCTAATAAATGAACAAGCAGAGTCCTTCTTCGCTCTAGAAAGATCAGGCTAGTTAGGGGAGTTTTAGCCATGCCGGCAATTTTCGTTGTAGATTCAACGGCAAGAATTATTCTTATTGACTCTCATCAAGAAATTCCAATATATTTCTCCTAGATGATTTCGTGATTTGTATAGAAAATTGAATACTGTAACTTTGTGCCATTGGTGATGCATGTTTTGCGAAAAATTGACATTGCATAACTTCCGGTACATTTAAATTATTGAAGCATGCAAATGATGAATCCAGGACAAAATAGCGAGCGACGAAATAGCGAGCGACGAAATAGCGCCGACAAAAAGCGTGAAATGTCCATACATAATAGCACGACCAAAAAATAGAGCTAACTTACTAATGATATATATAATCTGTAGACCTACCAAATTCTAATACCATTTTTTGCGGCCCCCGAAAGGAGAAACGACGTTATTAGTTTTGTGTGGCCTGTTTGTCCGTCTGTCCGTTGTTAGACACCTTGTTTATAGTAATAGTTATTTAGCGACGCACCATAGAAGACGTTTATTGAACAGGACTAGTGACGTTTGGGATATTTTGGGTTAGAGACCGGAAAATCAGTTAGCGATAGAATCCTCTAGGGTAAAGACGTATTTATTTTGACAGAGACTTTTACTGTGGCCTTTTATATGAATAAATATATTATAAACTGTTCATCAGTGTTGACCACATCTCTTTACTCGTTAAATCGATCGTTAAATCGATCGTCTTGTTTATTCTGTATTGTTGATCAACTACATTGAATACACCCGAACATTAAAACTCTAATGCTTGCAGAGTAATTAATTGAAATTCAAGTCATTTAAAGTTGACCTCAAGACAGCCTGAACAAGTACATCACAGTGGCGACCTCAAACCTCGAAGCCGAACGTTGAACCGGACCTCGAAGCTGAACGTTTGCTCAGGTGAGGGTTGTGCACTCGAAGATATAAAGTTTCATCGGAGTACGGCTGAACACAGCATCATCGCAGAGTGACTTTGTTTAGGCTATGACGTCAGTTCTACATGCAGTCGTCGCCTGTTTGATCGTACGTTCAACGAGCCGTTAACTCAGGGTGACCTTCGTCAGGACAGTGATCATCTCAACGTCTGGTCTACTCAACGAGTATATTATCAACGCCTGATCTTCGTATGCTGAATCGACCTGAAGCCAGAGGAACCGTTCATTCATAACGGGTAAGAGTTTGTCAGTAAACCTGTTGGACATATTTTTTCTTCGCTTGCGAAAACAGTCGTAGGAGCCACATAGTCATATCAAGTTTACCTCGTCAGTTTGGAGAAGGACAGTTGCCCGCTGTCAGAAGTATTGTGAGTACTACAAGTTTGTAAGCTAACTAAATCGCTCTTTTTTACCCTTTGAGAGATTCTTGTTCAGCAGTTTGCTCATTGAACCGGTTGCCACTTTTATAACGGTCACTGCGTTTAACCTTTGGAAGGTTAGTGAATTCGTATTTGTCGTTGCTGAACATTGATCTATTTATTATAAGTTGGTCTAGACCATATCTAGACTTGTTAGTGTTGAAGTAGTGGAAACAGCTACATCCACTTATTTTTGTGAAAACCGTTAATCGTATAACGGAACGTCGTCGGAGGTGACCTTGGTCTCACCTAGTTGACATTGGACATTACGGACATTTTGGTCTTGTGAAGCAGCATACAACAGCAAACTTCGTCGTACTACCAGATTAGCAGCTGAAGCAGTGAACTATTTTAGAGAATCGTTATTCGTCAGCCCAGATCAAGTCATCATCAAGAAAGTCGTTATTCGCCCGCCCAGATCAAGTCATCGTCAAGAAATTCGTTATTCGTCAGTCGCCCAGATCAAGTTGCCGTCAGGAGACTGTCACTGTTATTTGCCAGAAGTCGTCTACGCAAATCAAGTCGTCGTCATGAGAACCGTTAACCTATTTGTCAGTAACTGTTTACACAAAGTCGTCGGAACTTTACATACGGTCATCAACAGTCGTCTAAGAAACTGAAACATTTTGCTGTGGCATATCAAGACATCTGGGGCATTACGTGGGATACTCAACACGGAATGTATCCACTGGCAGCACCGGAGAACAGAGTCAGAACTGGAAGAGAGGCAGTGGAATTTGCTGTAGATCTATCATATTCGGGAATCCAAGCATAGGAATCTTTCTTATCAAAGCTAAGTGCCATTTTTCTTATTAGTATATGTCAAGATTGCCCTTAGAAATAGATTTTGTCTAAATTTGGTACGTTAGCCTGAGTAAAATCAGGTGGTGCGCCTTAAACTGTCGGGGAAAGACGTAATAGATGAAAAGCTATATTATACGTTTAGGATAGTGATTGTTTTTGTTTGTATAAACGTCATATCCGTTGTTGCTTGGTTACTTCGTGACGTTATCAATGTGTGCCATATTGTCATATCCCAACCCATAGCGATAGTCTCATTTAATTATTTCATTTGTGTATATTATATTATATTATTTATTTTTATCAATTTAATTAGATCTGTTTTTTTTTACTTAATGATAAAAAGTGCAGGTAAGATTCTTTTATTGTGAATCAGACTAAAATACATTTTTAGTTTGAGCGGTTAAATCAAATATTATTTTGCCATGAGAATACTCTACGATTGTTTTGATTTATTAATACCGAAACTGGTGGAATCTTTAGAGACATAACACTTAAAACCTGTATAAAATTGTGAAAAAAACTTAAATATAAAATAAGTTTAAAGTATAGCCATAACCAATATAGGCTAAATAAAAAAATATATAAATTTGGGTGAAAATATAATACAATGGCTACATCCTCATATGTTGACCTTAAGGAGGTTAAGGAAGCAACTATGCAGGATGGAAAGGCCATGGAGTTAAAAGGAAAGAACTTGGCAGCTTATGTACAGCAAGTTTTGAGGGAAGAAATGGAACGTCAAGATAAAATAAAAAAGGAAAAAGAAGAGATAGAGAGACAGAAAGAAGAAAAAAGACAAGAGATGGAAAGACAAGATAGGATCAGAAAGGAAAAATATGAGAAGCAAAAAGAGGACCAAGAAAGGCAAGACAAAGAGAGAGAAAAAAACAGAGAGCATGAGGCTAAAATGGAGAAGATGAGATTGGATGCAGCACACGCCAGAGCTCAAACTGCACAGACAACTCAAGGAAATAACACAAATAGTTCAAATAATTTTACCACACAAAGAGACAACCCTAATTCGCAAACATAGCTAAAGAGGAAGATACAAAGTTTTGATGAATAGAAGGATGACATTGGAGATTTTCTGAAAAGATATGAGGCAAAAATGTCTACATTTAATATGCCAGAGGAAGAATGGTCTGAAATACTGATAGACTTCGTTCATGGTCAAGCTTTAACAATATGCCAAAATCATGACCATCATATTGATGATAGCTATCAAGTTTTGAAAAGAGAGTTGTTGAATGCCTATGGTCATAATGCTACAACTTTCAGAAAGAAATACTTTGACAATATACCATCATTAGAAATAGAACCTCAAACTACCATTAATATGGAGACAGATTTTTTCAATAAATGGGTAAAGTTAGAAAAAGTGGGAAATTCTTATGAGGGATTACAAAATGTTCATTCTGTTAGATAACTTTATTAACAAGTGTGATCCCCAACTTCAGTCATTCATTAAAGAGAGAAATCCAAAATGTTTAGATGAAGTAACAGAAATAATGAGAATTTATAAAAATGCTTATCCAACTACTCCATTCTCTACTAAAGATAAGAATAAGGTAGACTTAATAGGATACACAAGTGAGACAAAAGACAGAGGTAATGATAGATATTCTAGAGAAACTGAAGATAGGTTTGAAAATAGAAATGGAGATGGAAATGGAAGATCAAAATCTAGGGATAATTATTCTGAGGAAATAACTTGTTTCAATTGCCATAAGAAAGGTCACATAGCTTCCCATTGCAAAAAAACAACATACTATAGAACAAATGATAAGAACTCATATAGAGATAGAAATCAAAACAGAAGTAGTAGTAAACATAGAGATAGGAATCAAACAAGTAGAGTTTACTATACTAATGAAAATCAGGATAGAGATTATAGTGATGAGGATAGTGATATTTAATAACTAAATTATGGTAACACTATAGAAGAAATGAACATGGTTGAGGGAAAGAGAAATACTTTTAAACTATTCAAAGGTCTAGTAAATGGAAAATCTATAAATTTTATCAGGGACACAGCATGCACAACAATTGCAATGCATTCAAAATTTGTAGAACCATGGTGTTATTTAGGTTACATGAAAAAGGTTAGATGGTTAGATGGCAGTATTAAGAAATTTAAAGCTTGCAGAATTTTTATCAAGACACCATTTTTCACTGGTTACTGTAATGCTGTAGCAATGCCTAGTTTGACACAAGATATGTTATTGGGTAACATTAGAGGAATTAGGTCTTGTACCATGAGGGACATTGAGAGATGGCAAAACAAATATGGTCATTTGTTAAACAGAAATATGAGAAACAGAAATACTAAACAGTACAGTAGACCTATGAATAACTCATACAATAGAAGAAACATGACTTGTTATAATTGTCATAAGCAAGGACATTTGGCTAGAGAATGTTGGAGTAGGTCACATACCAATCAGAAGATAGCGAGTTCTAGTTGTAGATTTGGTGGAAGAATTTACCAAAAAAGAGAAAAAAATATAATGATCATAGATCACATGGGTACAGAACTTATGATAAACAAATGACAGGACAAGATATGATGTAAAATAAATAAGTATTCTGAATATGGAATCGTAATCAAGTTTAAACTTGTCTATTAAAGTTTATTTATGTATTGAGAAATAATATGAGACAAATGAATTTTAAATTGAAGTGTAATGTTGATCAAGTATAGGACTATAATGGTAATGAGTAAATTCTCTGATGTGACATTCCATAGACTAGTAATGATATGATTGAAACTTTTACAGTTATAAAACTAAGGTGGAAGTACCTCTTGTACTTTATTGACATATGGATATTGATTATTGATTGATAATTTTAAATTGGTTATATGATGTCTAGATTGACATGAGAAACTGATACTTGTAAATACTATGTATATAGTACATTGCAGTTTGATATTATATGGTATTATTAATTAACATGGTACAATTTGAATGTGAGTTGAAAAGGGAAGTAAGTAAATTTGATCGTTAAGCATTTGAAAGTTAGTATGGGGGATATATTTGTTTGTGAATCAATTCATGTCTCATTGGAAAATGTCGATGGAAAAGGGTGAGTGGAAAAGAAAAATGGACAAAAGCGTATAAAAGGGTGGTAAGGAAAAACTTATTGAATGTGGAGATAAAGTTTATAATTTGTTTTTGAAATATTATATTTTGTCAGATTACTGCCAGAGGAGAGCATTAGTGAGAGGTGATACCGTATGACGTGCCAATGAGATGCCACATTTTTATGATGAACTGTTTATTAAATGAAGATGATTTTGGAACTTTGGAAGTCTACACAGTGTAATGATATGAACATTGGCATGAACAACATGAACTGTCAAGCCAAGATGAAGATGTCAAGATTTTATGTTTGTTGTCTTCCCCATAAATTGCAAATGCCCTTGTAAGACTTGACAGTAGTAGAAAAATATTGACATTTTTTTTTTCAAGGGGGGGAGAAATCTGTTAGACACCTTGTTTATAGTATTAATTATTTAGCGACGCACCATAGAAGATGTATATTGAACGGGACTAGTGACGTTTGGGATATTTTGGGTTAGAGACAAACAAACTTAGCACCCTCAAAAAAAAAAAAAGAAAGTTGTCCGACTCTATTAAAGCTATAGTATTTATGGATCTAGGCCATGGTTAACAATGTTGACATGAGAAAAGATCGAAAGGATTTAGACCTAGATCTTATTTTAAGAAATACACTTTGCGCACATAGTTTTTTACTTTGACACATAAAAATACAAAAGAAGATCCATTGATTTCATTATATAATGAAATTAACCTTCAATTTTGTGTTTCAAAAGCATTTTTTACATAAATTAATTCCTCATATCTGTGACTACAGATTTCCTGACGAACATTCTTTCATTAGACAATACCGTAAAGAATCGCGTACTAAAAATTAATTCGTTTAATTGTTAACTTTATAATCCCATCCCTAGATCTAAAACTTTAATTCAACTCTAAGATGATAAAACTTCTCTTCGCACAGATAGTTTTATACTTTAACGCCATGAACATACTAATTATAGTCCATTCATTTCATATTTTGATCAAATAAACATTCCAATTTGGTTTTCTAAAGCATTTTAAAGAGGCTACATTCGTTTACAAAAGCTGCGAAGCTGAGTTGAGATAGGCCTAGATCTATATTCATTCATGAATCGCTTACTAAAAATTATTTCGTTTAATTGTTCACTTTATAATCCCATTCATTTAACAAAGCTCGTTTCGTTTTTAATAGATATGAATGTATCGGCTTTGGGTAAACCCATTTTCGCAAAACTAATTTTATTTTCGTAGCGAAAGAGAAAAAACTTGAAAGGATTATTAGCTAAGTTTAACATACATCTAAATCCAATCCACTAGATTAGTAAACACAAACTTAGACCCGCAGGCCGCGGGTAATGTCAGGCTAGTTTATAATATATATATATTATAAATGTATTGATAATTTGAACAAAAATTTAATTAGTAAGGCAATATCTTATCTTCTGACAGCTTAGAGGTGAAGATTTATTTATTATGTAAACAATAGTATCACATTCAAATGGATCCCAGCTCATATAGAACTAGAAGGAAATGAGAAGGCTGACACACTCGCCAAGAGTGGGAGAACTAACACACTAATAAACTCTGCACTCTATCCAGAAGAATTGAAGAAATTAATAGTAAATAAAATAAATGAGAAATGGATGAGCTCTCATCCAAATCACAAGAAAGATGACGCTTACTATAAGCTATCCCGACAAGACCAACGTCTAATCTTTCGACTCAGGACCGGACACAACAGAATGCGACAACACATGTACCGGAAGCTCAAAATTGGAACCAGTGAAATCTGCCCATGTGGAGAATCACCAGAGAATACATACCACGTCCTCCAAAACTGCTCTCTATACGAAGAGGCCCGTATAAGACATTGGCCCCAAATCACCCCACAAGAAAGGAAACTACTATATGGAGAGCTCCCTGATGTGGAAACCACTGCGCATTTCATCTCATGTATTGGTCTACTCATCTGAACACTCCAACATAACAATGAGAACGAAGAAGAAGAAGAAGAACATTCAAAAATGAATCGGATAGAAACAGCAAAGTACACCATTACCCTGTAACAAAATGCCTACTATTCATGATCATAACATTGGCCTAGGTCTTGTAATTTAAAGATACAACGTGTAAATTCATACGAGTTCTAGTCTAGATATAGTAGATTCTATATTTCTAGATCAAGGCATAGATCTAGTTCTAGACCTAGACTTAGATTTTGAATCTAGATTTAGATCTAAAACTTGGTCTAGATCTAGCTAGATCTTTGTCTAGTTTGTGTGACAAATGACAATGGAGATATTAATTTTTCTTTGCGAGGGACAAGTCTTTTAAAGTCATTTGTACAGAATTGTAGCTTAAAGTATGTCAAGATTTTGTTTTCGTGTTGCCAATTTATCTAATTTTGTTAGAAGAATGAATCTTTTTTAGTTTCTCTTTATTACATGTAACATGTTATTAATTTTGAATGTATGGATAAGGTTAATAATTATAATTTAAAAAAATATAAGTGTACGCTAAATGAATATATGGAGAAGCTGTGGCTGAGGGGTAAAGAACTTGGTACCGGAAGTCCCGTGTTCGAATCCTTTTGAAGACACTAGGTGGACCACTTCGGGGGACGATTTTGATTTTTTTCCCACAAAAACTTTCTTTGTAACCTTGTTTTTGTTGCACTATTTTGTAGAGTCAGGGTCCAGGACAGTGCGGCTTATTATGTTATTATATTATGTCTTGTCACGTCTGCAACATTTTCAGAATGTCCAGACCTGGGAGTTTGATCTTGGGTGCATTTTCATTTACTCAATTTTACATCCTAATCGTTATATCCTCAAAAGCACAAATCTCTTCTGGTTTTCATAATATACAATATAGACGCGGAATCCAAGAGAGAGACAGACAGAGGGAGAGAGGGAGAGAGAGGAAGAAGAGAAGAAGTCATATAATATACACTATATCGTAGAAGACTGTTATGACTGAACAGGCAAGGAGACAAAAACTTACAAACCCTAAAGAGAAAGAAAAACCTAAAAGTCCATTGTCAGATAGAAAAAGGAGAAAGTAATCAAGATAGTAGAAAAAGATGATTCCGGAAAAAAACCTCAGAAAGGACCAAACTTTCAGCCTATTCTACTCAAATATATAACACTCTCAAAGAAATAACAAACTGGAATTGAATATATGGCACATTAGGTGTCAACTCACGAAAATGACATACTGTCAACTGAAGTCATGGGTGTAGCCAGGGAGAGGGGTTGGGGTTCAAACCACCCAGAAATGAAATACCCCCCTGCGGGGGGGGGAGATCGGAATACAGTAATTGATTTTTTGCTTTGATTTTGTTTTTTTGGGTGACATTTTAATACTATACCATCACTTGCCCCAGCGCAGCCAAGGGGTTTTGAATTAAAAAACCCCTACCAGGGGGGTTGAGTTTAAAACCCCTATCAGGGGGTTTTGAGTTTAAAACCCCTACCTGGGGGTTTTGAGTTTAAAACCCCTATCAGGGGGTTTTGAGTTTAAAACCCCCTACCAGGGGGTTTTAAGTTTAAAACCCCCTACCAGGGGGTTTTGAGTTTGAAATCCCCTACAAGGGTTTTGAGTTAAAACCCCCCACCAGGGGGGTGAGTTTAAAACCCCTATCAGGGGGTTTTGAGTTAAAAACCCCTATCAGGGGGTTTTGAGTTAAAAACCCCTATCAGGGGGTTTTGAGTTTAAAATCCCCTACAAGGGTTTTGAGTTTAAAACCCCCAACCAGGGGTTTTTGCAGTTAAATCCCTATCTTCTAAAAACAAAACAAAACAAAAAAAACAAACGACAATCCCCAAATTCCAAGAGCACTGTTAAGGAAGATTTTGGTTTTATAATCCCCTATTCAATATAAAAAAAAAAGCAAATTACGCACTCAAAATGTTATGAGCGTAGCTAAATGGATTTTGACTCAGTTTTGAGTTTAAACCCCTTTCAGCGTGGTTTGAAGGTAAAAAATACCTCTTTAATATTAACAACAAAGCAAATTATACACTCAGAATTCTATGAGTGTAGTCAAAGGGGTATTGAGTTAAAACTCCCCTCCAGTGGAGTTTGAAGCTAAAAAAATAACCCTTCAATATATAAAAAGGCAAATTACGCACTCAAAATGCTATGAGAGTTGCCAAAAGGGGTTTTGAGTTTAAACCCCTTTTCAGCGGGGTTTGATGCTAAAAAAATACCTCTTTAATATAAAAAAAGGAAATTACACACTAAAATTATTTGAGCGTAGCCAAGCCAATTGGGGGTTTTGAGTTTAAACCCCTCTCCTACAGATGGCTTTTCTTAAAAGTTTAAAACCCCTCCAGATGGTTTTAATTTTAAAATCACCCTACAGAGCGTTTTGAGGTGGGAAAACCTTTATCTTCAATATTATTCTAAAGCAAACTACAGTAACCAAATTCTGTGACCGTAGCTAAATGGGGTTTTGAATTTAAAAAACAACAACTCCAGAGATTTTTTTGTTTAAAATCCACAACAGATGATTTTGACGATAAAACTTCCCTTTTGATATAAAATCTAAAGCAAACTACAGTCACCTAATTCAAATAGCGTATTCTTAAGAGGTTAGACATTTCTACCAAGGGCGGGGCTCCATTAATAAAGTGCATTGAATAGTCATCTGCCGAAATTGAAAAACACTAATTGTGGCTCAACAAAGATTGCTAAGATAGATTTTAGGAGTCAGTTACAGAGATTGGGTCTAAATCAAGGAAATCCTATGCCTTAGTAAGGTTGTGACAGAGCGTCGCATGAGGTTTGCGGAACATGTTTTCGTACGAAATGAATTACGCATACTTAGGGTTGCGATGACATCCTAGTACATGGTGCCAGTAAGGCAGTAAGAATGCATTTTAGCTTTTTGAAATAAAACTTTTTAATAGCAGGAAAATTTACTGTAGATACCTCAGAATATTCATTTTGTTGGCTTCAATACCAGAAATAGTGCTCGGCGGCGAAGCTTCGCCCCGCGCTGGGGGAGCTCCAAGCTCCCCAAAACCCTTGCTGGCAATGGCCGGGCGTCTACAATTTTTCCACTAAATCCAGAAAAAAACATTATATGGCATAATAAAAGTCTTGCGAAAGAATGAAGGGTCAGAATGTAATAAAGATTATGTACACAAACACACATACATACTATTTTTTTTTCGCGGGGGGTGGGGGTTGGGGCGGGGGGGGGGAGAGAAAAAAAACACCCCCTCCCCTCCCCGAAAAAAAATCCTGGCTACGTCCATGACTGAAGTACATAACATACTGAGAGTTCAAATTCATGACATACTAAGTGTCTACTCAAATTCATGACCTTATGTCAACTCAAATTCATGCCGGACTAACAGACTTTGAATTGTATTAAATAAATAAATCTACGACCCAAGCGCAGTTTCCCGCAAGACCCTCCATGCTTGCTCGTCTTGATTCAAATCCTCCCATTATCGCCATCCCAGCAGGCGCTCTAATCTGACCAGCAGACCTGCCCCACGATAGCAGGGCGTGATGCTGAGAGCCAGTGTCACCCCCTCCTCCTCAGTGGGTCACTCACTCGCTTTGGTTTTCTTCTAGGTTTTCTCTTTGTTTTTATTTCTGGGGGGGACAATGAAATCTTCAAGACGACATTCTGGCCAGGTATGTACAAACAAGTTTTGTTTAAACCTAGACAGACATTTTAAAGTCGTTTGTTTTTTTTTATCTCTTAATCTAGATATCTATATTCTCAAATATTCTGTTAGATTAATTCATTTCATCTCTAGATACAAACTCATGGGGTTATTTTTTTGTTTATGAAAAAAATCATTCGATTAAACTTTGCTAATATTCTCTTGTACCAAGAGTTGATTGAAGTTAAACTTCTTAAATAAATTATATAGCTCAATTATTCAATTCGAACTTTGGAAATATACTGTTTGTAGTTCTGGAGTAGAGGTAACAGTGGGACATTATCAATAGTTTGTACCGCAACATTTACTTTTCGACTTAACATCAACATTTTGTTTTACAATAGGGCTATTCATAATATAACACACAATATAACCCTCAACCTGAAGGCCTTAGAATATTACTAATCAAGAGCATTGGATTTAAGATCTATGTAAAATATGGCGAATGTTCCCTTCAATGTGTTAATTTTGCTACGAAAATAAACTTAGAGTGTGAAAATGGTTTGTATTTTTATCCGAAATATTTATACAGAAATACAATTTATTGTTAAAATCAATTTACCCGTTTTAAAGTTTCGTTCTTTAAATGAATTTAGGAATATTTTTTTTTTTTATTTTATGGCCCTCCGGTTGGGGACATTAAATCTACACTACGGTCTTCGCCGTGATCTCAGGAACATTTATGCCAAGTTTTATCAGATTGGTCAAACGGTTTTAACTTTTATGCGGGACGTATTTACATATATACATACATCACAAATTCAATGATATATATTGGATAAAATGTCAATTAGCTGAGTTTCTAGTGTAGCTGCCTTTTTCTTTGATGTGATATCGTCGATAATTTCTAAATAATAGTCATTTTCAAATAAGTAAAAGCACTTTTCGTAAATGTCTACCAATCGCTCTATTATTTATTTATTTTTTTATGGGGGGGGGGGGGTCATGCCCCTTTTTTTTTGTTATTTCTGCCTCATACCGTTATAACAATGTTTCTTAAACTCTCAAATCATTAAAAAAAAACTAGATTAAAAAACTCATAAGATCCCTTCTTAACCAACAGACCTGGATTAGTAGTAGATTATGATATTATCCCTGGTCTATCAGACCATGATAACATTAAAATACACAGTCAGTTAGAAGCAGTAGCCAATACAGAACCCAAAAGAAAAATCATACTCTGGAATAAATGCAACGTAACACAACTACACCAAGCTGCATTAAACTTTCAACAAACATTCTTATCAGAAAAAGACATTAACCAACCAGTCTGGAATTTCATAAAAAACTATCTTAAAAGCATTATAGAAAATCATATACCATCCAGATACACATTAAACAAAATAAATAAATGCTGGTTTAATAATAGATTAAAGGAACTTTGTAAACAGAAGGAAAACCTATATAGAAAATTTAAAGAAACGAAGGCAGAAAGAGTTTATAAAAAGTATATACAAATTAAACACCTAACCCAAAAAGTAAGAAGACAGCTGCAGAGTGAATATATAAACAATGTAATATCTAAGAATGACAACAAACATCTATGGTCATACATTTGAAAATGGAAACAACAGGCATAGCGCCATTAAAAGGAGAAGATAACTTAACACATAATGATAATGAAACTAAAACTAACATCCTAAAAAAATACTTTGCAGCATTCTCAGCCCCAGGAGACAAAGACATATTACTTAATTTGAACCAAGTAGACAACATAGAAGATTTAGTAGTACAAGAAAAGGGAATCCAAAAACTATTAGCCAACATTAAACCGAATAAAGCATCTGGACCTGATGGTATTCCAGCTAGATTACTCAAAGAGCTAAGCAATGAGCAGTGTCTTAACCAGGACAGAGTATTAAGGGACTGGAAAGAAGCTAATGTCACTCCCCCCCCCATTTAAAAAAGGAGACAAATCTGATCCAGGAAACTACAGACCAGTATCACTTACCACTATCACATGTAAAATCCTAGAACACATAATATGTAGCAACATCATAAACCACTAAGACAAACATAATGTCCTTACTCCAAACCAACATGGCTTTAGGAAATATAGATTATGTAAAACACAACTAATAGGAATAATGATGATTTTTCAAGAGGTTTAGATGATAGTGAGCAAATAGATGCTATCTTACTAGATTTTTCAAAGGCTTTTGGCAAAGGTCACAAACATAGTTTGCTTAAAAAATTAAAATATTTCGGTATTGATGGTCAGTGGATTAAAGTTTTTCTGATAGGGAGAGAACAAACTGTAATGATAAATGGCTCTAAATCAACACCAATAACAGTAAACTCAGGTGTACCTCAAGGAACAGTCTTAGGTCCACTACTATTTTTAATTTACATAAATGGTTTACCAAAGTGTATTAGTTTAAGAATAAAAGTCACATTATTTGCAGACGATTGCATAATATATAGAACAATAAAAACAACACAAGAAACAGAAATTTTACAAAGAGAATTAGATGAATTACAGAAATGGGAATAACATTGAAGCATGTCTTTCCACCCAGAAAAATGTCAGTTATTAAGAGTAACAAGATAACTAAAACAAATTTCACTTCTCTTATTCATGGTAAACCAGTAGCACAGACTAAAAAGGCAAAATACCTATATAGGTGTTATAATAAATGAAAAACTGTCATGGAATTCCCATATTGATGAAACTATCAAAAAATTAAGCAAAGCATTAGGGTTTATTAAAAGAAATTTCTATAAATCAAATAAGACATAAAACCAAAATGTTATTTAAGCTTGGTTAGGCCAATAATAGAATATGCATCCTATGTTTGGGACCCCTCAACTCAAGAAAACATTAAGAAACTGGAACAGACACAAAATAGAGCAGTGAGATTCATAACAAACGAATATTCACATTTGACTAGTAAAATCACTAAATTTAGAAAGCCTTCAGGATAGAAGACTTAAAAGTAAGCAATTAAACATAAACGCTGAACCATAATCTTTAAATACAAAAACAAAATTTAATAAAATACTCAGACAGACACAAAGATAAAGGCACATTCCTCGTCCCATATGCTAGGACAAATTTGTATAAATAGAGCATGGAATGGGTTGCCTGAGCTAGCCAGGAAAACCAGTTACTTGGCAGAATTTAGGTCATTGGTTGATATGCATGACTAAATGTATGACGTGTAGGACGTAATCATCTTCTTTTTTTGAAGTAACGTCTGTATCATATAAGATAAGATAAGTGCTCCATGGAACCCTACTGTTCCGCAAGGCTTGACTTGGTGTTCCGCAAACTACTGAAATATTTAACTAGTAGGCCTACACGTGAATAAATCTCGAAGTAAATGCAGGAAAAAAATATTGTTATTAGAAATTATTCTTTCTTCTTGGTGTTGATATACTCTTCAATACAAGTAGAAATAGATACACGACAAGGCCGATTGACAAAACATACACAGGCTTTATTCAACCCTATTAGATAACGAACAGCAACACACACACTTCCTAGTCCGCTAAAGCGGCTAAGGGAACTTACTCTCACACAACATTACATCACATATCAACACTTGGTAACGAAATCAATTCTATTACGTCCCTTTGAACTTTGAACTCATCCAGATTCTGGATCAAAATGGAAATAAAGAGACCATTCTCAATCTTGAAAGGATTTCTGGTCGAGTTCGTCTGTTAGAATTCATATTGCCGATATCATACCTGATCAGGAAGTTAGGCTCTTCTAGGATATAATATTTTTAAAGTCATTGAACCATATAGTGCCCCTTTTAGAATTTGCGATCTATAGGGCAAATAATGTTAAGGTCATATGGGGTTTTTTTGGGGGGGCCAACGGTTAACGAGCAAGGTTCCATGTGACCAGCACAACTACCAAACGCCTTTACCTTCGCCAACAAAAGTTAGGTACCCATTAGAGTTGGGTGGACTCAATGGCGCCCTAAAAAATCCAGATATTCAAAATCCCAGTCTTCACTGAGATTCGACCCCAGGACCCCAGGTTCAAAAGCCATATAAAAATGTGTAGAACTATTAAAGCAGTGTTCTGCAAAATATTTCGAATGTGCGAACTGTTTCGTTATAAAGTGAAACACTGCGTTCTATCATTCTGGGTTTGTATTTGAATTAGGCTTCAAGTTTAGAACAATGTCTAGATTTTCAGAAACAGATCAGGTGATACAAAAAACACATTGATTGTAGGTTACGAGGAGGTTACGGATTCTAAGGATGTTTTATATTATGGAGATGCAAAATATTCACGCATACGTCTACAAATATCATATTCATTTTTTTATAAAGTAACCAAATTTTTTTGAATGACAGTTTCACACTAAATGGCAAAATAGAACAATTCTGAAATTGTAAGTGAAAGTAGTTGGTGCTGTATGGGTTTTAGAGTCGCCAAAATCACCTGACATGTAACGGCTTGCTTACACGAGTACATTGATCATTCACGTTTCTCCAGTTGTCCTCCTCTATTAGTTTCCTTCCTAAAACATTGTCATCGTTGGATAAGAAACTATCCATTTTTTTTGTTCTGCTATTTTGGTATTTAAACGTATTTATATCTGCGGTGAAAAATTATTAATAGCAAGATTTTGGTGTCTCTGGTGTATTGGTGTGTCTGGTGTATTGGTGTGTCTGGTGTATTGGTGTGTCTGGTGTATTGGTGTGTCTGGTGTATTGGTGTGTCTGGTGTATTGGTGTGTCTGGTGTATTGGTGTGTCTGGTGTATTGGTGTGTCTGGTGTATTGGTGTGTCTGGTGAACTGGATATAAAAAGTGTGATAAGCACGGTATTTCAAAAAATATGATCATTATTTGTTATATAGTTTTTAATACCGCAGAATTAAATGTCTTCAATTTGTTGCACAAAATAATATCACTCTGGAGGGTGTCTTAGACTTTGAGGATCGCTCTAGGCATGTGTAAATACAAGACATGCACTGAGATTTTTAGTCATACGAATAAAGAGAATTGAAGTGGTTCACAGTCATTCCAGTCAACTGTCTTGGTAGCTCTTCACAAAAAATATGAACAGTGAAATGACAGTTGGTATTTTCTTGGTCTCTGTCTCTTCCCTTAGCTTAATGTACTCGCCATCTCCGTATCAGTCTGACAAAGAGCAACTGCTGTTTTTGTTTTTTACCATTTCAGAAGTTCTAAGCCTTGCATCTCATTAACAGGCACTGTACTTACTTTTATTTAAAAGTGTAAGTTTGAGGGCACTTGAGAAGTCTAGATTAATGTCCAGACCACAAGAGGTTCACATCAGGTTAAACTATTTTCACCTATTACCGTCAAATTGTTGGAAGTTGGAATACATTAAGCACTTCCTCCACTCGTTCATTTAAACAAAACACTTTTCTCTTTCCAGTGAAGATCTTAAAAAAAATTTACTTCAAACTTTTGAAAGTTGGTAAGTTTATGGATTGATCATGGATAGATTGTGTCTCTCTGATGTAGTGCAATACTAAAAAGTCTTAGGACAACTTCTTGTGTTTCATCCACGATTCATTCACAATTCATCCACGATTCAACCACATCCACAATACAACCCCATATACGATTCAACTGCATCCATATTCACGATTCAAGTGCATCCACATCCACGATTCAACCGCATCCACGATTCTTGTGTGTTGACACGGATGGATGTGTCAAATATGAATATTTCAAAATGTGATGAATGTGTACTGCTTGAGTGCGGGATGGATAACTGTGATAGTATGGATAAATATAATATATATGGATACGCCTGAGATTATGGATAAGTGTCATAAAGATAGATAAGAGTCAGATGATAGACGGGAGAATGTGTGATTGAGTTAGGCATATGGTGTCACTGGTGGATCCCCTTTGAGCCAATTTCTCTAACACTATTTTCTATCTTCTATCAATACAAGCAGAAAACATGTTAATCTGGTGAATACATGGATGGCTGCCCGGTCATGTGGTATGCGCCTCAACATGGTCGGAACAAATGCCGGTCTTAGGCCACTGCAACCTATGTGGTCGCAGTGGGCCCCACGCTTTCATAATTCTATGTGTAATTATTAAATTACAGAATATATACGAAAAAGTCATGGAAATCTTCTGAATTTATTAAAATCTCCAGAAAACTAATAAAATTCTCCTGAAAAATAGTCAAAATTCTCATTGTGGGTGTCATTCATTGCGGAAAACGCCAATTGTAGACGCGATAAAAGAAAAAAAGGCATTGTCAGCTTTCATGTAATAAAATGTAATAATTGGCGAATTTTCACCTTAATCGGCAGTTACAATTCTTTATTTACTTTTAAAGTCACTGGCATAAAAATATGCCATAGTTGGCAAGGTTCGTAAATTTAAATTAATTTGATCGCGATTTTGTTCTTAGTAAAGAATACATAAAATTCAAAGTCGATTTTTTTTCTATTACAAAATTTTAATTTTCACTTATTACCCTTATTCCCACCCAGACTAGGCCCCGTGCAATCAGTTAGGACAGGTCCTGGTCGAAAGTTTAAACTCTGCTTGTTGTCATTCCGGAAGTTTGATCTAGGACATTTCGAAGAAGTTCCTAAACAAAACAAAATAGAACACATTTGATTAAGGTCATGGAAACGCACTTTTATAAAATAATCTTTATTTTTGGCTACTTAAGATAAGGCACACACCAAACACGCTCTGTTATTCTGAATAGGGGAAGAACTTGCATAGCGTAAAGGCGTAGACCACAGCCTCGAAGTGGAGAAACTACACATGACTGCAGCCTCACTTTGGAACATGTATTCTTACATTGCTTGGCTTTTGCGATAGTTTAAAAAAAAAAATAATCGGTCAGAAATGAGTGTCACGGTCTCGGTTGACATTGCTTGTTAAATGTTCACCTCGGGTTAAGACAGTAATAAGACTTGAAACTCCTGATATAGAAACAGGAAGTAGAATGACTAAAATTGACTTTTAGTTCAGTCAGTCAGTCAAGTGGTATCCTTTGGACAAGGCGATCAAGTAATATCTTTTGGGTCCGTCACGGACAGTAATAACTTAGAGAGTCAAGTAGTAATTTCGAGCTAAGAAGTATATTTTGGGCAGTCGAAGCCAGTGGTCACTTGAGACATTTATTTCTAGTATTTATTATTCTGTACTATTATTATTAGTAAGTATTTGTTACCCGCTGTGATGCGGACGTTACTTGAAGTCTATTTTGGGGAATTTGACATGTTAGATATATTTGCTACCGCTGTTATGCGGATGTGACTTTGTTTCTTATTGGATTATGTAACCGACAAGGAGTGCAGTATTATTATTGTTATCAAATAAACTCTATATTTTGTCTGCTGAAACGGACTTAAGTCAATCTGTAGTATCTATATTTGTCACGTGTTAAGAGTTCTCCAGGAAGCACGAACCCAGCATTCTACGGCATTCGCGACACATTAGTAGTGTCCAGTCTCATGTGTAATAGTAATATTAAAATATACGTACAGAACATAGAACGTTTACAATGAGATAACTTATTAAAGAATAATCTTCAAAATTTGTTCCAGAATTGGAAATTTAAAAACAGTAGCCTGTCTTAGAAAGGAAATCGCCAGTGCTTAGGGTGAAAGATCAGAACGTGACCAAAATGGCAATATCTTGGGATCCGATTAGTGCAGTGCTTTACAAGACCTAACAAGTGCTCATGTTACAATAATAGTGGTTAAATAACTCATAAAGGCGGAAAATGACCGAAAGAAAGTCACTAAGAAATACTTTCTGTCCTTATTATTAAAGCATTTTATCACAGCATGAAATTTTTACAATTCCTCCGCTTTGCTTGCAAGCTCTTCAAGGAATCTGTCAACTGGGTGGAACCTGGACACTGCACGGGTGTTTCAATAACGGCTCTAATGATTTTCCTAAAAATGTAACAATTTTTCGTTAACGTTAAATAAAAAACAATAACTATCTGATAGGCCACACTCTGGTTTGATCGTTATAATTTGTCAACATTTAATCCATCTTCAGATTTAATTTGGCTTACCTTTCGAATACACGTTACATTAAAAAAGATGATTACGTCCTTCGCGTTATGCATCTAGTCATGTGTCTGTAATTGTTTCTTTGTATTTACTAAAAAGTTAAAGGAATATTATTGATGTACAGAGACCACGGTGTATTTAGGATCCATCTTACTTATTCATTTGCAGAACCTTTTAAGACTTCCGATCATTAAGGATTTCTGAATTTATAAAAAACACATTTGTAAAATACAAAAATATTACACTGAATATTATATATTCTTGAGACGATAATGATTGTTACTTTGTATCCTTAAGCCGATAATGATTGTTACTTTGTATATTGACCCGATAATGATTGTTACTTTGTATCCTTGACCCGATAATGATTGTTACTTTGTATCCTTGAGCCGATAATGATTGTTACTTTGTATCCTTGACCCGATAATGATTGTTACTTTGTATCCTTGACCCAATAATGATTCTTACTTTGTATCCTTGACCCGATAATGATTGTTATTTTGTATGCTTGACCCGATAATGATTGTTACTTTGTATATTTGACCCGATAATGATTGTTACTTTGTATCCTTGACTCAATAATGATTGTTACTTTGTATACTTGACCAATAATGATTGTTACTTTGTATACTTGACCAATAATGATTGTTACTTTGTATCCTTGACCAATAATGATTGTTACTTTGTATGCTTGACCCAATAATGATTGTTACTTTGTATCCTTGACACTAATAATGATTGTTACTTTGCATCCTCTACTGCTCTCCAATCTCTTTCAAACTCTCTCCTCTTAAACTCTCTTTCCCTCACGTGACTCCTAGAGATTGACGATTTCTTTTGCTGGGTCGTTCCTTGTCTTTCTGTCTATTTAGATTTCAATTTGATTTCCACTATTTTAATAAATTGAGAAGACGATCAAATTCTTCCAGATCTATCGCCAGGCCACATCACATCACCAGGGCACATCACATCACGTCTAATCCATTTTTCATTTCAATATTTCCCTTAAAAATTCTCATAGCGGCCATTCGGTTGACGATATAAAATATCAATTTGAAATAATAATAATAATAAAAAATAAGATCCTGTTTCGCTCCGCCCCCCCCCCCCCCCAATGTTATCAACGGAATTTTAAACTGAATTTCTCAATGTAAACATAATTTGTCTTTTGCTCTTTTGTTTTCAAAATAAAATCGTACACCACAAAAATACGTCATGAATATATTATGTATAGCTCTAAGATTACATTTGAAAGACACTAGCTGCATCTTATCAGTTCTTTCTCTTTCTTTGCCACACACACACACACACATCTTAACTTTTAGATACAAAAACACAAACAAACAAACAAAAAACCTCATAACACACCAAACCTAGCAAGTCAACATGGTTGACCAAGCTGGGGTATTTATTTTGTATGTCATATTTGCGATATATTATTCAAAGGAGGTTTTTATGGGCTTATGAAACTAAATTTCAGTTAAAAAAATCAAGAGAATATTATTTCCTTAAAGATAGAACAGGATCATCAAAAAATTATGAACAAAGGTTTCAGTTGACAAGCTACTTCTGGTAGCTAAAGCGAAAACCAATTTTTCTTTTCACTTTTGCACTGGCAAAGTAGCAGCACCGGAAGTATAGGTTACAACGCTAGGATAACAATAACAATAACAAGAAGAAGAAGAAGAAGAAGAACTGAATGAATTACTGAGCATTGCAAGTATTCTAAGACCTCTTCGATTTCTTAGCATTGAGCAGAGGTATCTCCAAATCTCTACCTTCTTAGTTGGTTCTGTAATCTGTACAGATATATTGAGAGTTCTTTAGTAAGTTTTCACCCTTATTAGTCAGTTATATATAGAAATATCACGAGTCCCTTCCCTTCTCGTACAGAGATATCACGATTTGCATTTCTACCTACTTCAATAGATAACTCTTTCATTAGAAAAGTGAAAAATCGATGCAAACCCATTCTTTGATATTTCACAAAGGATATAGGAAAACTCTTTTATTTTGTCATGTGTATATAACCTATGAAAGAAATGTTTTGACGCCCCAGTGATATTGTTATACACCAAACAATGTTTATCTGGAGGATCCTGATCAAGTTACTTGTACAGAACCAGAGGCTAATCAAAAATGGATCAAGCATTCTTTAGTATATAGCAGAACAAAAGGTCAAAGTTGATTCCATCAGAAATCATTTAGCTGTCATGACTGATACATAAAACAAAAACACACATACACACACATAATTTATACTTTGTCTCGGGGACGCACTTGCCCTTATCTTGTAAAGGTCTCCAGACAAAGCCTGCCAGACTTAGTGGAAAGTCATTGGACGAAAACTTGCATAAGTACAATTTGGACCTGAATTTAAATGTCTGGATCTCAACAATCTCCAGGCGGTGTCTAGCTCTCAGGCTTATCGAATGACTTTCTGAGGACTTTTAAGGATATCACAGGGGATATTATTTTTTTGGGATAGAGTTCATTTTGAAATAAATTGGAGAAAAAAGAATTCAAAACTAAAGTCATTATATTACATTTTTGTTTGTATTTTATAAAACAGTACAGCTTCCGGTACAGGCGGGGTAGGTGTCTGTAATACATAATGTTTATGATGTTTCTCTATATTTGATGAGAGCTGAGACATGATCTGTGTGGATATATAATGTGTGCAGATCAACCAAAAACAAAAAGGAAGTCATGCTTCATGTTCCCAATGGGAACTCAGTGAGATCCACAAATTAATGTGCATGATCATCTCCTTAATGTTGTTGACCACTTGAGCTACCTGGGCAGCACAGTGTCAAATGATGCGTCATTGTCCAAAAAAAAGACAACCGTATCGCAAAAGCCAATGACGTTTTTGGTCTTCTCAGAATGAGAGTATGGCGGAATAGGTCTCATCACCTCACAACAAAGATCAATGTTTAGAAAGCAGTGGTTCTCGTCACAATTTTGTATGGCTCCGAGACCTGTGTTCTCTATCAAAGGCATTTTAGGCTCCTCGAACGCTTCCATCAGAGGTGCCTTCGTTTCATCATGGGCAATCACTGTTAAATATGTAGGTTCTGCTGGCGAGCTTACAAATAGACGGCGTAACAGAGGTGCCCCCCCTCGTAAGCTGGCAGCAGATAGCCTCTGAAAGAGACAATTGGAGAGCTCTCACAAATGCTGCGGGACAAACATTTGAGACTCAAAGGAAAGCCATTATTGAAGACAGATGCAGAATAAGGGAAACTTAGCAGACCGCCTGCGGACAACGGCACGAAACTATGCAAGGTCGCAACTGGGTTAGCGTAGTCACGTGAAACACTACACTCATTCTTAATCTTCGGAATTGAAGACATTGCCATTAGATACTTAATGTTTGTCACTCTCTCTTGCTCGTCAACTCACTCTTTTGTCACTCTCTCTTGCTCTTCAACTCACTCTTTTGTCACTCTCTCTTGCTCTTCAACTCACTCTTTTGTCACTCTCTCTTGCTCTTCAACTCACTCTTTTGTAACTCTCTCTTGCTCTTCAACTCACTCTTTTGTAACTCTCTCTTGCTCTTCAACTCACTCTTTGTCACTCTCTCTTGCTCTTCAACTCACTCTTTTGTAACTCTCTCTTGCTCTTCAACTCACTCTTTTGTAACTCTCTCTTGCTCTGCAACTCACTCTTTGTAACTCTCTCTTGCTCTTCAACTCACTCTTTGTAACTCTCTCTTGCTCTCAACTCACTCTTTTGTAACTCTCTCTTGCTCTTAACTCACTCTTTTGTAACTCTCTCTTGCTCTTAACTCACTCTTTGTCACTCTCTCTTGCTCTTCAACTCACTCTTTGTCACTCTCTCTTGCTCTTCAACTCACTCTTTTGTCACTCTCTTTTGCTCTTCAGCTCACTCTTTTGTCACTCTCTCTTGCTCTTAAACTCACTCTTTGTCACTCTCTCACTCTTTGTTTCTCTCTTCCTCCGTCTCCTTCACTCTGTCTCTGTTTCTCTCTCATTTATTTATTATGTCTCTCTCTCACTCTCTCAATCACTTTGTCTCTCATTGACCTTTCCATCTGTAACTCTCATCCAATCGTCTCTCTCTCTCTCTCTCTCTCTCTCTCTCATTCAGTCTCTCTCTCTCATTCAGTCTCTCTCACTGTCTCACCTTCTCTCTTACACTTTTCTTGTCTCTCTCTCTCTCTCTCACTCATTCACAATCACAACAAAACACTCTTACTGCCATCGTTCTAGTGTAACAAGTTTTCTTTAACTGATGTACGCACAAATAAACCTGTCTAAACCTAAACCTGCCTAAACCTAAACCTAAACCTGCCTAAACACTGCGTCTTCACATAGATACATCAACACTCACAAACACTCAGTGGCTGTGTCTATCCGACACCACCCTTTCTGCCCATCAATAAAGCCAAACAGCTTTCTGTATATTTTCTTTGTCTGTGCGCGTGTTTTGCTGTTGCTTGTGGAGAGTTGAAAACAAAAGTCCAGTTTGTTTATTCAGCTTCTTGTGTTTCTAAGGTTTTTAGTTCTTCTGTCTCCCCCCCCCCCCCTCCCTCCTTTTACTTGAACTTTAAAAATTGTCAGAAAATGTTTTTGAGTAAAGCTGCGTTCGGTCTGTAAGGCCTTCATTGTGTCACGTATTACGAATTGAATTCTACTTTTAAATGGCTTGCCTAGGGGAACGTGACAATAGAATAGCAGTTGTGTCACTTATAATAAGTCTGAATTTAATCAAAGACTTACAATGAATAACAAAAAAAAAATGACACAAGAAATCGGAAGGTAAACTATCAACTTAATGTTTAATCAAATATAAAGTTACAAGAAAGAAAAATAAACATTTACTCAATACAGAATTGATGTGTTGACCAAAACCCTTTTACAAAAATGGCATGTAAAAATATTACAATACAAGAGTTTGAAAATGTAATTACAAATACAAGCAAGCAAGGCCTTAAAAAAATATTAACTTACACGATAAATGGTATACCACGCACGGGTCGCGCAATGTCTCCGCTATTCTGTCCCACGGCTGTCTCCGTATGTCTGTCTGTCAACGTTACGCGAGCGGTCTTATATAATCTACCGCGCGTCGATCTCTCGTAATTTCTAGAAAGTCATCAACACCCAGATCTAGAACGCTCTTCAAAGAGACAGAAGAAAAAAAAAAACACCCTCCTTTCAACCAGAGGTACACACACAGGTCAAGGACCGGTCACTGTCTGTGTGGCTTGACGAATAAAATAAAAAAAAACTTATTACACAAGGGGCAGATAACCTACCCGTCTCTTGACCGCAACAGGTCAAAGAAAGAAAAAAACAACGCCTAGATACGTAACACCTCCCCCCTAAAAATAAAAAGTTTACATTTCCACGAAATGGAAATCTTTTTAGAACTACAAAAAAAAATATTTACATTACAGAATGTATTTATCATGATATATATATAAAAAATATATACATCAAAATACTTTTTACAATCTAGACAAGGCATCGGCGATAACATTTTCGCTGCCTTTTATGTGTTTAAGATCTAGGTTGTACTCTTGTAAAAATAAACTCCACCTGAGAAGTCGTTGGTTCTTGCCAGACATTTTGTGGATAAATGTAAGGGGATTGTGGTCAGTAAATACAACCAGTGGCCATCTGGACCCACTGATATAAAAATCAAAGTGTTGTATAGAAAGAATCAACCCAAGACATTCTTTTTCCACAGTAGAATAATTTCTTTGATGTCTATTAAATTTCTTGGAAAAGAAACAAATAGGATGCTCTACTTGGAAATTATCTTCTTGGTAAAGGACTGACCCAACACCTGTGTCACTGGCGTCAATAGCTAACCTAAAAGGTTTTCCGAAGTCAGGAGCCATCAAAATGGGAGAGCTAGATAATATCTGCTTGATCTGGTTAAAGGCTTTCTGACATTCATCCGTCCAAGTAAATCGGACGTTCTTTCTCAGGAGGTTTGTTAAAGGACTGGCAATGACAGAAAAATTTTCGCAAAATTTTCTATAATATCCAGACATTCCCAAAAATCTTCGGAGTTGTTTCCGATCAGCAGGGATAGGGAAAGCTTGGATAGCTTCTACTTTGGCCATTACAGGTTTCACCTGGCCTTGTCCTACAATATGGCCTAAGTATTGGATGGAAGCCTGGCAAAAATCACTCTTACTCAGGTTTACAGTAATTTTTGCATGTAACAATTTAGTAAAAAGACAATGCAGTTGTTTACAATGGCTAGAAAAATCTTGGCTAAAAATTACTACATCGTCTATGTATGCGTGGCAATTCTCCATGTCAGCAAGCAGGGCATTTATCATTCTCTGGAAAGTGGCAGGAGCATTCTTCATGCCAAATGGCATCACTTTGTATTGGTACAGACCATCAGGGGTGACAAAGGCGGAGATTTTCTTTGCCCTATCAGTCAGGGGAACCTGCCAATAACCTGAAAGTAGGTCTATTTTGGTGATGTACTTAGCGTCACCAATACGATCTATGAGATCGTCTATCCTAGGGATAGGAAACGAATCGGTCTTTGTGACAGCATTTACCTTACGGTAGTCTGTACAAAAACGATAAGTCTTGTCCTGTTTAGGTATCAAGACACATGGGGAGCTCCAGCTACTGGAACTTGGTTCAATGAGGTCATTTTCAAGCATATACTTGATTTCTGACCTAAGTATGGCAAGTTTTTCAGGGTTAACCCTGTAAGGATGCTGCTTGACTGGAGTAGCCTCGCCAACATCTACATCATGCATTATAACATTAGTCTGTTTTGGTACATCAGAAAAAATGTCATTAAATTCATTAATGAGCTTCAGGATAACTGGCCTTTCTGTCGAAGACAGATGAGACAGTTTTACATCCAAATTCTGTAATACAAAAGAATTAGGGATTTTGTATTGTCCAAATTTCTCCTTTACAATATCATCATCAATAGGAGAAACATGGCTATTTGAACAACTTTTGACTGTATTTAAAACACAATTACTCTTATCTGAGTGATCTGGCCGAGATACATAAGGCTTCAGCATGTTTATATGACATAGCTGAGTCTTTTTCCTACGGTCAGGGGTTTTGATTGTGTAATTGAGGTCACTAATTTTTGGTCTCAATTTCATAGGGACCAAAATATCTGGCTTGCAAGGGTTGACCTGGTATGGGCAAAAATACAAGCACCTTATCCCCGGGAGAAAATTCTCTAACACGGGCCTTTCTATCATACCAGCGTTTCATGCTGGATTGGGTGTTTTGTAAGTTATTTTTGGCCAGAACACAAGCATCATAAAGTCTAGTTTTAAACTTACTTACATAGTCTAAAAGTCCTTCAGTGGCTGTTGGTGACAACAAAGTCTCTTTTATACATTTCAAGGGACCGCGCACCGAATGGCCAAAGACTAAGTCAAAAGGGCTGAATCCCAACGATTCCTGGACGGATTCACGGGTTGCAAACAGCAGCATGTGGATTCCTTCGTCCCAGTCTTTTTCGTGCTCAAAGCAATAGGTTCGGATCATGTTCTTGAGGGTCTGATGGAATCGCTCAAGAGCGCCTTGCGACTCGGCATGATACGCACTCGACATGCAGTGTTTGATGCCCAACTGAGTCATGACTTGCTTGAAAAGATTGGCCGTGAAATTCGTTCCTTGGTCCGATTGGATGGACTTTGGTAGACCAAATAGAGTAAAGAACTTGATTAAGGCCTTTACAATGTTTGATGCTTTTATGTTCCTTAGAGGAATAGCCTCAGGAAAACGAGTTGAAGCACACATAATGGTCAACAGGTATTGGTTGCCAGCTTTTGTCCTTGGGAGAGGACCAACACAGTCAATAAGTACTCTGCTGAAAGGTTCTTCAAAGGCTGGAATCGGCTTCAGAGGAGCAACAGGGATCTTTTGATTTGGCTTGCCAACCATCTGACAGACATGACAGGATCGGCAGTACTGGATGACATCTTTCTTCAAACGTGGCCAGAAAAAGTGTGACATAATCTTGTGGTATGTCTTGTGGATGCCGAGATGACCTGACATTGGTGTGTCATGAGCCAGATTCATGATGTACGCTCGGTATCTTTCTGGTAACACGATTTGATGGCATATTCTCCATTCTTCTTCGTTGGATGCGTCTGGAGGTTTCCATTTCCTGAAGAGCATATCATCTTGGATGTAGTAGCACGTTGATGCTAGCTCTGCCTCTTGTGATGTCATTGCGGTTTCTCGGAGTTTGGCGAGCTCTGGATCCTTCTTTTGGTCCTCAATCAACTGTTTTCGAGTTGATGCCGGCTTTTCAGAATTTGGCGTTGGTTCTTCTTCAAGAGAAGCAAAGAATGTGGTGCTCAAGTCCACATCATCTTGGTAACTGTTGGCTTTGATGACGTTTTCTTCTTGAGATGCTTTCAACCTCATTGCCCTTGTTACTGCACACGCTGGATATAACTCTAGGTCTTCCTCGGGTGTGGCAGATAAGTCGGGTGTTTGAGTGACGATGGGTTCGGCTATCACCTTTCCACCTGCTAAGTCATTGCCTAACAGCAACGAGATGCCTTCCAATGGTAATGTTGGTCGGACACCTACAACAACCGGTCCAGTAATGAGATTTGACTTTATGTCGATTAGATGTAGAGGCACATCTATACATCCAAGCTCTACGCCTCGTAACAGGATGCTCTTCCCAGTCGATGATGATTTAGACAAGGGCAAGATACCCTCTAAAAGTAACGATTGTGAGGCACCTGTGTCTCTCAAAATGGTGATAGGTCGTAGACTTGTAGAATCACCGGGTAGTGATACGAATCCTTCCGAAATGAAAGGCTTAAAATCCTCTAATAAAACATCAATTTTGGTTGATGCAGACTGGACTTGGGTCGAACTCTCGCTGGAGTCATTGACATCTCTAGGAGACGCAGTGGAGAAACTCTTTCTTGAGTCAGTAGAACATCTTGTGGATGTATTTGGAGAACTCTTGATGGAGTCATTGGAACATCGGGGTGATGTCTTATGGGAACTCTTGATAGAGTCATGGGAACATCGGGATGATGTATTATGGGAACTCTGGATAGAGTCATTGGAACATCGGGGTGATGTCTTATGGGAACTCTGGATAGAGTCATTGGAACATCGGCTTGATGTATTTGAAAAACTCTTGTTTGAGTCATTGGAACATCGGCTTGATGTATTTGAAAAACTCTTGTTTGAGTCATTGGAACATCGGCTTGATGTATTTGAAAAACTCTTGGTTGAGTCATTGGAACATCGGCTTGATGTATTTGAAAAACTCTTGTTTGAGTCATTGGAACATCGGCTTGATGTATTTGAAAAACTCTTGTTTGAGTCATTGGAACATCGGCTTGATGTATTTGAAAAACTCTTGGTTGAGTCATTGGAACATCGTAAAGATGAATTTGAAGAACTCGCTGTTGAGTCATTTGAACACCGTGGAGACATTTTCGGAGAGTCTTGTACAGTCAATACATTTGAAACAGGTGGTGTCGAGGTATTCTTGATATGGCTTGATGATGAGGGAGTAAACCTCGACGACCACTGTACTGTGCAAGCGCTGACTTTTGAAGGAGCTTTTTCGTTTCTCTTCCTCAGTTTCCAACAATCGTCAACTTTATGTCCTTCTCGTTTGCAGTAGGAACAAGTAGCTTTACTTGTAGTAGGTTTTCTGTCGTTTGTACTGCTGTTCTTGATGGAGTTGCTAGCAGTGGACTCAGGCTGTTTGACTTGTTTTGGCTTGACATCCGTCGTATACTTGGCAAATTGATGTGATATTATATAATCGTCTGCCAACACTGCAGCCTTGTGCACATCTTCCTCGCCACGATCAGCTATATGCGTACGGACGTCCAGCCGCACACAACTCTTGAACTCTTCCATCAGCATTAGGTTCTTGAATTTGGCAAAGTCGGTGCCGATTTCCTTGGAAGTGAGCCATTTCTCAAAGCGTCGCTCCTTTTCCCGCAGGAATTCTACATGGGTTTGGCCATCCGATTTGCGACAATCCCTGAACTGCTTTCGGTAAGCTTCCGGAACAAGTTCATATGCCTTAAGAATTAAGGCCTTAACAACATTATAATCTTTTTGTTGTTCAATGGTCAAAGAACAAAATACCTCTGCAGCTCTACCAGTCAAAACTGTTTGCAGCAAAGTGGGCCACAAAGTTTCAGGTACATTAAAATTTTTCACAGCAAGTTCAAATTGTGGAAAATAATTGTCAATTGTGGCTTCATTAAAGCGTGGAATTATTTTCAAAAATTTTGTTGCTTCAGCAGTATGACTGGCAGGGGAAGAATCTGGTCTTACATTAGCAGCTAACTCTAATTTTTTTAACTCTATTTGTAATTTCATTTCCATTTCTTTCTGCTCTAATTCTTTTTGTTTAATTTCCTTCTGGGCTTCTATTTCCATTTCTTTCTGCTCTCTAGCCGCTGCAAGCTCTAATTCTTTTTGTTTAATTTCTTGCTCTCTAGCCGCTGCAAGCTCTAATTCTTTTTGTTTCCCCAAGATAATTTCCTTCTCTTTTAAAGCTAACTGGGCTTCTATTTCCATTTGTTTTAATTTTATCTGAAGTTCTACATCTGATTTACCCTCATCGGGTCTAAGGGTTTCTAAAAGGTCTTCAGAAAACACTTCCTCGTCTACATAATGGATTACAATGTTATCTCTGATTTCTTGTTTAAGGGCATTTGATTTTATTTTTAACCCTAAATGTTTAGAAATAAGGACCAGTTCCTTCCTAGTAAAAGCATCAAGCTCTTCCACAGAGGGATTTGTAAGAAAAACCTGAATATCCATGACTAACTAACAACTATTACAAGCAAAAAAATGTATACAATGTAAATATACAGTACAAAATCAGTACAACAAAAAACCTTAAGAGAGTTTGGTCAATACTATTGATACTTTACTTCCGACTCTTTGACACAAAAAAAAAAATTTTGTTAAAGTCAACTTCGCCTTTACAAAATTACTCAAGTAAGACGAAAATAGGTTCAGAAAAATATCCGGGACGAAAGCCCTCAAACTCCTTTTGTCACGTATTACGAATTGAATTCTACTTTTAAATGGCTTGCCTAGGGGAACGTGACAATAGAATAGCAGTTGTGTCACTTATAATAAGTCTGAATTTAATCAAAGACTTACAATGAATAACAAAAAAAAAAATGACACAAGAAATCGGAAGGTAAACTATCAACTTAATGTTTAATCAAATATAAAGTTACAAGAAAGAAAAAAAAATAAACATTTACTCAATACAGAATTGATGTGTTGACCAAAACCCTTTTACAAAAATGACATGTAAAAATATTACAATACAAGAGTTTGAAAATGTAATTACAAATACAAGCAAGCAAGGCCTTAAAAAAAATATTAACTTACACGATAAATGGTATACCACGCACGGGTCGCGCAATGTCTCCGCTATTCTGTCCCACGGCTGTCTCCGTATGTCTGTCCGTCAACGTTACGCGAGCGGTCTTATATAATCTACCGCGCGTCGATCTCTCGTAATTTCTAGAAAGTCATCAACACCCAGATCTAGAACGCTCTTCAAAGAGACAGAAGAAAAAAAAAAACACCCTCCTTTCAACCAGAGGTACACACACAGGTCAAGGACCGGTCACTGTCTGTGTGGCTTGACGAATAAAATAAAAAAAAACTTATTACACAAGGGGCAGACAACCTACCCGTCTCTTGACCGCAACAGGTCAAAGAAAGAAAAAAACAACGCCTAGATACCTAACAATTGAAAATATCAGAAGAGTTCAAGGTTATATTTTTTTCAAACCCCAACACACCTGTTTTATTGTAGTCCTTAGTGCAATTTAGAATTTAGGTAAATTTAAATACGGGTTTGGAATGTCATAGATCGGATGATTTTTTTTTTTTTTAAATTGTAGTTGGACTTCAACATTATTTGGTCTACAAAATAAATCAACAACTTTTGTCTCCGTTGAGGCAGATATTATCGAATAGTCAATAATGACAACAGCGCCTAGTTTTCGTCAAATTGTTTTGTTGACTTTTGTGTTGTGTAAAAGATATTGATGTGACTACAATATTACTGAATTTAAAAAAAGTTCCGATACACAATTATTTATTAAGATGGTGATGGCGAGTTCCGGCCAATTATGGACGCTGCCAGGTAATAGAAGTGTTTGTTGAAGACGGACTCGAGTCAATTCATTCACCTTCGATGTGTTATTAACTTTTGGCTCTTCTCTGACTCTCTCTCTATTGCTGAACTAGATGGAGGACTACATTATCTTCTCAAACGTAACCAGGTCAGTCCATGTTATTTTCACATCACGTGGTGCTCATCCCATAAGACACTAGGACAATGCTCAGCAATCTTCCTTACGATTTGAATTCTACAAATTTCACGTTTTATTTTAGCTAACTATGTCAATTTGAAAGTAAAGTTCTCTTTTCAGACCTTGCGAACTCTAGGGTAAAGGTCATCTTTTTCTGTTGCCCACGGTTAACGAGGGTGTCAGCACAATGACCGACCGCCTTTACTTTTCCACATCTTATGTCAGGTACCCATTAGAAATGGGTGGACTCGGATGCGCCCTAAAGATCCGAAATAAAAACTCCAGTTAGGTCTGTTGCAGACCGCCACGAGGAGTGGTCAAGGGCTAACATTTTCCAGTCAAGAGTGTTGATTCCTATTTTTCTAGGGAGCTCTTGAAAGTATCGTTATATCTCTTGTACTGACCCCTTCAGAGCTCTTTCCAAATCGCAGCTCCCCATGTAAAAGTCGCTTAGGGAAGCGATTGTCAGGTATACGGACTACATGACTAGCCTATCGTAATTGGGACTTTTTGGCTGTGACATGAATACTAGTTCTTTTTGACGTGTACGATATCAAAGTTTAATTTGTAATCAAACCGATTTACGGGATACATTTTTCTCACTGAAGGTAGAAGGAGTTCAGCTTTTTTATGTGGCGAGAATATCATTTGTGGAACTATGAAGAAAAAAATAGACGTGAAAGTGAAGTATGTGTTGGAAGAAGTGGGGTGGGGAGATGGAGGGGGGGTCTACCTGAATGTTCTATTTAGTTGAGTCAAACTCAGCGTCACAATGTCCACCAGGAGCGTAAGATGAAGGCAACAACAAACTAGCGTGTTTTTTTAAATTTCAATTCAACAAATTAACACACATATAGCCACAATTGATATTGCTTTTACAATGGATTATATTTATTTATTAGGTCAAGTGTTCTCACGTCTATCTTCCATTATTCAATTAAGTTTGTCAACAGCATTCAAGCTACGTACACAGAGGTTTACATATTGTAGCGACACTTATAGCGACAAAAGATTAGGGGCATTAATGTCATGAACTTTTGCTTTTTAGTGGATGCAAGTTGATTGGTTGTCAGATAAAGGTTTTCTCTCTCTCTCTCTCTCTCTCTATCCTAGAGGTGATTGTAAATAATGAGTCTCTTCCCTGGTAGTGTTTATTTAAGAATAATTTCTCTCTCACTCTCTCTCTCTCTCTCTTCTTCCTCTCTCTTTCCAGCTGGTAAACATTGTGAGATGTGGAACTTTCTCCTCAAGGTGCTGATAGTAGGATAATAAGACTTCGGCTTGTGTAGATTTAGGAATAAGGGTACTCTCTTCATTTGTTGGTATTCTTTTAATGGCATTCTTTTCATTTGTTGGCATTCTTTTAATGGCATTCTTTTCATTTGTTGGCATTCTTTTAATGGCGTTCTTTTCATTTGTTGGCATTCTTTTAATGGCGTTCTTTTCATTTGTTGGCATTCTTTTAATGGCGTTCTTTTCATTTGTTGGCATTCTTTTAATGGCGTTCTTTTCATTTGTTGGCATTCTTTTAATGGCGTTCTTTTCATTTGTTGGCATTCTTTTAATGGCGTTCTTTTCATTTGTTGGCATTCTTTTAATGGCGTTCTTTTCATTTGTTGGCATTCTTTTAATGGCGTTCTTTTCATTTGTTGGCATTCTTTTAATGGCGTTCTTTTCATTTGTTGGCATTCTTTTAATGGCACTCTCTTTGTGTAGGTTCATATAGGCCTTAAAACGTCAAAGTTATGGGATGAAACATCCTTCAAAATCTCCAAAGTTAATGTTTTGATTGAGAGATGACTATGATGATATCATGTGTCCAACTTAATGACTGTCATTACAAAATAACAATCTTCAAAAAAAAATTAAAAAATGCCAAAAACAACATTTAAATATTTAGAGAATCAGACAAGAATCACCAACTTACCAGATGAGAAGACTGACCAATTAGATAATGAGAACCGCCTACAAGTCACATGATACCCCTAAACCAGTTAGACGAGAAACCACAATAAGTTAGATAAGAGCCGCGACTCGTCCAATTAAAAATTCCAACCAGCCAGATGCGAACCCCGACCAGTCATCTGTGACCCACGACCAGCCAGATGCGAACCCCGACCAGGCATCTGTGACACACGACCAGCCAGATGCGAACCCCGACCAGTCATCTGTGACCCACGACCAGCCAGATGCGAACCCCGACCAGTCATCTGTGACACACGACCAGCCAGATGCGAAGCCCGACTAGTCATCTGTGACCCACGACCAGCCAGATGCGAACCCCGACCAGTCATCTGTGACACACGACCAGCCAGATGAGAATCCCGACCAGTCAGATGAGAACCATTGACTCGTATATGAGAACCCTGGACTCGTCTGTCAATGTTTATGAATTCATATTTTGTTGTCTACCCTCTGTTATAATAGATATACATACCTATAAATATATTTGTTATCTAGGAAATCTAGAAATTTTTTCATGGTATTACTTGGACATATATTCAATGACCAATAGATAACATTATAACCAATGTGACAAAATATATGAACCTAGTAGCCTACATGTATTCAAATAAAAAGACCTTCAAATCCTTCAGCTAATAACGGACAGTCCGAGTTGGAGTCTATTCTCTAATACTATGTAGCGGCTACAAGAAACTATCCAAGAGTTTACTTCACTAGTAGGACTCTAGGATAGCAGAAGTAATCTTCATCATCCACAGGTTGTCAGAAAATAAACTTTAAATTTTCTTGACCTAAGAGTCTCGTCAATTTTTTTATTTTATCTTCTTAGACGAACCAGCCAATCGTGAAGCCGTTGTCACATGGCGCGTGGCACCGGAAATAGAATCCAATGTTTCTACATTCGATGACTTGCTCCATGCCTAATGGCATTAGTCAAAATGGCGGCCAAATTGAAGTTGGAAGTACTTGATAAATGTCGCGAGATGATCTAATTATAGACGGGAATGACAGGATGACGACATTGGCATTTATGAAATAGGTTAATGCTTCAACGCCTAAACACATTAAAAGCTCATTCTTTTCAATGTCGGATTTAGTTCCTTTTACTTTCGTCAGGATTATTTCTTGGAGTTTTTTTTTTAGAGAAACGAAACGCATAACTCAATACTCATTAGAAAGGGACGAGTATAACTCGAGACTCTTGGACTGACAAACTTGTTTTGGTGACTCACAAGTTGGAAAGTCAAACAAAAAAAAAAAGATTCAGATAAGGAGAATTCATGGGCGTAGCCAGGATTTTTTTCTCGCCCCCCCCCCGAAAAAAAAATGTTTGTATGTGTCACAATCTAAGATGGTGCTAAGAGCTCACGATCTTTTATGATGTTAGATGTCACGTTGAAGATTATCTTGATCTGAACAGCACAATTGATGATCGTAATTGCCGAGGATTTAGAAATCGTCAGTTGATAAGATGATCATCTAGAAGTTGTTAGTTGATAAGACGATCTAAGTATGTTATTATTAAATTCAATGAAGAAACTTCTCTTAGACAAATACAAATACTTTAATTCAGAACTTGGAAAAGCTATTCACAAATAATTACAATGGTTAAATGTACTTGAATAGAATAGAATATGTATATTTCTACTGAATAAATGATCTACACAATAATATAATCATGTCATCTTCCTTTGAGTTCCAACACGAGACTTCGGAATAGTACATCTTCTCTCTAACACGTTCCGCTCGACACTGCCGGCAATCTAGAATCTTTCCCGGGCTCTAGAGCGTTACCACGTGACTAACATCTCTCCGTCGCATGGCCAACCAATAAAATACAACTTAACATACAATAGTTAACATTTCTGACCAATTACAATTATTCTAATAAAAGGTTTCTGTCTACTTGGATCGCCCCGAGGTAGCTGAAATTCTGCCGACAAGCTAAATATAGACAAAGCGTACTAATAACTAGTATTCATGCCACAGCGAAAAGGTCCCAATTACGGTGGGCTAGTCATGTAGCCCGTATACCTGACAGTATGGATGGATGCGTGTGTGTGTGTACATAATTAATCTCTATTACATTCCGACCCTTCATTCTTTCGGAAGACGTTTATTGTGCCCAAGAATAGGTTCTTCCTGGAGTTAGTGGAAAAATTGTAAACTCCTCGCCCTTGCCAGCAAGGGGTCTGGGGGAGCGCTAAGAGCCCCGCCGCCAAGCACTATTTCTGGTATTGAAAGCCAACTAAAGCCATATTCTGAGGTATCTACATGCATTATCCTGCTATTAAAAAGTTTTATTTTAAAAACCTAATGTGCTATTCTTACTGACTTAGATCCTATCGCTCCCGTTTGGGGCATTTGCTGGCAAGCTGTTTCCACAAAAATATGTCACTGGTAATGTTAAAAGACTCTTCCCACCTGCTCTGAGGACCTCCATGAAAGTGTGCGCCAAGTTGTACTAGGATGTCATCGCAACTCTTATTATTCATTTCGGCGGAGAACATGTCCCGCAAACCTCATGCGACGCTCTGTCACAACCTTACTAAGGGGTCGATTCCCACTTCGGCATAGGATTTCCTTGACATTTAAATACTAAACCATCACTTGCCCAGAGCAGCCAAGGGGGTTTTGAGTTTAAAACCCCCTACCAAGGGTTTTTGCAGTTAAATCCCCCTCTTCTATAAAACAAAACAAAAAAAACCCAAATATAATGCAAACGATCGAATTCTAAGAACATAGATTAGGAAGATTTTGTTTTTAAAACCCCTCTCCGAAATTAACGATAAAATCCATTCTTCAATATATGACTATTTATTCATCAGTCACCAGATTCTATGAGCGAAGCTAAAAGGAGTTTTGTGTTTAAAACTCCTCTCCAACGGGGTTTGCAGTTAAAAACCACCTCTTCAAAATAATAAAAAGCAAATTACACGCTCAAAATTCTACGATCGTAGCCAAAAAGCGTTTTGAGTTTAAATCTAAAAAATACCTCATCAATATAGAAAAGCAACTTACGCACCCTAAATGCTATGGGCTTAGCAGAAGGTGGTTTTGAGTTTAAACCCCCATCAGAGGGGTTTGAAGCTAAAAAAAAAACCCTCTTGAATAAAAAAAAGCTAAATACGCACTCAAAATGCTATAAGCGTAGCCGTAGTGGTTTTGAGTTTAAACCCCCCTCTTCAATATTAAAAAAAAGCTAATTAGCCACTCAAAATGCTATAAGCGTAACCAAAGGGGTTTTGAGTTTAAACCCCCTTTCAGCGGGGTTTGAAGCTAAAAAATACCTTTTCAATATTAAAAAAAAAAGCTAATTACGCACTCAAAATGCTCTAAGCGAAGCTAAAGGGGTTTTGAATAAGTTTTAAAAAAAACTACTACAGAGATTTTTGAGTTTAACCACCCCCCCCCAACAGATAATTTTGACGATAAAACTTTCCATTTCGATATAAAATCTAAAGCAAACTACAGTCACCTAATTCCAAGAGCGTGGCCAAGAGATGTTACAAATTTCTGCCAGTAGCTCGGCTCCATTAATAAAGTGCAATGAATAGTCATCTGACAAAATTGAAAAAGACTAAATGTGGTTCAACAAAGATGGCTAAGACGGATTTTAGGAGTCCGTGTTAGAGATTGGGAAATCAAGGAATTTCTATGCTGAACTGGGAGTCGACCCTTTAGTAAGGTTGTGACAGAGCGTAGAAATGGGTTTTACAGGACATGTCTCCGACAAAATGAATTACGCATAATAAGAGTTGCGATGGAAGCCATTACAAGGAAAGCGCAAACAGGGAAATGCTAGTACACCTTGGCACCACACTTTCACGGAGTTCCTCAGATCAGGTGGGAAGAGGCTTCAGACATTGCCAGTGACATATTTTTGTGGGAGCAGCTTGCCGCCCAATGCGCCGAACGGCGCTGGAGGGTCTAAGTCAGTAAGAATAGCATATTAGGTTTTTGAAATAAAACTTTTTAATAGCAAGATAATGCATTGTAGATACCTCAGAATAAGCATTTTGTTAGCTTTCAAAACCGGAAATAGTGCTTGGCTCCGTTCCAGACCCCTTTGCTGGCAAGAGCGAGGAGTCTACAATTTTTCCATTTACTGCAAGAACATATTCTAGGGTACAATAAATGTCTCCCGAAAGAATGAATGGTCGGAATGTATATATTTGCGGGGTGGGGGGGGGGGGAGTCCCGAAAAAAAAATCCTGACTACGCCTATGAGATGTACAACAGAGTATTGCCAACTCTTGCCGACGCCCATGTTTAAACTTTATTCGTAAAGATCATCTCTTTATTTACGATCACAAGCCTTTTCTTTAATTACTGAAATATATAACAAATGGAACAGAAAAAAAGAAGGTCTTAACTCTATTGAGATGCCATAATATTGTTACAAAAATAAAGTAATGAAACAATTATAAATGGAGTGTATATAAACATATCCGGATAGTCTGGACAGTGTGGAACAAGCTTTGAACTCATTATTTCTCCCAATTATTTCGTTGTTTCTAAAAAAAACATCAATGAATAAAAAAAATAAAATAAAAAATTCACCGATTACTTAATGAAATAGTGGTAGTTAATTTTATTGGAGATCGAAAAGGGATATAGATCTTACAGTATTGATATACGTGCTGTAAATGTGAAGTTCTTTCTATCAGATAAGTTTATTTTTTTTTTAAATATATTTTTTACCAATTTTTTGCTTGTTTTTCACTCGTTTTGTTTTTCGCTTGATAGCGACAGTGGCGGAAAACTCGTTTGTCGTGAAACATTCTGGGAACTCGATCTAAATAAAAACACAATATCTCTAGGTCAAAGTTGTTTGCGTCTGCGCAGCAACAGAAGCAGCTATAAAATGTTTTCCCTTCTTTCTGTTTTTTTTGTTGTTGTTTTTTGTGTGTGTGTTTTTTTTTTTGGGGGGGGGGGGTATGACTTCCGGTAAATCATGTGACAAATATGGTAGCTATTCAACATCACATCTAATTATTAGAATTAGTTGTTGTTGTTGCTGTTGTTGTTGTTTTGGTCGAAATCTAATGGTGCAATGTTCTTGTGTCTAGTGTCACTTGGTTAATCTCCTCTAGTGAGAGTATAGTGTCAACATTTGATATCTAAACACATATATATATCTATTTGAAAATATTTCTAGGATAGGCTATATATAGGTGATTGATAAATATAAGCCTTCTCCAGTCACTTTCATTCTCATTATGTATGTCTGTCTGTCTCTCTCTCTTTCGATAAAATATGATTTAATATAAATTATTAATTACCAATAATTAATTAACTAATTAGTTAATTTTTTTATTGATTCTTTTATTGTCAGGTAAAAGAAATAATTGTAAAAATTTTCAGCTTGATACAAGATACGGTGTGATAATGTGCACAACCTTTTTACCAGACAGACAGACAGACAGACAGACAGAGTGAGTCAATAAAAGCTTTGTACTGCAATAATTTGTTGATGTTAAATGTCGTTGAGCTAGAGACGCGTGGTAATTATTTGAAGACAAAAGTCAAATTTAACATTTAACCAATGCCTCGTTCCAAACGCTAAGACAGAGCTACTTCAAGATTTGCCAATTTTTCACACAATTTTCTGATCTGTAAAGTACAAAGCAAACAACGAAAAGTACATTTTGTTTGTTTAGACTAACGGGAATAATGAAATGCTTTTGACTTTGACCTTGTCTCATTGTCTAGGTCAAAAGACATGTTAGTGGTGACATTCTGATTGTTAGTGGTGACATACTAAGCTGATTATTAGTGCTGACTGTGACATAATGATTGTTAGTAGTGAAATGATGATTATTGGTGGTGACATGCTGATTGCTATTTTATTAGATACACCGAGAAAGTGTTTATGCTATGGTCATAAAATTCAAGGAGCAGCAACAGAATTTATTGATACTTTTGAATGTTGATCTCAGCCTTTTTGTAAATGTACATATATATATATATATATATATATATATATATCTTATCTTATCTCATATGTTACAGACGCTACTTTGATATATATATATATATATATATATATATATATTTCTCCTCGAAAGGAGGGGATGGGGTTATATCGTTTATAATGTTTTCAAATTCTGTGCTAAATCGTACTTTCGAAGCTGTAATGTCAAACTTGACAATAATTTGTGCTAAATGTCAGATACTGTAAACAAAAAAAAAAAGGCAAAAATCAACATTCTACAATACAAGTCGATAGCCAATTGACCCACCACAGCCACTCCCCCTTTTTATTTCAAAGCCAATCGAATATTTTTATTATTATCAGTTATTTTGTCCAGCCTAAGACGAAATTTCCTATTTCCTTTGTTATCACGTAATTACTGTCTGGTCTGAGCAGACGACACACTTAGTTAGCTTCCATCCTTAAGTCTGTTACATTTTTTAAACAAGACTAAGAGGGTAAGAGGAATGTGGGGGGGAGGGGGAGATTTCATCAATAATTTCGTAGAATGTGACACGGCGGTTGTTGGAAGCTAATCTATTACAGAAGACTCTACCCGGTGTTCAACGCAGAAAGACAAAGACAATTTATTGGGCAGGAAGTGACGGAGATTTAAGTCTTTCATTATGCGTTCTAAACACTAAATACAAATATCTTGTTTAATAGTTTGGGTTTTAGCTATTCAAAATGATTAAAAGTTGAATCAGAAATTGACACAAACAGTTTAGAAAAAGATCAATATTAAAGCAAGGGTCCTCTGTTTAGGACCCCCAACTCAAGAAAACATTAAAACAAACACAAACGTTTTTAAAAAGTGTTGTTTTTTTCACTTTGTAAAGCTTTTAGCAAGAGCGATTACTTTGTTCTTGAAAATAATGAATGAAAGATAAAAAAAAACTTGTATTAACCAATCCCTATTTACTACACCCCTCCCTTCCCCCGGAAGAAATCCTGGTTACGCCCTTGTATTCTAGTTTGGTGAGATAGACTTACAAACGTAGAAAACAAAATTTTTAAAAATATCTTTTGAGCAAGAAACTGAAAACTCAAATGAAACAAGACAAGAACTCGCTTGATACAACTTAGAATGGGGCGGCTTGTCTTCGAGTCCAAAGAGAAATGACAAGTGCACCGTAAAGAGCAGAACGTCAACCTAAATCAAATATTCTTTGTTTCTGATAGAGCGATTATTTTGCTTGAATAACTAATGAATGTGAGATGTAAAAACAAAATATAGAACACTTTTTATCCCGCCTCTCCACTCCTGCAAGACAACATTCTGGTTAAACAAATGTATACATCTTCTAGACTAGATGTGCAAAATGAAACTCAGATAACACTTGTTGATAAGTGTACAGAGATGTAGATTACATTGGAATTGAGTTTTATTGCGTTACTCAAACTTGATGTTCATTAGTAGGCGGTACGTAAAATTATTCTTTAATTTATTAACTCTTGAATAAATAATGCCTTATCTTCGGAAATTTCCGAAGGCAATGGTCATTTCAAGAACGCGATTGTCTTTTCAAAACCGATGTTGGATCTAAATCTTGATCTAGTTCTCTAGCCAAATTTTTTTTCTTTGAAAAATTATAATGGTCTAACTAGAGTTTTTCCCAGTGTGGCCAATGAGTTTATAAAAGCTTAGTAATAAAAATAAACTGGAATATTCTAAAAGTTTTCATTAAATATTTGTTAGGAAATAAATATGTACTATTCCAAAATCAGAGTGAGTAATGATCTCCAGAACATACAATCGGATGACCTCTAAAGTATAATTCGTATTAATATGTCCGAGAGTTTATTAACAAACTCTTAGGCTGCTCATGCTGGCCATTTTTACTCACACTTAATATTTCAACCTCAATTCAAATAGCAAAGATGTTGCTGATTAATGCAAACTCCATCAAGACTTTAAATTTAAAAAATTGATTCAATGTACTTACAATATATATTTTAAATGAAAAAAAGAAACGTTGCCAAGTCATTCATTCCTAAGGACACATTCGATACACAGTAATAATCTTTTCATTTCTTTTAATGGATTTATTAGACACATGCTAAAAACAAAAAACTTTGCCACACAGAGCAAGCGTTTGGGTAATGTTCTCTCCACAACTCTATTAGAACCTAAGAATTGTAGGACCTACATTTGGTTTTACACAAAGCATGCTAATTTAAATTACTACGTTTGCGTTGTAAATCTTACACAATCATACACAAACAATCAAACAAGTCAAAGGAAAAAGAAAATACTTTTTTGACAAAACAAAGCTTTATCGAGTGAAATTGCATCAATTATTTTGAATCCATCATATACTTCATTTTTAATAGATCTAGACTTACAATAATACACTTGTGTGACTGAAAGTATTTTTTAAGCGCAAAGTTCTTGCTTACAACATGCTCAATGTGCTATGGACCAATCACTTTTGTAAAAGGACCAATCACTTTTATGGACCAATCACTTTTGTGGACCAATCACTTTTGTGGACACCAGTTGGGGGGGGGGGAAGGTTTCCGTGCTGCCTTTTCAAAAACAATTTTAAAAAATGCTCCAGTCTGACCTAATTCTCTACACTAAGCTTAGTACAATTTCCATATATAACTAAATTAGTTATTTACTACTAATTGATGAACTAATTGGTTACTCTTATATATTGATCCATGTGTTACCACAAACAATGAATAACTGTGCAAAGTTTCAACTTGATCTGAGAATGGGAAATGGGAGAGATGACGTGTACAGGGTTCCCTCCCTTTTAAACGAAGTAAGCTTTGTAAAAAAAAAAGTTACCTTCGCGATTATTCTAAACACGACACAGACAATAGTAAAATCGAATCTTTAAAAGACCTTTTTTTATAACTCATGCGACCTAACAGTTACCTATGACCGTTCGGTCAAACGGACAACAGAAAAAACAACAACATCGGAGCCGCTACAAATGGTAAAACAGAATCTACAAAAAAGAAAAAAAAAAGGGGTGATGTTTTCAGTGTTAAGAAAATCTCTGGAAGAAATGTGCTATTCCAACGGATGTTTTTTTGTAAACTTTTAAATCCCTATATTTAGATCCCGACTCTACAGTCTAGGAGCACCCAATGATTAAGCCAGGGCCTGATCAACTTAGTATTCTTTTGAAAAGCTTGACCAAATGTTTTATTCTTAGGTGCTGTCGTTACTTAATGTTCACGTAGTGTATGGGTCAAGACTGCCACGGAAATGTCGACAGGAATTTTGTTTTTTTATAATTTGTCTTCTAGTAGTTTTCAGTTTCAACACAGAAGAGAAAGAATCTAAAGGGAGATAATTGGTGTCATGTAATAAAAACTAGAGAATTTTTTTATTTCTGAGTTTGGGTGCCTGTACATAGGGGAGACAAGCTTAACTGGGTGTCAAAAAAAAAATTCTGTTAAGTTTATAATGTTCAAGTTCATGTTTAATCTACTAATGTGAATTTATTTTTGAATCTGGAATAGAATGTGTGCATTTAAGCTTTATATATAGTGTGTGTTCAATCTTTTTAGGATTTCAGCTTGAGGATTAAATTATTTTAGTCCGTAAAGAGGAGTTCTGTTTCCGTTTGACTAAAAAAGAATCCCATTCATGAAAGCTCTCCATTTACAATTCAGTTTCCGGGCCACAAAAGATGAATAAAATAATAGAGAAAATAACTGTGAATGTTATGATCACAATGAGTAGTCAAATAATATGTGATGTTTCTTTTTAATGAAACAGAAAATTTAGACATATTACCTTAAAATATGCACCATGGGCTTTTATCTCTTGAGAATAAATAGTACCATTCAAGCAATGGTCAAACATGTTGGAAACTTTATCGCAAGATAATAAAAAAAGTCAAACTAAATTACTCAACGAATTACGAAATATGTCGTCCTCACACTCTATGGCCTCGATTTCTTTGACATTCTAGAGTTAGTTCTCTGATAAAAGAAATGAATATAGACGTGACAGGAGGCAGCTCCAATAAAATAAGACAAGAAAGCAGAATAAAAAATGTTATCCTAAGAAAGAAGGGACCGTGGCTAATAAATTTACTGGAATTCAATTACACGTTTGCTGAGAGAGAAAGTCGACATAATTAAGAATCTCTATGTCTCTTCTTGTCTCCGTCTAATGACAGACAAATATAGACCTTAAATAAAAATACTGGGTTCTTTATATCATTCTCAAAGAAGAAGATTTCTGGGTATTTTAAAACATATCTATATCATTTGAGCAGATAATCATTTTTGCCAAAGCGAGATATGTATTCGATCGACATCATCTGACGGATTGTTTAAATAAGCCAGTACCTCCTACTAACCAGAGGTTACAAGCTAACAAAAGTTCTCACATACCTTCTATCTGGCACTATGGTCTGGTACTAACAACTGTTACTAAGGTCTGACACTAAGACCTGGCTCTAAGACCTGACACCAGGGTCTGGCAGTAAGGTCTAACACTGAGACCTGACAATGAAACGTGAAACTAAGGTCTGGCAAAGTGACCTGGCACTAAGGTCTGACACTAAAACTAAAACCTGACACTGATGGCTGGCTGGTTGAGGAATTCTGCATGGTCGCGCGGTTTGCGCGCTGGACTGTCTTTCCGACTTATCGATGGTCCCGGGCTCAAACGCTGCCCGCTCCCATCCCCCGTCGTCCTGCGGGACTAGGAAGTAAATTATCTTCAACTCTGAAAGAACATCCGAAATATGTACAACAAATTAAAACTAAGACCTGCCACTCAGTTCTGACACTAAGACCTGACACTGAGACCTGGCACTCGGGTCAGACACTAAGACCTGACACTGAGACCTGGCACTCGGGTCTGACACTGAGACTGGCACTCAGGTCTGACATTAAGACCTGACACTGAGACCTGGCACTCAGGTCTGACACTAAGACCTGACACTGAGACCTTACACTCAGGTCAGACACTAAGACCTGACACTGAAATCTGACACTCAGGTCTGACATTAAGACTTGAGACTGAGACCTTACACTCAGGTCTGACACTGAACCAGTGAGTTGTAAAGAAATATTTGTAAAGTCAAGACCAATTAGGGTAAAGGTGAGTGCGTTTTAATTTTGGGCCTACAGGGGCTGGACTTTGGAAGAGATAACGATCTTTTAGCCTCGTATTGGAAAACAACGTCAATTTTTATCTAACAAAAGTTAATGTAGTCCAGACATAGATTGCGTCCTTATGACAATACAGTAGTGACTGAAATTTATTGGTGAAAGATTTTCCGGTCTAATTACATGTTTTAAAAAATGTTGAAGTTTCAATGCCAAATATTAAAAAAAGAAATAAAAGGATTTAAACAGATCAGTCAGACGCGGAGTCACACACACACACACACACAACTGCACAGTCAAGACTTCAACTCTCTGGGTGTCAGAAGTGGTTCTTATCGATTACTCTGGACTAACATCATATACATTCTTGCGACTTGTTTTGTTCTTTCCTTGCCGAATCTCAATAGCGTATCTCTCAATAGCGTATCTCTCACTAGCGTATCTCGCAATAGCGTATCTCTCAATAGCGTATCTCTCAATAGCGTATCTCTCAATGCTTCTTTCTTGTACTTGTAGCACATGTCACCATTCAAAGTCTTCAAACAGGAGCACCACTTGAAACAAAGCGTGTCTATTCAGTGGTAAAGGTGATCAATACAGGAAATATTTGAATCCACTACCAATTTCATTAGCGCCTTAACCCTCCCTGCCCTCAAATAATGTAATGTTCATCTCAGGTAGCCACATAAGAATTCAAATTGATTTTTTAAATATGTCTCATTAGATTCGAACCCCATTTATCAACATTCGCTAAGCATAAGCAATAAGCTTGTTAAAACGAAAGGGAAGGTTGGAGGTGGCGGGAATCCATATTAACGGTAAAGTCTGTTCACAAGAATGATGTTTGAAATGATTTTAAAAAAAAAAAGAATACTAGTTTCAAACCTAGAGATCCTAATCGTAAAATCCGGCTGCTGATAAATTGGATTACTTGGGGGAAATTCTCTATATAAAAAAAAATGTTTGGAATTTTGTAAAGACTTTACTTCTGACTAATCTCACTTTATGAATGTGTGTGTGTGTTGTTTTGTGTGCGGGTTTGTATATGGTTAAAGGTTGAAAAAGGTCTTCTTTAAAGAATATTCTTTCTTGAGTCAAGAACTCGTTGTCCACCGAACAACTAATTGTAAGCGCTTTCTGGAAATATTATTTTTCTTTTTTTTTTTAAATTAGTTTTAAAATTATAAAAGATTTCAAATTGTGAAATGCAAACGTTTAGGTGCTCATGTGGTAGCAAGAGAGAGAGAGAGAGAGAGAGAGAGAGAGAGACAGAGAGAGAGTTATGATTTTTTTTTCGTTAAAAAAGATAAGCCCCTTTGAGGAGTCCATGGCGGACTTTTTTTGAAGCCCTGTGTCTACAAGATTGTATAGATTTTGTTTTCAGCACTGTGTGTAAGAAATTCAAATCTTTGTCATCTTTGTGATTGGCTTAGGATTTTCTGATCGACTAGCACCCCCTGCCGTACCACGCCAACAAAATACATTCACACACACACACTCACATGTCAGACTATCCCACACATTCAAACATTGACTCTACCCTACTGTAACTTGACTCTTGTTGTTGGCCACACACACACACAGACACACACATGTGATACCATCCCACACATTGACTCTACCCTACTGTAACTTGACTCTTGTTGTCCTGACCTGTCTCATTTTTTTTGTCCTCACCTAACTTCCGTGCCTGGGTGTTTATATTGTAGTCAAGAGAGGCGGGGGGAACGCAGGACAATGGTCAGAGACAAACTTAATCTCAATGGTGTCTAATTTTTTTTCAATAGCCGAAAAAAATTGCGTTTTTATTGTAGATATCAATCTGTCTTTGAATATTAACATACTAGCCGACCGGCGGCGTAGCATACGCCGCTATTTTGCAGGGCCAACCTTAGGCCACTGCAACCTATGCGACCGCAGTGGGCCCAGCACTTTTATAGGACCCGCGCTAATTTTAGGTGTATTAATGATTAAACTAAACAATTTTATAACTCATAACAGATTTCCCGCGGCCTCCTGACGATTTAAAAGAAGGTCCTGGAAATCTCATGAAATTGCAAAATATACGAATAAGTCCTGGAAATATCCGGAAATTATTAAAATCTTTGGAAAACTCATACCAATTCTCTTGAAATATACAGACGAAAATTGTCTTTTTTTTCTTTTTTTCACTCTTGTTTTCTCGTGGACTATTCGCAGAGTGATCTTTCCTTTACTCCTTACTACTCGTTTAAACTGTTGAGGGAAGAAGAGAATTATATATATATAGATTATGACATTTTTGCTAATGTTTTAAAATTAAAATATCTTCGGTAAATAGCCTTGTTACTTCTTTAAACGTAGAGACATCTTAAAATAAATAGCGTCTTAGAAGAGTCGTCTGCATGTATATCAACTCAGAACTTTTTTGAGGAAGACATTTAAAAATATCTACGCAAACTTGATTTTTCTTTATTTTTTGTGTGTGTGTGTGTCCGAATGGTTGACAACCTGTAGTACATCGTTATTTTTGATGACTTTTGTCTGTACAAATCAAGCAAAATATCAAAAATCTTTTTTTTAGGCAACAAACTTATTTTCTACACAAGGCTTATCGCCCTCCAGTTTGTGCTGTTTCTATATTTTATAAAATTAATTAATTGCGGGACTACTTGAACTAACAATTGGTCAATTTTTAGATGAATTCATTTTTTTTGTCATCGTAATGAATAATTGTGCAAAGTTTCAACTTGATCCGAGAATCGGTAGTGGGAGAAATAATGCGTACATGATTTGTACAAGATAGAGTGGGTTGTTATTAGCTTTGTCATAAAAAAAAAGGTCCATGGCAAGACGTCTTACATAACATAAGACGTCTTACATATCACTAAGATGGTCTTAAGACGATCACACCCACTACAGACGTACCCTCGGTGTGTAAACCTCGAATGTTCCTCGAATAAAAAATTGCCAGTACTTCCTCCATCTTCCGTTGACTTAAATTGACCAGCAACTTGATAGATATATATGATAAATAGCCCGATCTGATTACAAGAAAACATTTCTATATCGGCCCGTCCCAACCCTTCTTAATTACACCTTAGTGAAAAGCTTTTTTTTTTACTTGATAAAAGGGCGTTGTAGACATCAGGGGGGTGTGAATTCGTGAAACTCAGAACATAGGAAAACTCTTGGCGCCGGGGGCTGGGGAGCATAGAGCGCTTTCCCCAACCCCCTTGTAGTAGACAAAACACTTACATTTTATCTACTAAATAATATTTCCACTCAAAAAAATAAATAGACTAATAACACTAGTTTAATGAACATTCATGAAGTAAATGTTTAGTTTAAAAGCATGTTATATTTATGTTTCTGTGATATACAACCGGGCTTTAGTTTTAATTATATGTGATTTTATCTTCATGCGGTACGCTATAGCACTCCCCCAAAAGTTCCCAGCTTTTTGGTCTGGGAGGGGGGCACAGGTAAGAGTGTGCGAAACACTGAGTTATGATATGAGTTTCAATGCAAGAAGTGCATTTAGTGGTTGTATCCATGTAGGATAGGATTCTTTTCTGTTTGATTACAAAAATGGATTTATTGAACAATAGATTGCTATTTGTTTAAAAATTAGATTCTTAACTTGATTCTCAAGACAAACGAAGTGTACAGCATCTTTTAGTATGAAAAAACGTAAAGTTTATGAACACTTTCCAATTCTGTACGCCGGATACACAAAACAAAACATTTCTATTTATTGATTGGCCTCCATGTTATGAAAATCTTCATTAGTGTTATTTCTAAATTATGTTAAGGGTTTCTTTTTTTTTTCTTTTTTTTTAATACATGAAATCCTTAACTCTCAAGTATCATCTCCATGAAAGGGAATAATTGCGATTAGAAGAACTGTCTTCCAGTGAACATTTTTTGAAATCTATTTAATTACAAACATGTACAAGAAAAACATTTTAATATTTTTTTTTCTTAAAAGACAATCCCTCCATTACACAACTTAAAATAGAATAAAATATAATTTTTTGTTTTTTAAATTGGAGCTTAAGCTCCGTGTACAAGCGTTGCTACCCAGTAGGTCAGCGGGCAATGTTAAATTGAATAATTATTTATTGGTTCTTCTTTTATATAGCCTAGACATCTGGAAATAGATCTAGTCTCCTGATTTAGAACTCTTTAGATCTAGACCTACTTCTAAATCTAGAATCTAGATGTAATGTATATTCGATTTAAAGGAAAATATAAGACAAGTTTAAATAATCTATCAATAAACTTGAAGCATTTTTAAATATAATAACAACTCAGTGACACTACGGCTGACTACTCTTTTTACTCAAATTTATAGCCAAATTTAAATATATTTCTTTTTTTTTTACTTTGAAAAATTATAACGGTCAAGCTAGAGTTTTCCTCGTCTGGCCAACGAAATAGTAATTCTTTTCCCAGCGATTTACATCAACTGTTAAATTTCTAGGAAAGTCGTTAGAGCCGATTTAGAGATCAGCATACATGTTACTCACTCCACAGTTCTGACTTGAATAGAGGTGTTTTAAACAAGAGTTATTTCCCTGCTGAACACTTCAAGGATGTAAAAAAAAAATACCGAAGACAAATAAGCGATGAATGTTTTGTGTACAATATGATTCACTAGCTATATTTTAAACAAGACAGGAACAATAACTCTAACATCAGAAAAAGGGGAATTAAACCTAAAAGTCTAATCCCATCCATCTTAGACTTCCTCCAGCCACTCTTCTTTCCCAGAAGTCTTAACAACTAAATTGTCCTACTTCTGATTAGTCCTCCTAGCTTAATTACAACTTCCTGCTGATTCTAATGATGGTCATCGACCCGCCTAGTCCTCCATTTTTTTAAAGCGCTCACATCGTGGACACATTTTTTTTCTGTCTTTGAGAGACCTTGACATCTGATTTAGTCACATTTAACAAACAAGTAAACACCCCGGCTATTGGTCAGTTGGTCTCTTCCACTATTCTTAATTTTTCTACCAGTGTTCCTCGTAGCCCAGAAACTGTCCTAAGAAAATGTAGACAAAAACAGGCTAATAAAAGAAGTCTCAGGTTCGAACCCCCTTCCCAAGTTGTGTTTTCCGCGTGTTAATGCCTTAAAGTCATTTGTATACTCTCTACCAAAAATGTCAGCTGTCAGAATTTTTTTTCTTACAATACCTCTATTCAATTCATACATTCATTGAAACTGTCTGTCTATCTTTCTCAAAAACCGAAAGAGCTATTGAAAATCCTATTTCAATGTCACCTTCTCGGTGCAAGAATGAAGTGCAAATTATATTTTCATTTTATCGGCAGCGCTCATCTTCTTTATTTAGTTATGGAAACATACATTTCTGGATGGCATTGGTAAGTGTGCCGCATCAATTAGATAAGACTTAACAAAAATTAAATTAACTAGTCAGTTCAAAACAAACATTTCCCCACTTAACTTTTATGGTGTAAGTGTGTGGGGGGGGGGGGGGAGATACATGGCATATTACCAGGAACTAGGATGTATTTCTCAAGTCTAAAGTTATAACAAAATATTTGTCTGTGTTATAACAATATATTTGTCTGTGTTAAACCAACATCTTCTTAGGGGCGATAGCATAAGTACAACTTTTTGGCCAAAGTAAGACAAGCAAACTATTTGTGGGCCCAAACATAGACCCAGGACAAAATTTCAGTAAGTGGAAGCCCTCTACTCTTTTTTCAAAATCTTTAATAAAAATCCATTTAATAGTACTTATATCTGAAAGCATGCAATATTTTAGAAGAAAGAAAATAAAGTACTTGCTCATGTCATGTCATTTCCCTTCTAGTTAAAAACATTTAATATGCATATTTTAGTAACCAAAATATATTCATTTATTTTTGGATGGTAAGTCCCAGTGTTGAGGCATTGGCGTTACCGACCATCCCACCAACACCAAAAGTGCTGGCTACAAGTAGACCCTTCTTAACCACAACAGTGTTGCCAACCGTAAGATTTAAAATACTGTCGGTAAAAAAATTGAGGAACACAATATATCAATCATGAAATCACGTAAAAGCTTCTGCCTTTTCGTAGTTTACATTTTTTAAAAATCCATATTGCGGAGTATCGGGGCAGTAGCCCCGCCTGCCCTCCCTCAAATCCGACCCTGCTTAGCCTCATCATTCTTCAGATTAAGGTTAATAAGCACACTGCCAAAAAAGTCTTAGTGGATTGCTAGAGACCTCTCTACGCAAGTACTGAGAGATGATCCAGCATTTGTTTATCTCATGACTTACTTCAACAGCTCAAAGAGATTTCATCTCAGCAAAAGGTCGAACCTCGTTAACAATCTTTTTGTTTTCTTTCCATCCGTATATTTTATTGTTCAGTAGCTCTAAAATCAGACAAATAGATTTACATTTGATTTTGTCTCTTCCTTTTACTTGTGGACTCTCATATCTTGTCGATCATTGTTTCCAGAAAAAAACAAAAGTCTTTAATATGCTAATTTTGTTGGCCAACATTTCTGTACACCCATCGATTGTAGACCTTCTTATAGCTTAAACATGGCTTAGTGTACAGCAGGAGAATATATAGTACCTGATATTTATATCCTAAGCCTACACTAACTCACTCCGTCTGTATGTCTGTCTGGGTGGATTCTTGAACAATTTCTGTTTTCTCTCACTTCTTATTCTCGAATCAAGTTGAAATTTCGCACAATTATTAATTTGTCGATGAACATATGAATTAATAAAAAATTTAACATTTAATTTATTGATGGCAAACCATGGCAGCGGTAAGTTTTATCAGGCCCAATACATGTTTTTAATAATAATTAAAATAACTATTTTATTGACAGTGATAAAGTTTAAATAAGAGTTGAAACATTGAAGTAATCCTGCGACAAACAAATGAAACCGTGGGCGTTTATAAGCACTAGAATATATACCCAATACTTGACTTATAAACAAAACAATATGCGACAAACAAGTGTGAATTATTAGCAATGAAATCTAGTATTTGGTAATATAAACTTAGTATATTTCTGCCCAGTACGGAAATACCGCACGTGCAAATGTCAAAATTTTCCGCTAGGGGTGGAGTTAAGAAGAGGCTAATGAAAACGCGGGATCTAGAGATGGTGGTTGTGGAGAAAATTTCATAGAGATAAGACGTGTTTTAGTTTTGAGTTGTAACTTGCAGTGACAAGTCTTGTATTTTTTTAGATCTAGTATTAATCTGAATATATTTTATTATTGAGCTTTGAATGAAGATATTTATTTGATGCAGTCTATTTTGTACATTCTGTACATACAGTGATTCTTAGTTATGGAATTAAAGTTCTGTATTTGAATTATAAGGATCTTTATGTATTGAATCTCTAAGACATATTTAGATCTAGAAATACATTTACGGAATCCTCGGCACGTCACAGTTACTTCTTGTAACATCTGACATCCAAGGAAAAGATCTACAACATTAGCACCATCGTCGAATTAGCACTTTTCAACCTAACAATAAGAATACTGTGACTTCTAAACAAAACAACACAATTAATGTGTAGACATGACCGGTGGGGAAGAAAAAAGTCGAAAATCTATATAAAGAACTATTAGGTGTCAACTTCTTTTTCAAAAATGTTGTGTATAGCTCAGAAAGTCGAGACATAGTCATTGTATATTGTATATTGCTAAACGTAATAAAACAAGTTCTTATAGCGGCTTTGTTCAACTATTTGGACTCAAGGTTTAAGTCTTTTCAAGAAAGAGATTTGGAAACTGTAGGTTTATGTCGAAGAACTAGAATCGAATAAATACAGAACAAATTTCCTTTACAGTAAACTTTATTGATTCCATAATTAAAATTCAGTTCCATTACCATGGACGAAAGTACCGATGTGAACGATGTTGTGTACCGATGTGAACGATGTTGTGTACCGATGTGAACGATGTTGCGTACCGATGTGAACGATGTTGTGTACCGATGTGAACGATGTTGTGTACCGATGTGAACGATGTTGCGTACCGATGTGAACGATGTTGTGTACCGATGTGAACGATGTTGCGCAATAGGTTTTATTTGTGAAGAAAATTGGTTAAAATATTTATTAATAAAATTGGCATATTACTGAAGAGTTAGTCTACATCTGTTTCTGAAAAGGAACAGCAATAAATGCCAGATATTTCTCATGAATTAGTGGAAGGTCTAATAAATTTGAAAGTACCTACATAAATATTATACAGTGTTACCTCAGATATAGCTGCAAAACTGATAACGATTTGTTTCCCTACACTGCATTCTACTTTTTAAAACTGTTTGAAATATAAAACCTTAAATATAAAAACTAGTCCTTGATGTAATAGTAAAGCTTGTAGATACTATTCTATACTGATCCCAAACTGTATCGGAGGCCAACAAGATACTATTCGCTCCCTTGAGCTTACAGACTATTCCCAAAGTTCCATGCAAGCTGAATACTCTGATATGTCTTATTGTAAAAATGTAAGAACGTTTAGAACTGAACATCTCTTCGAGCTAGTTTGGAGTTTGAACTGAACATCTCTTCGAGCTAGTTTGGAGTTTGAACAACGGAAAAGTGTCTTTCTTCCAAGACAAAAACTGGTCAGCGGAATGTCAAATAGTTGAAGATTCGGAACTTCAGATTTTGTATTATTCACAGATCTGGATAACAAGAATGAATTAAATATTAGGAATGTATGTAATGCTACCGTCGATATCAGAAGTGTTAAGATATGAAATAAGTTTTAGTAACAAATCGGCTTGCTAAAAATGACTTGTCTCATTTTAAGAGTTTAAATTCATTCACTGTTGTGACAAAAGATATGAAGGTTATGTGTCATGAAGATACCTTTTGATAACCTCATGGGAAATTAAATCAAAGATTTTGACATTTTTGTGCCGTTCGAAGATAAAATAAAAGTAACTTGTGCCTTATAGTGTGTAGTGGTAAGCAATGAAATCAAATCTCTACCATTTGAAATCTTACCTAATCATTATTTCAAATAATTATTTATAAATATTTCACTATTAGAATTCTTTCCTTTAATTATTTGACCCTCTATCAAAAAGGTTTCCCCACCACTGAATTAGTTAATCAATTATTGGTAATTAATTAATTTTGCTTTATATATGGAACAAATGAAAATAAACCTTGTAATACTGAGATATATGCCACCGATTGAACGGTGCACTTCCTTCACTCAATATAAATTGTTTTTTTTCAAAGTATTTCAATATATATGTATATATATTTTACCCTGTGACACAAATGGCCCACAAAATTCATTTGACTTATCTGAACATTTAAGCTCAAACAATGTTTTCTACATCTCAATTCCATATTCTCTATTTCATATTTTTTTAAGAAAAGATCAAGTATAATAAAATCAAGGGACACAATTGATCATTTCTTAAGAGCACCACAAGTGCAAACGATGCAGCTAGAATAATGGCTGAATATCATTGAATAGTGTCCCATTATATTCTATGAATATCTAAAGAAAAACATTGGCGGGGGGGGGGGGGAATGAGGTGTTGCGTCCATTTCTAAGCATGCCAACTTGATATTATCCATTTTGTCACACGCGACCATGTGGCCAGAATAATTTTGTAACTAACCTTTCTGCACGACAAAATCCAATGACAATATAAAAGTGTATTACTCCTTGGGATTTGTTGTTCATCCAGCCAGGTTTCCAAACCTATTGTTTGTGTTGAAAGAGGGACCAAAAAGATGTTTGATTTCAAACAATATACTTTCAAGACAAGAAGCTGATCTAAGGGGATACAATCCACATTTACAACTATATCTCTTAATAATGTTATTCCATATCAAACAAAATAATTAATTTCCAATAATTGATTGACTGATTGGCTTTTTTTTTTTATTTGCTCATATTTTGTTAGGTACAATAAATGTCTGTTTAAAGTTTCAACTTGACCCGAGAATGGGTGTGGGAAAAGTAAGGTGTACAATTATCGAAAGGGACAAAACCCTACATATTTAGCTATATGTATATGTGAATTTCAAAGGATTCCTCATTGGTATTATATATATTACCACTAATTAATTGCCTTATTGTTGTTGTTGTTGTTTTCATTGATTTATATAGTGTCTACACCAATGAATTATTGTACGAAATTTCAACTTGATCCGAGAATGAGAGTGGAAGAAATAACCTGTTCAAACTTTTTATCAGAAAGGCAGACAGACAGACAGACAGAATGAGTTGACATAAGCTTTGTAAAGCAAGAACAGTTTACAGACCTGTTCATCTCTTAAGTCTATCCTCGTATACAATGGCGTAGCATCAATAGCGCGCAGAGGTTCAATGAACCTGGGCCCACGACCATTAGGGGCCCAGGTGTGCCTTGCTACGCCACTGTTCCTATATATCTAGTAGATATCATTGGAAGCAGAATATCTCACTCTGGATAGAACGAATTTATAAGTGTCACGTAGCGTACAGCAGCAAGTGCATTCAGTCTATTTTTAGATTATTTGCAGTGCAAGGCCAAGGTTGTATGTTGTTGACAAGTAATGACATGTTTATTTAAAACGATGACGGCTTTTCCATAAGCTCTAAAAAGAGTTTGGACCTTCCTAGAAAGGGGGTTAAAGACAGGGGGTTAAAGACAGGGGGTTAAAGACAGTATTTAAAAACTTGGATATTCAGTTTCGAAAGAAAGCGACGACTAAGGTATAAGAGCTTAGAACTGTGATGTAGCTTTAGAACATATCAGTGTCACAAATTAACTTCTACGTTTCGGTGGGTGGCTCTTGGCTGATTTTTCAAAAGTCTCAAATTGGAGCATCTGTTAAAGAGAACGAATTTATTTTTCAACGGCAATCAAAAGGGAAATAGCCGTTAATAGTTTTGTTTGGTCTGTCTGTCCGTCCGTCCGTCCTGTTTAGATCCCATTAACTAGAACAGATATTTAAAATCCGATACCATAATATTTTAGATCTTACAAAGTTCTTAACTTGATAAATAGCACGGCTTTTGCTCAAACATTACTTATTTTAAAAAAAGATTATAATTTAGAGAGAAAACATATTTGCACTATAACCAAGAAACACAAATCAATATTCTTTAATAATATGTACAGAAGAAAAATGAAAAATATTCTAGAAAAAAAAAAGATTAGATTGCAATATCAGAATGTGTACATTGAAGTACTTTAAGTTTCACACTAAAAAATGACTTATAGAGATGTAGTATTATAGTGCAATACCAAAGAATGACATTAGTATAGTTTGGGTGTTATCTAGCATGACATCCAGTAATTCATATATATATATATATATATAATGCCAAAGAATGACATTAGTATAGTTTGGGTATTATCTTCATGACATCTAATAAGTAAAATATATACAATACCAAAGAATGACCTTAGTCTTCTAGGTCCAGATAATTGAAAGGGATAATTGTGTGAGTATAACTTTTCTTGTGGGCGCACTTGTCACTATCTCAACTCCGCAACTCACCCTAACCCCATTTCACATTAGCCATTTTCTCTCCACACTCGCACACCATCATCCCACACACCCCCACATATCTCCGCACGCAGACCCTCCATCTACAGTTTCAGCTGTTTTATTGTGTGATAGATTTGACTGTATCAATGGCACATAACCTATGCGATTGACTGCGTTATATTCATGGGGCAACGTGTGTGTGTGTGTGTGTGTGTGTGCATGTGCTGGGCTGTCTCGTTATTTATTAAGCAGACGACACATAATTCAAACAATACTTTGAACGTAACGACTAGAAACTATGTTGGTATGGTTGAGATTTACCCGTCAGAGGGAGACACTGGGAATTAAAGGAATAAAATGGAGATGCACGCCAATGTAGTTCGGATGTTTTTTTGAACAAAATAATTTCGCAGCGGAAGGTAAATACATTTAAATTTTGAAAGCAGATTTGACGAAATAAACCGAGTTATGTAATCCATTACTGCATGAACAAAGTATGAACAAAATAGATCTAGAATCTAATAACTTATGAACAAAATAGATCTAGAATCTAATAACTTATGAAGAAAATAGATCTAGAATCTAATTAAACTTATTTAAAATACACAATTTACACATTTATATGTGTACGTGTACTTTACATTGGAGTGACGACACATCTTTTGGCACTAAGATAGTAATGACACATAACTATTAACGCATGATATTAACACATAATATTCACACATGGTATAGACACATAATATTGACACATACTATGGAAGTATAATACTGACACATGAATATTAACGCATGATACTAACACATAACATTGACTCATGATATGGACACATAATATTGACACATGTTAAGGACACATTATGTAGACTCATTATATGGACAAATATTATTTGATACATGATATGGACACATAATATTGACACATGATATGGACACATAATATTGACACATGTTAAGGACACATTATGTAGACTCATTATATGGACAAATATTATTTGATACATGATATGGACACATAATATTGACACATGATATGGACACATAATATTGACACATGATATGGACACATAATATTGACACATGTTAAGGACACATTATGTAGACTCATTATATGGACAAATATTATTTGACACATGATATGGACACATAATATTGACACATGATATGGACACATAATATTGACACATGATATGGACACATAATATTGACACATGATATGGACACATAATATTGACACATGATATGGACACATAATATTGACACATAATATTGACACATGATATGGACACATGATATGGACACAAAGATTGAGGTTTAAGGAATACTAATTGTATCCACTATTTGTTTGCGTTTTGTCAAGAAGATTGCACGATTTTTTAGGGAAAAAACAACTTTTAATTAAATTTGATGATAACTATGATTGACTTAAATGATGATCATTCATTTATTCTTAGTTTTTGTGGGGAAAATGTATTGTAATAACAATATTGATATGATGAAAATCGATATAATGCATCATTAAGAAATCTGTCACATAGAAACAGAACATCATCGCCCAAGGCGTTATGTAAAACAATAGCGCGAGCAAGCACCAAAAGTCTAATTCCATAAGAACGACTTTTGTCTGTTTGTAATACTTGATAAAATATCATTCACATCATTAGGAAGAAATAACAAACTGTCAAACAAAGCAAAGACAATAAACGTGGCCTTTGAAAGACAATTGAAATCAGCGACTGTACAAGAAATCAATGTGAACATGTTCATTACAAGTTTCATCTAACAAGAGCGTTCATGACAATAGCAAGGAAACATCGACAGCAGGATAAACGCACCAAATTACAACTAATTGCAAACATGTTTTCCGTATGTTGAACAAAGTCATACCTTCTTTATAGGGAGTCCATAGGGACAGACTATATTAAACAAAAGAGAACTAGAGACTAATTCTACTAGGAATCAATGTAAATCACCGTGAATCCTGTTATTAGTTGCAGACACTTCTGTAATTGACTCTAAAATAATAAGCAGAATCTTATCTTATAAAATACAGAAGTTACTTAAAAAAAAGATGATTTCGTCCTACGCGCCATGCATCTAGTCATGCATATTAACCAATAACTTATATTCTGCCAAGTCATGGGTTTTCCTGGCTGGCTCAGGCAACCCATTCCATGCTCTATTAGCACTAGGGAAGAATGAGCATTTGTGTTAAGGCGATGGTATCAACATTACATGAACATCTCATCTCATCTCTGCCTGTGGTCACTTCCGGGGCATAGGCCACCAACCAGCTTCCTCCAGGCATCTCGGTTCTGGGCGAGTCTCTCCAACTGTAGCCATCAACTCTTTCTCTTTCCTTGGGGGTTCCAGGTTAGGGCTTGCCTTGTTATGTATAACATGCACAGGCAGATGCACTGGTCACCTGGGTGTGAGTCCCAGTTAGGCTTGAGAGTCAGAGGGATGACATCTCAGAACGTAAGAACTCTTTGACTCGGAGCTAAACAAATAGAAGACACTATATGTAACAAACAGAAGACACTACTTGTAACAAACAGAAAAAAAAAATAAAGGAAGTCAATGAATTGTCGTCTCTACATTTTGTTTCTCTTTGGATGTTCTCCATAGTGTTAGCATTAGCAAGTGGAAGCTGCTACAATCAGTGTCTGCAATATTTGGAGAGGTCACTCTTGCCCAGTTTCAAACATATCTTACAGAGTTCTTACTTTCACGGATCAAGTTCCTTTGACTCATTGACATGAAATAGAAAAAACATATTTGTATAATTAAAACCCAACCTAGATCTAATCAAATACTCATAATTTTCTATTTATATGAAATAGCTTTTACTTAGTATGTGAATAGTACATTTTAGAGACTTGCGTTTCATACATATGTTATCTTCTTATTGTTCCGTTAAATAAAGCATGTATGTAAGTAAATTATGAAGCCTATGTAGGTATTTATGGATAGAACCTAAATGTATGTTATTTCTAGAAAGCAAGATAGTTTGATCAATTTTGATGAATCTTGGCATTCCTTATATTATCGTAGTGATCGTAGGAAATGTTAGAACCACGGATGTTAGAACCACGGATGTTAGAACCACGGATGTTAGAACCACGGATGTTAGAACCACGGATGTTAGAACCACCGATGTTAGAACCACGGATGTTAGAACCACGGATGTTAGAACCACGGATGTTAGAACCACGGATGTTAGAACCACGGATGTTAGAACCACGGATGTTAGAACCACGGATGTTAGAACCAAAATACTTTGTTTTGTACAAGGTCTCAGCTCTGTTTGTTGCTTCTAGTCATAAACATAATAATAAAACGACCAGCGCTACTAATGTCCGCCTCACATTTACCGATATCAAAAGTTACATATTTTCAAACAAAATGGAGGCGGACATGCGATTTGTCCATTCAGAGATAAATATTTACACAGAGATAGGAATGCGCGCCTTGTATCCATAAATCTATACATATACCACTACAACAGATACCAGTGTCACGCCATCTGCCGCTACAAATCTTATTGACTCCTGGCATCTTTACAAGCACATAAACACAAGATTAAACTTTACAGTGTGTTACCTCCCTCCTCCTCTTCCTTACTCCCTTCTTCCCTCCTCACAACACTCACACACATACACACATACACACACACATACATACACACACACATACATACATACATACATACATACATACATAAATACATACATACATACATACATACACATACACACACACATAAATACATACATACATACATACATACATATATACATACATACACACATACATACATACCATACATTAAAATTGGTTTCTGCTTAAACGAAATAGTATATGTTTTATAATGAAAATCTTTATTATACTTTTTTTATAATGAAAGCAGCATTTTGAAAAAAAAAATGTTTTGCATGAAAAATATTTAAATTAGTTTTTCAAATAGTTTAGGAATTAACGAAAAACCAAAGTGTAGCTAATAGATCGAACACCATTAGATCGAACACCATCACACATTATTTGTCTTGCTTTTATCAACGCGTCCCTGAATTAAATTTGTAATTTTTGAGTTCAATGATTAGCTTAGGTTTAATTGAAATAACAAAAAAATCTAATTATCCATTATCTGGACCCTGATGTGCATCGTAATGATGTAATGATGACTCAATGACGTTAGAATGGTGTCCTAATGATGATGATGTCGTGTGTGTTGTGATGTGTTGATATTGTGATGATGTCATAATATAATGACGTTACAATGATATTGTAGTGATGTCGAAATGATGGTATGTTAATATGATGATGATATTCGAACGCCGTGATGATGTACTCATATGATGATACGTGGAACAAATGCTTTTCCTGATCCACGCCACCCGCACAGATGTTCCTATCTATTCTCTCACATAACGAGCTATTCTATTTGGAAATAGTTTCTGGGTCAACATGTCCGACACCTCGAAAGAGAATAGAGTCAAATCCTCCAACAGGCTGCCTCCTCCATCCTAACACTTGTAAGAGATGGGCCAAGATTTGAGAATGCATTTCTTTTTGGAAGATTTTTTATACAAAATACAAAATGTCATGTTACTGATGAGGTATGTATTTTAACAAGTTAAATTAAATAAATGCGCTTTAAAAAACGCATTAGCTATTGAGTGAAATAGTATCAATTATTTTGAATCAATTATGTAATTAATTATATTTAATGACTCAAAATTTCTTGTCGAAAAAGGATAAACCGTTAGGCTTATCACTGGGAGCACTATTAGAATGCGTCAAGTCAATGAATGTATTTTGTTATCTTATGGGAAGGTTTGGTTGATCTTGTTTTTAGATGAACTTGTTTAGCGCAACTTCAATGCTTATGTTCAGTGCGCTGTGGTTCGATCAATCACTTTCGTGGGAGAGGTCATTTAGAGAAGGTTTCCGTGCTGCCCTTTCAAAAGCAATTTTGAAAAATTTTTCTCAAGACAGAATTCGAACTCGAACCTCTATGACGGAAGGCCGACGTGTTTTGCTACTGAGCTATTCAAGTGCTTATAACAACAGTAGGATTTATTAATCATAATGTTAGTAAACAATTAATTGTTATCTTTTTTTCGGGGGTGCGACAGTGCCTGGTTATTGTTACAAAGCAAAATTAATTAATTACGACTAATTGATTAACTAATTGGTTAAATTGTTCGACTGATTTATGTGTTGTCATAAATAATGAATAAATGTGTAGACTTTCAACTTGATACGAGAGGGGGGAAGTGGGAGAAACAACATTTTAAAGATTTTGGACAGACAGACAGACAGACGGAGTGAGTTGATGTTAGTTCGGCTAAAAAGCAAACCATTTGTGTGCACTTGTTTATCATTGGCAGACTAATATTGCATAGCGTCTGCGAGATTGTAGCCCGAAATCAATTTTATTATTTAGCTCCCGAAAGCTGTCATTCAATAGAGCGACCTTGACATTGTTTATTTTATCTATTCTAAATCTCACAGTCTTCCTCTTTTCATTTTCTTTTGGTTTTCTTTCGCTTCCACTATTTGTACCACACTTTTAAATATCGCTTTCTCTTTTTCATCTGTTTCTGTATTTTATAGTTGAAAGATAGGGTGTAGCGTTAAGCATTAAAATGTAAAATAAGAGCCAAATCTTAATAAAACGCTTATATGGGATTAAGTAAGAAATAAAATATTTAAAAAATCTGGATGCCTGTTCCGGGCTATCAACTTGTGGAGGTTTCTCTACTAATGATTTGGAAAAGCGGGTCAAGGACCTTGTTCGTTTGGCATGTATGAGACATGTGTAAATACATGTGTCTACAACAGGGAACAATAGACAACCTAATGATCGTGAATATAAAAAAATAGTCTGTACAACTGACAAACACAACATTACTTAAGATAAGATAAGATAATTTTTATTGATCTAAACAAGTGGAGATTTAGTTTGACTACATCTGACCAGCATAACCACTGTAATAATAACAATATGGATGCTAATACGAACAAGATTCACACACGAAACACATACATACAACCAGCGCTTTATGAATTGGACTTCTATGTACTTTTCGATGACGACAGATGACTTTGTAACACTCTAACCGAAAGTAGGATTAAGGAGTTTTTAAATCTTTCTGTTTTAGTCCTAATGGAAAGGAGACGACCACTTCGTTCAGATCTGATGTAACAGTGGTTTAATGGGTGCAAGTTGTCTTTAAGAATCGTGAGTGTTTTGGAAAGGCATCTTTTATGAAAAAGTTCTTCAAGAGATGGTAACCGTGTTTGAGTGATATTTTTGTAAAACATTGGCACAAGCTAGATATAAATGCGTATGCTAGTTCAACTTTGGGGATAGCAATTGTTAATTGTATATTTCTTTATCCAATCTAGTATACATTGTTTATTTACATTCTGATACCAGTGTTCGTGCTGCTGAGGTGTATTAACATTGGTGTAGATTAGGACCTCTTACGAAAAACTCTAGAGTAAATTTTTTTAAAAATCTGTGTTATAATTTACACATTATTGAATTTCATGACAAATTGGTTAAAACAAAATAAAGAGTTTATCTCAAACAAACACTCATAAACACACATAAACACACATAAACACACATAAACACACATAAACACACATAAACACACATAAACACACATAAACACTCCTAAACACACATAAACACACATAAACACTCATAAACACACATAAACACACATAAACACTCATAAACACACATAAACACACATAAACACACATAAACACACATAAACACTCATAAACACTCATAAACACACATAAACACACATAAACACTCATAAACACACATAAACACACATAAACACACATAAACACACATAAACACTCCTAAACACACATAAACACACATAAACACTCATAAACACACATAAACACACATAAACACTCATAAACACACATAAACACACATAAACACTCACTCACTCACTCATTGGTAGTCACACGTAATCTTTTTTGTGTTTTACTCAATGATGAATTCATGTCAACAAGTTTTTCTGTCGGATAAATCTGGTCTGACTAAATATGGCTGTTTTGGTACCAGATACAACAAACTCATTGCAAGTGTTTGTGTTAATTTCATTGATTTAGTCGTGTGAATGTTTTACACCTACACTCTAGGGCCTCCGCTTTGTCCTTCTATGGATGTGTATGTATTTGGTCACTTTTAACTACCCATAAAGAAGAAGAGGCAGACAAAGAAAGCGATAGGAAGACAACATGAAAGAATGGAAGGGCCTGTCAATCGAAGGAGATTCAATCAAAGACAGAGAGGAATGGAGAAAGACGGTCAACAGATCTTGTGTGGTGCCCCAGCGGTCCAACAGACTAAGTGAAGTTTAAGGGAAAATTTAAGTAAAGACAGAAGATGAGTTTAAAAAAAAATTAAGCCAACTGATTAGAACACCATTAGCTAGATATCTGTAGTTGTATTTAAATTTTTTTAAAAGCAAACATATATGAAATGGCTTGATCTAGACCACTTATTAAGTCGAAGCCCTAAAATAGTAGTCTAGCTTTGGCCTTCGGTTCCTAGAAATTCAAGTCAGTACTTTATTTGACATGACACACCACTATCTAGATTAGACATTAAATATTGACACGTAACAATGTTTTAAAAATGCTTTTATTCCCTGGGGCTGAAAACCGAAACAGAACTCTTCAGACTTCACAATCCTTGTGGCAAAAACACTAACAAACAAACTAAAAAGAAAAACTACTCTGAAATCATTCTCTTCTAGTGAGTAACTCTAAACTACTGTCTCTAATTGTCTTCCCTGAAGTTTTTTTTTCTTATTATAAGACCTAGAAGCAGACATCACGAAAATAAAACACGCCAAGTCGAGTAATTTACGCGCCTTATGAAAATCGAAGATTGTGTTTAAGGACAGAGGCTGTTACGATTATATTATGGTCAGAGATTTGTGATTTTCCGCACTGGAGTCTATTTTAGACTTCGGGCCTGCGTATTCTGAACATTTTTCTAGCGATCCTAGTTATCCACCACTTTAGCTTGAAGAGGTTATTGCTGTGCGTCAAATCAATACTATATTAAAAAGAGAGATTGAAGGGAGAGAGATAAAATGATAGAACTTTGGATGCCAACTAGAGGGTGTAATATTTATTAATGGTTCAACGCTGACCCCAGGTCAACAACTGATAGGACGGTAATAGCGGGGGAAATTTAAATATATTCAGTCAAAAGAATTTTCAACTCGTTTAGAATTCAGTTGTCATGGTAGCGTTATTGAAATTTCAGGAAGATATAAGGAAAGTGAGAAAAAAAGTGTCCCACAGCGAGAGTAACTAGAAAGAAAGAAATTGAAAGACAGTGAGTGAGAGAGATTTAGTGAGAGTAAAAAGGAGGAAGCCGAGGAATAGAGAAAGAGGACAAAGACAAAGAGGGTCAGAAAGTGAGTAAAAAGAAAGAAATAGAATAGAAATAGATAGAAAAAGAAAGTGTAAGAAAGAGAAAGATGAGAGATAGAAAGTGAGGAAGATAGAGATAGAAAGTGAGGAAGATAGAGATAGAAAGTGAGGAAGATAGAGATAGAAAGTGAGGAAGATATAGAAAGTGAGGAAGATAGAGATAGAAAGTGAGGAAGATAGAGATACCGACAAAGGAGAGAAAGAAAAATGAAAAGATTTAAAAGGAAAAGATATTGAGAAAGACAAAGAGAAAGAGAAAGGAAATAGATAACAAACAAAAAGAAAGCAAGATTGCAAAGAGAGATTGTGTGAAGCACAAACTCAGATGCGGCCCGCGAAAGGTCTACCCATGGGTCATCTGATTAGAAAGCTATGCCGGTAAAAATGGAAGTTTCAATAATTTCATCCATGTCGGTGTTGCCGATGTAGTACAACCCCAATCCTAACTTCACTCATACAAAATGTGTGCGAGGAGAGTTGGAATTGCTATTCCGTAAGAATTTCTTGTTCTGAGTTGAACATGGAGTCAGTCATAGTTCAAAGTAGTCAATGAACGTGGAGTCAGTCATAGTTCAAAGTAGTCAATGAACGATGGAGTCAGTCATATTTCAAAGTAGTCAATGAACATGGAGTCAGTCAATAGTTCAAAGTAGTCAATGAACGGATTGCCTACAAGCAAAAATATCAATACTCCCTTTTAAAAAAAAAACAAAGCTTATAAACAAAAATGAACTCCGCAATTACAACTATATCTCTAAATAATGTAGAAGTTATTTGCCTTATGTGGTTCAACGCTACCCCAAATAAAACATCTCACACATTTATTTGTTTTTTATACCAGTCGCAGGACTCCACTAACAGTGAATAGCAGGTTTGATATTTGACTATAATTTTTTAATAGAAGAGTAGCAGGAGATTGCACTGTAGACACCTTGAAATATGGATTTTTTAGTTTCAAATACAGAAAATAATTATCCGAATAACGCTGGGTGGGCCCAAAGCGCTCCACCAGACCCCGTACTTCAAGAATAAACTCTACTAGGGTACAAGGGATATCCTACAATGAAGGTACTGGATGTGTAATGAATTTTGCGTCTCGAATGTCGATCTTTTGATTTTGCAACTTCGTGTGTGACACTAAATATAAATATTTTTGGGGGGCTGTGTACAATGGAAAACTAAAAATGAACCCCCCTCCCATCCCGCAAAAAAGATTCTGGCTACAACCATGTAGATATGATACGGTATGACTGATCGTTCAAACGTCACCTTAGTGCTGGAGATACCTATTTTAATGAAATGGTGGAAAAGAAATCCTTCAACGAAATAAAAAAAAGTTTATTCTTCAACTTGAAACCCCGAAAAAATTGAACACACTTTACACAGACACACTAGAATTTCACTTCACTTGTAAAGTCACAGAAGTTGTACACAATACAACCTATTTGAAACTCATCACTCCACCGGCTGCTCTCTTTCCATTCTTATCTAATGTTTCTAGAGTCTTTCCAATCTGCGTCTCTCCCATTGCTCGAACTCACTAATACATCTATTTTTAGTATGTGGAACTTAGACACTGTGTGTTATGAGAGGGGACCTTGTAATGCAGGCCGTTTTATTGTTCTGGGATATATATATACACATATACCAGCTAGTTCAACCATAGCATAGCACGCGTATCAGCTAGTAGAATATAACAGATTTATTGACTTTTTCTTCAGATATTATTAATTTGTTGAATTGTTTGTTTCTGTTGTCACGTGCGTTCATTGCACAAAGTAGTTATATATAGAAAAGCAAGAAATTTCTAAACAAAATTGTTTTACATCGTTGAGACTTTCCATTTAGACTTATGTTAATGTCTAGATTGGGTTTAAATAGGAATAACAGAGTTTTGCACGAATGTGTTCAGTGATTGTAACGTTTCAGTCGGGTTGGATCTAGCGAACGTTAAAGACATGACATTAATGTTGTTATCGACACAAGAATGTATTCAAGACAGGTCGATGAGCTCTCAGGTCAATTGCTTCTCGATGAGTGATTTATGACTTTTTAACGATCGAAAATTTCAAATCAAATTATCCACATCCATCATAAATATGTATTGATCCATAATGTACCAATGAGACGGCTAGTCAAAGCAAGAATGCATTCAGAACAAAATCTACTTTTATAGTTTTTAGTTTGTATTAGAATCTGCCTTTATTGTTTTTATAACAAGATGTCTTTATTGTTTGTATTACATGCTGTCTTTATTGTTTGTATTCTTGCTGTTGTTTTGTTTGTACTAGAACCTTTGTTTTTTGTTTGTATTAGGATAATGTCTTATATGTTTGTATTGTACGCTGTATTTACTGTTTGTATTAGAATCTGTCTTTATTGTTTTTATTAGAATCCTTCTTATAGTTTCTATAAGATTTATTTCCCTCTTTCGATAGAAAACAAATCTAATTAATAACCACGATTTAGTTATTTGATTGGTTTTTTTAAATTTATTTATTGATTCATGTTTTGTTGGGGACACTCGAATAATTGTGCAAAGTTTCAACTTCTTCCATGAATGTGAAGTGGCAGAAATAACGTGTACTTTGTATCAGACTGACAGACAGACTTACAGACAGAGTGAGTTAGTAAAAACACTGTAAACAGAAGAGCACGTATGCTTAAAATGTGTCCCCAACAAAATTCAACAAAATGTATTTGAAATAAAAACAAAATGTGCAGCTGACTTCAACAAATTCAACAATCTTTCCAAAGTCTGGTGGTGGAAACACGGTGTCTGAGGAGTCAAACTAGAAATATCTCTACTGAAAATACATTTACGGAATTGAATCAATGAGTCAAACAAACAGAATTCATCCGATGGATTTGTTGTTTGAGTTTTAAGCTCCTCGTTTCTCAGAAACTTTTCAAAACAAATGTGTTCAAATTGAATTCTTCTTTGTTTGTTTTTCCTTAACATACACAATTTATTATTTATTTTTTTTTTGGGGGGGGAACCCCGAAGTGAGGACATTATTTAGCTATTTGGTGTGTCCCGTCAAATTTATTTAACTTTCATATATGGTTCTAGATTCTTTCTTTGGCAGTGTGGATCAAGCTGTGAGCGTCTTTCTAATGGTAGCCAACATGAGAGTGTATTTACACATGAATGGGACGATTCTTGAAAACCAGGCTCTAAGGTCACACAGCAGAAATGAAAAATAAAAACATATTCAAAACGTATCCTCTCTCTATATATATATCTATCAAGGTCGCAAGGTTTAACTCTCTATAAAATGAGATTATTTAACTACCACTAATTGATCAACTAAATAGTTATTTTTAATTGATTCGTGTATTGTTATTGACTATAAATAATTGTGCAAACTTTCAAACTGATCCGAGAATGGGAAGAGGGAGAAAAATACGTTGAAAATGTGTACCAGACAGACAGACAGACAGACGTAGTGAATTAATATAAGCTTTTTTTAAAAAAAAAAGCCGTTTTTATGTTTAAGGACAAGTAATCAATTTAAAATTTAACAACCAGTTTCTATTTAAAAAGTATCATTCTTTTTTGTCTTGGTGTTAAAAACGAAAGATTCACTTGGACACTTCCTAATCAGTACGCGACATTGTGGTGCCAAAATCGTCTCGCTTCGTATTCTAAAATCTTACGAACTACAAGTACTGAGTAGCTCATTTTAATTTTGTGTTCATACGTGAGTTCTTGATTTGAAACACTGTTTTTAGGTGTGTATAGAAGAAATAGTCAAATGTTTGGTCAGTTCTGAGCTGGTCACCTGTTCATCGTTAATTACTGTCAACTAGCTGGCCTGTAGCCACCCGCCTACAGTCGACTTCCTGTCAATGTCCCGGTGTCTAGCCAGAGAACCACGTTGGCCAATCTATCAAGTCTCTTGCGCTGACCTTATGACCTCGCAACTCTGGACATGATTGAAGAAGACGATTTTGAAATGTAGCCTCGAGGATTGAATGTGAGGACGAGTGTTAGCATCGACAGCTCTCTCATTTCTGTTGCTCACTGTTGCTTATGTCTGACCTATATTGAAATCTTCATGGAAAAGGCATTCTATTTTTAGAAGCATACGTATACCTCGGAGGTATACGAAATGTCGAACTGTTCTAAATGTGTTTGCGTTGTTATTAAGACCATCTCTTTAGTCTGACTTGTAACAGAAGTGTTAATTTTCACTCTATAAGTGCAGAAGAACAGATGTATAATAAACTATTCTTAGTTTTTTGTTGTTTCTGAAAGTGGTAGTAGTTCTAAGCCGCCCCACTGCCTAGAAAAATGTTTCCAAGAGCGTCTCCCAGATCGTTAACGTTGTTTAGCCACCTACCTAGAACAAAACAATCAACTCTTGGAATCCAAACCTCAGCTGACTGGCGACCCAAACAAAGGAAAAGCTTCTGAAGTCAACCCTAAAGAAAAATTATCAGCCGGTACTCTAAGGTAGCCTACAGACGATGTTCTGGTCTAAGTTAGTTGCTGTACCTTGTAACCCGCAAGCAGTGCGAAGAGGAGAGAGCTACTGTGGGTTGACAATGCTCAGATCGTTGCTAATGCCCAGGCTTTCTTTCCAAACCATATGACATCAACCATTGTCATTGAAAAATTACTTGATTAGAAAATCTTCCAATGTTTTAACCCCTTCAACTCTTCTTGCTACAATTAGACAATGCCTTCATGACATACACATGGTGCTGGAGTTGAACATCAAGCGACATGGAGACTTTTCTAAATATGTTGTGCGTTAGTCACATCCTTCATATTTATTGACACAGCTTCCCTCCGTCCAGTGGTCCAACTTCATGACGGCTTTGGTTGAAGACAGCATTGCTCACTAGTTCGTGCTGACACTGTTAGCCTAACAGCTTCAGTAATGCAAGTTTCCACATGAGGCTAAAGCTGGAATCTCATGAGATTAAGAACCAACAGCTAATATTTCATTAATGTTTGCTTCTAAAGTCGAATTTGTTCTAGTTGACCAATGTTCAATGGCTAGTTAGTGGCTAAAAAAAGTCAACTAAGCACGATGCATTTCCAATGTATTATACCCTGAAGTGACGTCATCTCACAGGAGGGAGGGAGTAAGGGGGGATGTAAATCTTTATCGAATCTTATGGGATCAACACTTTATTTCAATTGTGCTATTTGAATCAAATCTTTCATTTAGTATATATTACTTTAGTCCACGCATAAGTTGCCTCCATGACCTCACTATTCCAGTAAAACTAAATAGAACAAAAGAACAAGAAATAAAATAAAAGCTCATTTAAAAAGAACAAGACAACACGAAACAAACCTCTAGAATGTTACAAGTATTTTAATAACGGTTTCTGACAATTTGTTTGACCTGACAACTTATTGACCTGACAACTTATTGAACTGACAAGGGAAATATCAATAACGTCTTATCGATCATTGATCCTACCCTAACCTCTTATTCTAAAAAAGAAAACTGTTTGTAGTTCGAGGTCTATTTTAAAAGATGCTTGCCAGAATATTTGTTGGAACACCGTAGAACAACATTTTGACCGAACAGTTATCACTGTCTGCTATGGCAATCTGAGGTCACAGGTCAGTGTCCAGGCCTTCTAGAACAGATGGTCTCGCTCTAAGGAACGTGCTCGAAATAAGATCGTTGTCGTGTTAAGTAAGACGTCATGTTTTTAGTAAGGCGTCTTGTGTTGTAAGACGTAATGTTTTTAGTAAGACGTCTTGTGTTAAGTAAGACGTCTCGTTGCGGGCCTTTTTTTCTTTCTTTGACATGCAAACGTCGTCAGAGTAATGAGATACAACTGTGGAAGTATTGTGACCATTGTTAACACATGAGAGTCGAGGAGCATTACAATGACGGAGACGTCTGGAACTGTTTAAAACGTTTTGGGTCGAGATTAGAACATTAGACAAACAAACATAAACAGATAAAACGATGTCTCTTATTTCGTACAATAGTTTAATGTTTAAAACATTGAAAATAATATCATTATTCTAATATTCAAGCATGGTTTTAAACTGCAATGAAAATACTTCTTTTTTTCGGCGCACCCCTTTTTTTTTTATTCAGAACATCGCTCCCCCTTGAGAGTACTTCGCGGCCCCTAGGGGATCATGCCTCACAGTATGAGAAATGCAGATGCACCTTATGCTCTATACACGGCAGAGATTCAGCTACAACTTTACTCGAGAGAAAAATCCATGTGTCACATTTAATCCAATTATACAAAGAAAACGCCAGAAATCCTATCAATGTCATGGATCTGTTTTGTTAAGTATTAGGAATCTGTTTTGAAAAAAAAATCTTGTTTAAATAAAACGGATTTCGCTCCAACCAAAACTAGCCCTGACTGATTGTTTGAGGCTCTTAAATCTATTGGTTCTATGGAAACAGGAAGTCAAAGAAAGTACAAAAGCTCAGAATTCATTGGACACTTTTACTTTTTATTAAAAATGCCCTAAAATGTAAATGCTGACACTAGTTATTAAATCATAGTGTCGTATTTAGCTTATTCATTTTTGTTCCCAAACGCGCTACTCCAAATAGAACCATTTATAATTAAATAAATCATTATTAAAAAATTTCTATCATAGTGAAAACAATTTTGCAAAGAATAAAATTAATTAGTTCACTTTGTTTTTTAAATGAAATATGTGTGTGTGTGGAATTTTAAAACATAATCACAGTAATCTGCGCCATCTTTACATTTCGAGTTTTAAGATCTGGTATAAATTTATTGAGCATTGAACGTGCAATAAGGAAGATAAGAAGAAGAGTAAACGATATCGAATGTATATTCTATTTATCTTATGATATCTTTTATCTCATATAATACAGGCATTACTTCAAAAAAGAAGATGATTACGTCCTACGCGTCATGCATTTAGTCATGCATATTAACCAATGACTTAAATTCTGCCAAGTCACTGGTTTTCCTGGCTAGCTCAAGCAACCCTTTCCATGCTCTAATAGCACTAGGGAAGAAGGAGTATTTGTACAAATTTGTCCTAGCATATGGGACGAGGAATGTACCTTTATTTTTGTGTCTTTCAGAGTATTTTATTAAATTTTGTTTTTGTATTTGAAGATTATGGTTCAGTGTTTTATGTATAATTGCTACTTTACTTTTGAGTCTTCTCTCCTAAAGGCTTTCTAAATTTAGTGATTGTACTATAAGTGTTACTCTAGTCAAATGTGAATATTCATTTGTTATGAATCTCACTGCTCTATTTTGTGTCTGTTCCAGTTTCTTAATGTTTTCTTGAGTTGAGGGATCCCAAATGGAGGATGCATATTCTATTATTGGCCTAACCAAGGTTAAATAACATTTTAGATTTATGTTCTTATTTGATTTATAGAAATTTCTTTTAATAAATCCTAATGCTTTGTTTGATTTTTTTATAGTTTCATCAATATGTGGATTCCATGACAGTTTTTCATTTATTATAACACCTAGGTATTTTGCGTTTTTAGTCTGTGTTACTGGTTTGCCATGAATAAGATAATTGGAATTAATTTGTTTTAGTTTTTTTGTTACTCTTAACAACTGACATTTTTCTGGGTGAAAAGACATGCTCCAATTTGATTCCCATTTCTGTAATTCATCTAATTCTCTTTGTAAAATATCTGTGTCTTGTGTTGTTTTTATTGTTCTATATATTATGCAATCGTATGCAAATAATCTGACTTTTGTTCCTGAAGTAATGCAATTTGGTAAATCATTTATGTAAATTAAAAATAGTAGTGGACCCAAGACTGTTCCTTGAGGTACACCTGAGTTTACTGTTATCGGTGTTGATTTAGAGCCATTTATGATTACAGTTTGTTCTCTCCCTATCAGAAAATCTTTAATCCACTGATGCAGTGGACCATTAATGCCAAAATATTTTAATTTTTTAAGCAAACTATGGTGGTAAACTTTGTCAAAAGCCTTAGAAAAATCTAGTAAGATAGCATCTATTTGTTCACTATTATCTAAACCTTTAGAAAAATCATCAATTAGTCCTATTAGTTTTGTTTCACATGATTTATATTTCCTAAAGCCATGTTGGTATGGGGTGAGGAAATTATGTTTGTCTAAGTGGTTTATGATGTTGCTACATATTATGTGTTCTAGGATTTTACATGTGATGCTGGTAAATGATACTGGTCTGTAGTTTCCTGGGTCAGATTTTTCTCCTTTTTTAAATAGGGGGGTGACATTAGCTTCTTTCCAGTCCTTTGGTACTCTGCCCTGGTTAACTGAAGCCTGAAAGAGTATTTTGAACACTGGGGCTAGCTCATTGCTTAGTTCTTTGAGTAATCTAGCTGGAATACCATCAGGTCCAGACGCTTTATTTGGTTTGGTGTTGGCTAATAGTTTTTGAATTCCATTTTCTTGTACTACTATATCTTCTATGTTGTCTACTTGGTTCAAATTCAGTAATATGTCTTTGTCTCCTGGGGCTGAGAATGCTGATGCAAAGTATTTGTTTAGGATGTTTGCTTTAGTTTCATTATCATTATGTATTATGTTATGTTTATCTTTTAATGGCGCTATGCCTGTTGTTTCCATTTTCTTAGACTTAATGTATGACCATAGTTTTTTGTTGTTATCTTTAGATATTACATTTTTTATGTATTCACTCTGCAGCTGTCTGCTTACTTTTTGGGTTAAGTGTTTGATTTTTATATACTTTTTGTAAACTCTTTCTGCCTTAGTTTCTTTAAATTTTCTATATAGGTTTTCCTTCTGTTTACAAAGCTTCTTTAGTCTATTATTAAACCAGCATTTATTTATTTTGTTTAATGCATATCTAGTTGAAATATGATTTTCTATAATGCTTTTAAGATGGTTTTTAATGAACTTCCAGAGGTCATCGACTGGTTGGTTAATGTCTTTTTCTAATAAGAATGTTTGTTGAAAGTTTAATGCAGCTTGGTGTAGTTGTGTTAGGTTACATTTATTCCAGAGTAAGATTTTTCTTAGAAGTGTAATGTTATTGATTGTCTGACTGACCTATCACTAATTCTCCCCAATTTCAGTGGACGAAAAATTAAGAACATTAAACTTTTACTATCTTACTATGGATCTAGGACAACTCTTGATTGAAACCGCAGTGGTTACATTTACTATACACGATTCTTTAGTCGCAATTTCGACCTAACAATTTATTCTTTTAAAGCCTCAATTTGAAAAGTAGATTTGTTTTTAGCCCTTTACTTTCTGTGCGTTATTTCCTCTGATATAAATAACACTATATCAGTCGGATAGCTTTTATATATTTTTAAATAATTGGTAATAATGCATTTTTCGCACAATGTATTTTAATAATTCAATCTATATGCGGGCAGTTTTATAAAAAGTGTTAGCAAAATAAAGGTGTGGGTGTACGGCCAAAGTAGTATGTGGGTGTACGGCCAAAGTAGTATGTGGGTGTACGGCCAAAGTAGTATGTGGGTGTACGGCCAAAGTAGTATGTGATTGTACGGCCAAAGTAGTATGTGGGTGTACGGCCAAAGTAGTATGTGGGCGTACGGCCAAAGTAGTATGTGGGCGTACGGCCAAAGTAGTATGTGGGCGTTTGCATGATAAAATAAGAAAAAAAAATGGCCTAGGCAAAAAACAAACAATTCAACGTAATAGATACTAGAAGTAGTTGGCTGATGGAATGTATGGGGGGGGGTGGTGGTGGGCGTTGTTGTTGACGGCCGTAATATATCCGAACTTGTAAAACTTGAAATAGCTTGAAGAACTTTTGTGAGCAAAACTAAGTTTAACGTTTATTATTATATAGACAAACTCAACTTGTGATGAAAGGCAATAAATATAGTAGAATTTAGTGATAATATAAAATGGAATTCTAAACACAATTTAACTCATGTCAATAATCAGTCTCACTGTTCTTGAGTTACCTGTCCTAACTAAGACCGCTTACGACAAGGCTACTTACCTTGCATCATTCACAACCAATCGCTAACCTCTTCCCACCGTTACCATAGAAACACACAAACATAACAAGCGTTTAACTTTATATTATTATATTGTTATGAGTAATAAAAAAAAGGGAAGGGGGCCCATGCCAAAGTAAACAATATATAATTTGGGAACAAGCCATGGTTGTGTAATACTAGTAATAGATATATGTTGAGAAAATATCATGAAACTTGAAGAAAAGCGAAAAGAAAATTTAAAAAAAGGAGAAGATTGGGAAAAGACTGAGAAAGAAATGTTTCGAAGCTGAAACAACATGGTGGAATTTCATCTAGTATCTAATGCTAGACAGAGTTGATTGTTCACATCTGCTTATTGCTGCCGTCAGTGCCCCCCCCCCCGTGTCTTAACGAATATTGTCTGATTCATTCAACTTTTACGTCAGTCAGTGCCCTGTCGATGTTGAACGAATCATTCGTAATGATAAACCTTTGATAATCTTCAGAATGGTACACTAGACTTTTGCATTGGCTTTGATGCAGTGATCAGCCCTCAGCCCCCTTTTTTTTTTACCGCTTTTCTGCCCCCTCCCCTCCTTCTGTGACCCTTTTCCAAAGCATAGCTTTTGCTTGCTTGAACTAGTCTGTGCAGCCTCTCATGTCGGAGATGTTCGCATGCTTTCTTCTCTCCTTCTAATCTACAAAGATGATAGATTTGTGTGCGGCTTGTTACATTACTATGTAAACATCAGAGCAAAAAGCGCGGTCTGGTCAAAGAGTCACATCTCAAGAGGGTAAAACTCCTAGAAATAAGTCGACGATCTATCCTCATTTTCTTTTCGTCTAGTGCTGAATACATTATTTCAAAATGGGTGAAATCAAACTTTAAGTGTGCCCAATACAGATTTAGTGACTTAAACAAAAAATACAAGTTCTCTCCATAAGCCTGAAGTCAGTTGTGTGAATAAAGTTCAAATCTTGTTTTCTTTTTATGCTGAACACATTGTTGAACAAGGAGCTGGTTACTGGCCACTATATTGAGTACATTGCTGTACTGTAAGTGCTGGTGACGTAACAGTTTTGTAATTATTTAAAAAAAAACACGAGATATCCATAATAACATGAAATAACAATCAATAGAAATAAGGAATACTTTTAAAAAACAAAGCCAATCTAAGGGAAGGAACCGCTAAGTACTGCCATTTATCTGAAAATTACGGGGTTTATCTCCCTTTATGCTATATAAAACAAAAATAATTATTTATTACTAAATAATTAACTAATTAGTTTAATGTTTGATTGTTGTAATGTTATCGACTATGAATAATTAACCAAAACTTTGAACTTGATCTGAGAGTGGAAAGTAAGGGAAAAAACGTGCCAAATCGTAATTTGTTGGGGCACCATGCAAGATTCATCAATCATCTATGTCCTTTGCCTTAGTTAGAACCTCCTTCAATGGCAGCCCCGTCCATTCTTTTATGTTCTCCTCCCATCACTTTCTCTGTCTGCCTCTTCTTCTTTTTCCTGGTACTGTTCCTTCAAAGAATGTCTTTGTGAGCCCTGAAGATCCTGTAATATGGCCATAGATATTTTGCTTGCGTTGTTTTTCTCTAATCTCTTGGTTTGTGATGCGGTCTTTGAATGTAAACGTTATAAGGGGACCACATACACACACACACACATTGTTACGACTTTGGAGTAGACTAAAGAAAGTTAACTCACTGATTGTCAGGTCGCCGATATCTTTCTGGTTGCAGAAGCACAATCCACTACGAACAGTCAATAATCCAAGCAATCGAAATAATGTCACAGTTCTCCTAATCAAATGTACATACAACTAGTCACTAAAACCGATTCAAGAAAACAAAACAATCCTCCGTTGAGCAAATCCTCATAACTAAAGTCTCTCAACACATTTTACCATAGTCAAGGTCATTTACGCCTAACAGCCTAAACAAAAATCATCTTACTTTGCACGTGGAAACAAAAGATGGTTAGGGAGGAACAGGGTTACAACACTGCCCCCCTCCCTATTTCTGTCCCGGACAGACCCTGGTCTCCTCACAATACCGGTGCAACCGATCCAGGTGCACAACCTCGTCCTGAAACACCAAATCAGTCTGGCCGAGCCCATTTTCACTGTCTGGCACGACGTCCGCAAACTCAAGCAACATTTGCCTTACCCCACCGCACTCTTCCTCCGATAGATCCTCACCCTCATCTCCAAGTATCCGATCAACTCGAGAATCACATGACGAGGCACTAGCTACAGGGGCCACCGCATCACACGATGCAATAAGTTCCATTGGACAACAAGTGGCGATAACATTCTTCTTCTGAAGGTTGTAAGCTTGAGTGTCAAACTTCATAACCCGACCAAGTACCCTTCGGTCGTTTCTATTAACAGCCAGTATTCTTCCCACAGGCAGTATACTGCGTGCTTCCTTTGACTGCTCTATAAGGCTTGCGATAGACACAGGATCATTACCGTCTATTGTGTCACATATAATGGCTTCAGACTGTCTTGGTATGCTGGTACCTGTCGTTCTCAATACCCTCTTTATCTGTTCTTCTTCCATGTCGTTCCCCAGCAACGGAATTTCAAGATTTCCATATTGCACTGTGCCACCCCCAATGTTCAAGGAGTGTCCAAATAACTGCATGAAGTCTAGTCCCAGAATACACGTATCCATGATATTGGCGACCAAGAATTTATGACTAAACAACAATATATATAAATATATCCACATCTCTCATTAAGTAGCATTTATTCACTTATTTAAAAAACAAACAAAATAATAAATCACGAACTATTTATTAACAAATTGTGTAATTTTTTAAAATGGACTCATGTCTTCTCAGGTTTAATGAGTAACTGTGAGAAATGGGAGAAAAAAACATGTTCAAAATTTTGACCAGACAGACAGGCAGACAGAGTGAGTTTGTGTAAGCTTTGTAATAAACGTCGATGTTGTTTTCATTACACAAACAATCAAGTAGGTCTAATTACATTTACTGTACAAGAGGCTTACAATAGAGCTTAAAGTAGCCAGGGTTAAGATAAGCATTGATCTTCTCAATAGAAGATTCTGGATCTTTTAGGGAAGCTAAGCTTAGAGAGGTTATGAAAAAGGGAAGACAAACGCGGGGTCAGTCAATAAGCTTTAAGCTTCATGTTAAGTGTTGTGAGTTTACTATTATAGCAAGTTATGAATTTTAAACATTTGTGAAAAAGGACATTTTAAAGTATTTACTTCCCTGCAACTATGGCATACTTCTAGATCTAACAGACCTAATGTTGCAGACGATAGAGACCTCAACAAAAAATGTTGCCCAAGATCTACACTTACTTTTATACACATTCCGAAATGCACTGCACAGTTTTGTCTTGCGCTATTTTATCGGGAAATTTCGCGCTCTTTTGTCGACGCTATTTTGTTAGGTCACCGAGAGCACCCGTAAGAAGACATCTACTTGATCAAAACCAAGTAAAAAGGTTCTCATTTCAATTATTTTGATGTTCTTGTCCCTGATGTCTAGACATTATTTCATCATCCATAATGATGTTCGTTGTCAATGGATTTCTTTCTTTTTTTTAAGGGGGGGGGGGTGTAAATATACAAGCCAAGTAATATACTGCAAGGGGAGGGGAGTACCAGTGAAAAGAAAATAAGAGACAGACTGAAAAAGCGATGGGAGGCAATATCGAAGAATGGACGGTCCTGAAAGTGAAAGAGAATCTAATCAGGGCAAAAGACAGAGAGGAGTAAAGAAATACGGTTGACAGATCCTATGTGGTGTCCCCACGGTACATCAGATCGAATGATAGGTGATGGGGATTAACATTTTTGTGGAAACTATAAAGTTTTGTCATGATTATTGATTCACATTTCTTGTGCCTAATAAGTTATACATTGACACATAGAAACAGGGCTGATGTAACATCAATAAGTTATTTCATGTTTTGAAAGGGGGTGGTGGCTTAGTAGTCAAGCGCTTGGCTTCCGAGGGGCCTCGAGTTCGAATTTAGTTGAAGTCTGGGATTTTGAATTTCGGTATTTTAAGGACGCTCCTGAGTCCACCCAACTCTAATAGGTACCTGACATTAGTTGGGGAAAGTAAAGTCAGTTGGTTGTTGTGATGGCCACATGACACCCTCATAAACCGTCCGTCAGGGAAACAAATAACCATTACATCTGTCATACAGATTGCTAGGTGTAAAAGAGGTACTTTACTCTATGTTTTGTAAAATATTTATATGTTTCAATAATGGCCAAGTCAGATAAATATAAAATAATTTGTAGGTTTTTTCCCTCGAGTCTTGGGTGTTATGAACAGAACCAATTACAAACAAAATATTTTTTATAAATTAAAAAAAAAGCTTATCTAATAACTTTAGATTTACATCCATATCTCTCATTAGAGTAACATTCATTTCCATTTTTTATATCAAACAAAATTAATTAATTATTTTAATTTAGTTGTTTAATTCTTTTATTGGTTCATGTTTTGCTAGGAACAATGAATAATTGTGTCAAGTTTCAACTTAATCTCAGAACTTCAAGTCGCGAAATAACGTGTACAAACATATGACCGAACAGAGTGGGTTGATATTAGCTTTGTAAAAAGTGAAACTCCTTATTTGTAACTAGTATCAGAACTAATTAGAGTTAAATGAGATATATATTAAAATATAATCACCATCTAAAGAAGTCAAACCTATTTTTATAAACTCGAAATACAAAAAAAAAACAAGATACACTAGATAGTTGATATGAACAACATATTGCCTCCAGTCCAAGAATAAGTCATTAAGTCGTCTGCTTTCTTTTAAGGAAACAAAAACTAAAAAGTTGGACAGGAGTTTTGGTAAAAAATCAAAGCAATTATTTTTTAGCAGCGTTTGGAACAAATGTGTATTTAAAAAAAAAAAATTGTTTCTTTAAAAAAACTATTATTGCCATTTTTAAAGCAGCTTGGATTTGCAACAAAGCTCCCAGCCGTGTCATTACGAGATTAAATATGGTCACTGGTTCGATGTTCGGAAAATAATGTTGCCAGATTGGCGTCTTAGTTTTGAAACTGGTGTCAGACTTGGTCTAAACTCTAAAACAGTGTCTCCCAAAATGGGGTAAGCGTACCCCCAGGGGTACGGGAAGACTTTGGCGTTGCACTTCATTAACAATGATTTTTTTTAATGTAAATACCCATTTATTATGTTCTGTTAATAAATTTAATTAAATTAGTAATCTTTTTTATTCATATTCTTTAATATTATTTCATTTATATTTATACGAACTCATAATCGGTATTATTATACATCTAAAACTAAATTTCACAAAAAGTTGTTTGCTGAATACAAATGTGTGGTCATATTAAAGACTATTGAAGAATGTTTACAAATAAATGTGATGCTGTGAAAAAAATCAATTTACTTTTTGCTCTTAATAACTAATGAAGGCTAGATACAAACAAATACAACATTTTTTTACCTGGCTTCAATCCCAGCCCCCCCGCCCCCAGCCCCCCCATCACTTTCACGAAAACAAAAAAAGATTTGTATAAATCTACTCAGAGTATATAACATTATAGTTTGATGACAGTAAGACACAGATCCAGGCCAGGCATCATTAAAAGACCGTTGTTTAGAATAGAATAATGTATCTAGGTATAAGGTATAGAAGATTCTAGTTTGATTATTTGATAGGTGTTTAGATCCAGACCACAGAAGACGGTGCGCAAATTGTTCCTGAACGTCTAATGAGTGCATGTGGGAATATCCGCTAACGTATGTGTGTTCGAAATATAGTTATCAAAAATATTCATAAACTGTAAATATTCTAGAAAATTTTTAGAGCCGTTTTCGAGATCTGTGTTCACCCAGGTTTTGTTTTTGTGTTTTTCATTTTTTTTTGAGCCCACGAAGAAATCGCTAGCAGATAATAGGAATTTGAAAAGAGTTATCAATACAAAAAGATAAGATAATAAAAGTTAGAAAATGTTATTTTAAAAAAGTTTCCTTGTCTTTAAGTAATCTAACTACAGGCACTGAAAGCAGCTTATTGATCTTACAACTGACTAGCGTTGGTCGTTGAGCTGGCCACATATTATCATTGTAAACATTGTAATGTTTAATATTTCATTTGAGTTCTTTGTAATTTTTTTTGTCAATAATGGCCTCTAGAGCTAAAATTACGACATAATCCCAGCCTCTTCTTCCTTTCATTTTAACTGGCTTCCGTGTTGACTGCTGTTCATTCACGACATTCCACGACAACATGCTACAAAAACATTGACCCGAATCCTATTTGCGGCTTTCGATTTTAATATTAGTAGTGTGAGTGTGTGTGTGAGAGAGAGAGAGTGTGTGTGTGTGTGTTTGTTTTCAAGGTTTACCTCAGCTCCCAGAATACTAAAGTAGACAAAGAACTTTAGGAATCATTATTGAACCATTGGGATGTATGTGTGTGTGTGTGTTAGTGTGTGTGTGTGTGTGCTAATGTGGGAGTATGTGGAGAGAGGGGTGTGTACGATCTGATTTTATAGCTATACTATATTGATCATTTGTTTAAACTTAAGATTTTAGTTTATTACTATATATTTTTGGTTGTTATTGTTTCAAAAAATGTCTACACAACTTTTGTTTGTTTTTCATGTTTTACATTGAATGAGCGTGTAATAAAAAAATTATAATCAAAGAAGTTACTAAATTAGTATATGAAGTATTCTAATTCTTCTGTGATGAAATGTATATACTATATACAATAGATATACGAGGTCAGTTTATTTTCTATTTATAATGTTTAAAGCAAGACTGTTTCAACTAGAGTGAAATTTTATTGATTGAAAACTGAAACTATTGAAAAATTTGAAGTTATATCATTGTCTAATTTGACAGAAATACAGGATATGGACTTAATTCCATGCAATATTTTTGTTACTTCAAAGTCTCCGTTACATCATACCTGAATTAACCTCTTACATTAGTGTTTATTTTAATTACTATCTTTAAATCTACCAGATAGCATTCAGAAAGCCTTCAATCAATGACTAATAGCTGGATGACTGTCGTCATTCATAAAGTGACTTTCACTTTGTCAAACAAGTGGAACGAAAACTTTATCCCCCACGTAGCTACTCTTTTTCTCACATGGAAATGTGTGCGTGTGTAAATGTGGCATGTGACCAAATCTTGCGTACATAATTAGTTGATACCACACATCTAATATATTATAATTAAAGTTGATATATAAATTATACCCATATATTGCGATGCTGTACTAGCCTTAGAATACCTGGGATACACATTTCTTTTTTTTTTTTTTGTCTTGCACAAAAAAACTCTGAAGAATACAGTTACCTCGGCATAGCCTTTACATGAATATCATTCTTGTATAGAAAAGAGAGACAAAATTATCCGAAATGATTATTAGTCTTTACAAAAGATTCCAAAATAATGAGTATTCCAAATACATTGAACAAGACATGAAAAATTCCTGTTGATCGTTGTGTCTGAATATATTTTTTGTAAACCTATTTCCAATTAGATTTGTTATTTCATACAAACATCTAAGTTTCTATTTTACTGAACTTTCAAACAAGGGCAACCATAGATGTGACGTCACTTCCTTCACTTTTTTCCCCCGTAATTTGTGGGCATCTTTGGCTCTTCTAATTTCACTTCGACTTTTTTGTTTCTTTTCACGATTCACGAAGTAATGTCAAGGAGGCTTCACTGTTGCCAACTAAAAAGGTAATTTTAACAAAATCTCAATGCATGCAGTTTATCTTCGAAGTTTTTCGTATAAAATCTCCTTTACTACCGCTAGCTAGTTTCCCCATACTATAAGTTTTAAACATTAGATTGAAATTAGTTTGGCATACAAACGGTAGAGAAACGCTGATTCTGCCGTGCTAAAGTGTGCACAGCTTTTCTCATTCACATGATTAAAAAAACATAGCTCATCAGCACTTACTGTTTTTCGTATACCGGATTCACACAAAAAAAACTAAGTATTTACAGTTTATTCGCCGTGTATGAAAATCTCACATTTTGAATGAGTCTTTAAAAGATTTCCTCTTTCGTTTTCTATCTTTCACCTGGAACGGTGCCATGTAGGATTGCCATTGATCTTGAAAATGAAAAAGCGGAGTAATTATTCAGAACAAGGAAGACTAGTGTAGATTCATTTGTATCACTAAAAACTATACAATTAAAACGTAAAGCAAAGAACTAAATGGGAACATTTCAATGATGTACAAATGCTGCGATTCCAATCTAGAGTTAAAACTGAACGAGGCATGGTGGCTGTGTTGTAAAGCGCTTGTCTTCTAAAACGAGGGCTAGATCCCGGTAAAGACTTGGCATGCAGAGCCTTGGGATTTGTATGATCCTACCCAACTTAAATGGGTTCCTAACATTAGTTCGACATGGCTAAGGCGGGTTGGTCGTAGAACCGGTCGCAAGACACCCTCGTTTATAGTCCTCCAAGAAATGTGACAAATAATCTGCGCCAAAAACTGAAAAGTCTTTTTTTTTTAAATACGTGGGAAGGGGTTGGAGTAATTAAGTTAATAATGAAGGAGTGTCAGATTTATATCAAACAATCACAAATCTCCATCTTTTATCAAATAGAAGGAAAAATCTATCAAATATATGATTTCTGACTGTTGGCCAGCTTTGTATATAAATTAATGGCCAAAAAGAAGAAATGTATAGGGTTAAATATGAAATGCATTGTTTTATGTTAGATCACGCTCTTCCTAGATAAATAACAGGCACATGGGCGTTTAGATGCCAGGTTGTCATTGTTAAACATTGTTCTGGGCAGACACATTTCATTATAGATTCGGTGGCTTATTTAAGAACGTATAAATGTCCATATTTTAAACAGGTCTAGATGCCCTTCTTTTTGCTAGTTGAAAGTCTGATGGCATGGGTGCATACCACGTGATCATTTAGCTGACAGTTACGTGTAGAAAACAAAAGCTCCGTGATGTAAAGAGCAAGATTAAAGAAAGATCACGCAGTTAGGCTCGGACAAACACACACACACACACGTTCTCTCTCTCTTACACATCAACTCATTCCAACACAGATTGACATACCCTAAGTGGCACATCATGTCAAGGTCACTGTGATATGGCCTAACATTCACAAAGAGTCACTAGAACGAGGCTTTACATAAATGATCTCGCAGCCGTCATTCTAGAGCAGTGTTGCCCAACTTAATTCAACCTGCGGGCCATTTTAATTTCCGACACTTGTGTCGCGGGCCACATCGTCGAAAAGAAACCCCGCCCCCCCCAAAAAAAAAAGAAATAGACAGCAATCCAATTTTAATAGTTTTATTGGAAACCCATGGATCTCTCTAACTTTCTATATAAATTAATGGAATGTTTCAGCTATCCCAAGCCAACTTTTAAATATTCAGCTGCTTAGATGAGACACACCATGTCAAAGCACGGAATTTAAAAAGTTTGTCCGTGAGGCGATAACGAAATGTAGGTCTCACCCCTTTCATCACTGAAATATGTATTCCCACTAATACATGGGAGTGGTTTTAAACGTTGTAGTCATGTTTGACGCTTGTTTGCAAATATTGGGAAACGTTTCAACAGGCAACACATGGATAGCAATCAATTGTCTGCATTACTCCAAGTTTGTCAAGCAGAGCTATGTGTGTCTGGTTGTGTGAGTCCATCAGTAATAAATCTGGGGTCTCAGCACACTTGTCACACATATATAAGAGAGCCGCAGAGACGTAGTTTCTTCTTCAAATGATGAGAAATCCATTATGCCTAGTTTCGCATTTTGTCGATTTTTAGCGGCCCCCGAAGGGGGAAAAGACGCTATTAGTTTTGTGTGGAATGTCCGTCCGTCTTTCCGTCCCGCTTAGATTTCGTCAACTCACAAAAATAGTAAAAATCCGGCCTTATTTTAGACCATTCAAAGTTCTGATACAACGGCTACATTTTTCTTTTCCGAAAGCGAAAAATCTAATTTTTTAAATCACTTATGCAAGCAGTTTTTTTTCATAAAAATACACCACTTTTACAACTAATCACTATTAATTAGGGGTGCACCGGATAGTCCCTCCGGCTCCGGCTTCTGGCGAATATCCGGCATTTTTTACTATCCGGTGCTATCCCGCTCCGGTCGGATATCACTACCGGATAGTAAACCGGATAGTAAAAATACACCTATTTAATATGCATAAAGTGGACCTCGTTCCGTTACTGTCTGTTATAGAATGTATTAATGTTTATATGAAAACAAAATAATGTGCTTAAAAATTGAGCCATTATAAATATGCACCAAACATCGTTTATTATAAAGACAAGGCATGTTAATAACTTAATATAAATAGAGATGAAACTTTACATCATAAATGCGCTTTACATACAGAGATGCAATGGCTGGCACTTTTTTCAATTTGTCTTGACCTTTGAGTAAGTTAGTTAACATGTTAAAATGTTACATTCCTTGACTACGTCATGCTGACCAGACGTCTGTCTAGCTGTGCGGGTATATCTCCAGAGGTAGAGATGAACAACTCCCACCCCCTTTTATTTGTTTAGTCCATCACATTGAGTTTTTTATAGGCAGGTAACCACAAGTTAAATTCGATGGACGTAGGTTTAATGTCAGCGTATAGACACTCTCTAGTGGTCACACCTTTCGAGGGAACTGAGTTTGTTTACTTAGTAGTTAATCTTTATTGGGGGGGGGGCTGGACTACAAGAGCCACACCTCTAAGGTAACCAGGTGTATTTCTAGATGAACAACTCCCTCCCCCTTTTATTTGTTTAGCCCATCACATTGAGTTCATTGATTGACAGGTGACCCCAAGTCAGATACGATGGACGTAAGCACTCTCTAGAGGTCACACGAGGGAACTAGGTTTGTTATTGGGGGGGGGGGGACTAGACTTTACATTATAAATTCGTATTACATACGTAGCAGTGATGTCTGGCACACTGGTTTGTCTTGACCTTTGAGTGGTCTAGTAAACATGTCATATTCCTTAACTACGTCACGCTGATAATCTGTCTAGATGTGCGGGTATATCTCCAGAGGTAGAGATGAGCTACCCCCACCTCCTTTTGTTTGTTTAGTCCATAATATTGAGTTCACAAATAGGCAGCTGACCAAATTAAGCCAGATGTCAACGTGTCGACACTGTCTAGTGGTCACATCTTATGAGGGAACTGAGTTTGTTTACTTGGATTAGAATTTTTTTTAGAGGCGGGACTACAAGCCAAATCTCTATAAGGTTAATTTGGTATGAGTTAGTTTATTATGAGATAGGTTGTCAATCAAGGGTCTGGACCACAAACCACACCTTTTATACTAATGGACGGGTAATAAGTTTGTTTACTTTGAGTTAAGTCTCACATATGAGTCTGGACTACAAGCCAAACAGACACTGACCAAGGGTATCTTTAAAGGGAGGGCTCAAGAGACTCAACACCCCCAACTTCTTATTTGTTTAATCCATGACAATGTATTGATAGAGAATATAGACATTGACCATTCTTAAGCCAGAATGGATTAACGCAAATTGTTAAGACATATTGAGACTGTCTAGAGGTCACTAGATGGTGACACTAAGTTTGTTTACTTGGAGAGAAATGTCATTTAGAGCGCTGAACACACGTTCGTTGCACAATAAAATAAAACAAATATGTGCATGTGTGCGTGTATGTATTTTTCCCCTTGTATTAAAACCTTTAGAAAGAAAACTAATTTCATTGTTTAATTCTATTGACTTAATATATAAAGGAAAACCTTACAGTTAAATTTAACATCGCAGAAAATAAATTGATCTAAAGCACCACAATTAGATCTAGCAAACAAAGAAAAATATGCTGGAATGTTAAGAAACACTTGACCTCTGTAACTAAGGTACAGAGATAATTTATCTATATGCTTGACTGATCATGCCAATGTGTTATCTTTTTTCGCCTGCACACTAAACACTATTGCGTATGCCCAAGGAAAAAAAACGCGTGAAGGTCAACACCATCAACTATACACACTACACTAGGACTACATGTGTAGGCTCACTACGTCTATCTAATCAGGTTGTTACAATCAGTCGAACACAAAGTCTATTTATGTTGGTTTTTTTTTGGTAGGGAGGGTGTGGGTGATTTTGTTTCTTTTATAGTTGGTTTTCCTAATTCTCTTAGATCTATATAACAGTAGATCTAAACATTGATAACAACAATAGGCCTACAGACTACAATTAAATCTACGCTTCGCAACATTAAAATCTCAGGCTATGAGTAGGTATAATAGATGTTCCTGCTGTTAATAAAATATCGTTTGCCGCAAATGGATTAATAAATTTATGACCTACTACGCTTCAGATTCCAACTATTAACTAACAGCTATCAGTATTAAGCCCTTGAAGCCAGAACCAGAAGCAGTCTTTGGACTTAAAATTACAAGTCTGATGACCAGTTGTTGGTCAGAAATTATTGAACACATACATCCAACCACCATACAAGCCAGATGAGAGATTTACATTAGTAACTAGTTAAATATATACTAACATATTTTACATTGACCCTCCAACACACAGCCTTTATAGTTGGTGGCCTCGTACATACACACAGACACGCTCATGCTACACAGATTAATTTATGTTTATAAATACTGTTAATCTTTAATAAATCAATCAGCAAAAGAGTTTAAAACAATAAGGTATATAAAAGGAAAAAAATAATACCAACAAATATAGGTATGTTATTTAACAGTTTCGTAAAATGCTCAGCAATACAAGCTATTTACAAAACACTTAGGTATTCGGCTCCGGCTCCGGCACCGGCCGAATATCAAATTTTACTATCCGGTCATATCCGGCTCCGGCCGGATATCAAAAAGTACTATCCGGTGCACCCCTACTATTAATAGTAACAAACACGGGAGGCTCTTTAGTAGGGGATTTACCTAATTACCACAATATAACACATTTATGCAAACGGTTTTAATTTTTGGTCAAAAATTTTTTTTTTACATTTGTATTGCTAAGTTATGTAAGCTCGGTTATTCTAACCACTACATTTACAAAAATGTTAACAAATTTTCGCGTGAACTGCACCGACCTAAAGAATCCATGGAGCACTTAACTAAGGGAATTTTTTTTTTGAGAAATGTATTTTGTTTTCTCATGAGGAATAACAGATTAACCTTTTACAAAGCAATTAGATCAATTAGATATTCTTTATAAGACATCAGTTAGGCCAGGTTCACATCCAACTACACATTCACTTTCACCTATCCTTTGGTCTGTTGTATCCTGGGGTACCACACAAGATCTGTCAACCTTCTTTCTCCATTCTTCTCTGTCATTTGTCTTTGATAGAATTTCATTCTGATGTTCTTTCTGAAAATATTGAAACCTGCCTTTTTACCTACCTGGTGGACAACTTTGGGGGCCGATTTTGAGTTTGTGTTTCCACACAAACTGTCTTTGTAATCTTGTTTTTTTTTTAATTTTGTGTTATTGTTATGGCCTGACTACTCGTTAGTCAGCCAGATTTAATTCAATCAGTATTTTACAAGTGAAACAATTCTAAGAAGTTATCACACTATTAAATCCCTAAATCAATTTATTTCTGTTTTTAAATAATCCCTCCTATTAGCTTGCAAACTCTTCGTAGGCTTTGGGCTGATACACGTCAGGGATTTTGAAGACGGCTTAACGATTTTAATAGAAATTTATACTTTTTCAAAATAAAATCATCTTAAAATTATTTTTTTTCTTTTTATATTGAACACGTAATAAGCGAGTTACTGAAGTCACGACTCAAATGTTCCAGTAAGGAGTTGAGCAAATAAATACATGCACACCAGCATTTTCCGCACCATCTTTTGTAGAACTCATGAGCTGGACAGTTTCAAAGAATTCGATTCAGTAAAGCTTCAAAAGGAAAGAGAAGAACTACAAGATATAGAGAATGTGTTAAATAAATGAGGAATTGTTGAGCTTGGGGTATAAAACAGTTCAATATCTAGATCGGATGAAACTAAATATAGATTTATATCGCGACTATTTCTAAATAGTTACTTTACAGAAAGTGAGAAGTGTCGCAGTTGTTCATTATAATAGTGCATCATAAGCTTCTTTATTATGAATAATGAACATTGCAATAATAGCGCGTTACGAACATTGATCAGTTCTTCTCAGATAAAGATCTTATTATCTTATCTTTTTTTTTTAGTTTACAGGATGAAATTTTAGTCGAAGCTCCCTCGCATGACTTTTGCTTATGTGTAAGGTTTCTATCTATGTGTGAGTATGTTTGTGCTCACTATCTCTTATCTTAGGTCTTCATATGAACATTAATAGAATATAGAATAGACCATTCAGTCCAAGGGGACGTCCTGACTCCATTAGCGACGGCTGGCAAAGCTTGTTGTATAACAAGATGGCGGAGTCGATTAGTGGTGAGAAAGTTGATTTCATTAACGTAATGTCCGCCACAATTTAACGGGAGCTGGTTTTGTTGACATATTGTGGGCCCTGTCCTTGTCTATCTCGGTTGTGTAGAGGTCAGAAAAAGACAGTCACACAACAGGATGATGAGGTAATAGAGAAAATCCCTTCAGGTACTTCAGGAAGGAGAAGTTGGGTTGTTGCTACAAAGGTTATATCAACTCTGTCTTGTAAACAAATTCAACAAATTCCCCCCACACTCATTATTGGTCAAATTAAAACTTTGTACACATTTATTCAGTGGAAAAGACAATAAAAAAAACAATTAGTGAATTAATTAGTGGTTATTATTTCTATTGTTTGATACCAACACTTGAAATTAAATATTTACTATTCACAGATATGGCTAAATATGTCTCCTTAGATAATCGTACACGTTATTTCTCTCACAAAGACAGTTGATGTGGAAACACAAACTCAAAATTCATTATATTGTTATAAAAATGAGAGGAGTCAATGTCGAGTATAAGTTAACAACAAATTAGGAGGGGTCCCTGTCGAGTATAAGTTAACAACAAAATGGGAGGGGTCCATGTCGAGTATAAGTTAACAACAAAATGGGAGGGGTCCATGTCGAGAATAAGTTAATGTCACGTACACTGTATCTATATTTAGCCACCCAAGGTTACCAGCCAGAACTTCAGTTAGCTCGGGAATTTCCATCACGCAACAAACGTATGTTTTGGATTGAATGTGTTTGGTTAGAACTATTAATTATTGTACATTGAGCTGCATTTATTGGTTGGCCTTGCAGCGGAGAGATGTTGGTCACGTGATAACGCTCTAGAGCCCGGGGAAGATTCTAGATTGACGCCAGTCTTGTGTGGAACGTGTTAGAGATAGCATGTACGAGAGTCTAGTGTTAGAACTCAATTATATTATTGTGTAGATTAGTTATTGTATTCAAGTACATTTAACCATTGTAATTATTTGTGAATAGCTTTTTCAAATTTTGAATTAAAGTAATTGTTTTAGACGAAGAGAAGTTTCTTCATTGAATATATAATAATATACTTAGATCGTCTTGTCAACCAGTAACTTCTAGATGATCCTCTTATCAACTGGCAACTTCTAGATGATCCTCTTATCAATTAGCAACTTCTAGGTGATCATCTTATCAAGTGACGATTTCTGAATCCTCGGCAATTACGATCATTGATTGTGCTTCAACGTAACAACTAGCACTATTGATGATCGTAACAGTTAACAACAAAATGGGAGGGGTCCATGTCGAGTATAAGTTAACAACAAAAGGGGAGGGGTCCATGTCGAGTATAAGTTAACAACAAAATGGGAGGGGTCCATGTCGAGTATGTTAACAAAATGCGAGGGGTCCATGTCTGGTATAATATAAGTTAACAACAAAATGGGAGGGGTCCTTGTTGAGTATAAGTTAACAACAAAATGGGAGAGGTCCATGTCGAGTACACTCACGACTTCAACACAAAATTTCTTTGTCCACCATATTGTGCAATGTATTTGTATGGCCTATTTACAAGAGGAAGATTGACTTTCTTCGACTTCCACTTTGTAAGTTAACGCATTGTATAATTAAACTACATTTCTGTTTTGTTGAGTGAATACAATAATATAATCTTCATTTTTTATTAGATTTCTAAAAAATGATGCAAAATTAAATTTCAAAAAGGTAGGAAGGAAGGTTGCCAGATGTTTGACATAATCAGGTTGATTACAGAATCAAGTACTGCCCTAAAATTTGAATGGACATAATGTTCTTCCTTCTCCAGCACGTGGCTGTAACTCACGCGTCATGCTAAAAATAAAGTGAAAGCAAGAAACAAAAGTTTTGTTTTACTTCCGGTTCTCGCCTTAAATTTTGTGTTCATCGGAAACATTTTGCCTTTTTCTTTCACTTGTTTTCTGTTCTGGTTAATACTGTTTTGTTTGTCTGAGTTCAAACTACATTTCTGAGCTCTGTTATTTCAAAAGTGTATGTGTGTGTATGGGGTGGGTGGAAATGAAAAAAAAAGTTAGCTATTTTTACATGGAAAATATTACAATCAGTTTGTGAGTAATGTTTCTTGTAAACTTGACCTGTTGTGACACAATTAGCACGTGGGTGGATATGTTTCTTTTAAACTTAAACTGTTTTACCAATCAGCTTCACTTTTGGTTTTTTAAACTCTCTAAAATGTAGCAGAGTTTCTAGGTGTGTTGGTATATGGTACAATGCATGTGTGTCAACCAAAAGAATGGGACAATTTGGAAAAAATTTTTGCAAAGCTTTTATCACCTAACTTTTTGTTCTCTAGTACAAATTTTGTACACGTTAGTTCTCCCACACCCAATCTTGCATCAAGTTAAAATTCCGCACAACCATTTCTTGTATCGGACAAAACAAGAATCAATTTTAAAAATTAACCAATTACATCTAGTTCATTAAGTATTGGTAATTATTTTTTGTTTAGTATTGAACAAGGGAAAGAAATTGTTCTTGACAGATGTGGCGGTTTTAATTAAATTAGTTCCCTGAGGCGGCTAGAGCCATCGAGTTCGAATCCAGGTTGTTCAACTTTTTACTTTATTTTTTTTTATAAATGCATTAAAAAAGCGATCACGGTAATATTTACAAGAGTCATCCTTTATTCCCCTCCCACCTTTTCCATACTAATCCAGACAAGTGATAGGATCATAGCGCATTGAGACAAGTGATAGGATCATAGTGCATTGAGACAAGTGATAGGATCATAGCGCATTGAGACAAGTGATAGGATCATAGCGCATTGAGACAAGTGATAGGATCATAGCGCATTGAGACAAGTGATAGGATCATAGCGCATTGAGACAAGTGATAGGATCATAGCGCATTGAGACAAGTGATAGGATCATAGCGCATTGAGACAAGTGATAGGATCATAGCGCATTGAGACAAGTGATAGGATCATAGTGCACTGAGACAAGTGATAGGATCATAGCGCATTGAGACAAGTGATAGGATCATAGCGCATTGAGACAAGTGATAGGATCATAGCGCATTGAGACAAGTGATAGGATCATAGAGCATTGAGACAAGTGATAGGATCATAGCGCATTGAGACAAGTGATAGGATCATAGCGCATTGAGACAAGTGATAGGATCATAGCGCATTGAGACAAGTGATAGGATCATAGCGCATTGAGACAAGTGATAGGATCATAGCGCATTGAGACAAGTGATAGGATCATAGAGCATTGAGACAAGTGATAGGATCATAGCGCATTGAGACAAGTGATAGGATCATAGCGCATTGAGACAAGTGATAGGATCATAGCGCATTGAGACAAGTGATAGGATCATAGCGCATTGAGACAAGTGATAGGATCATAGAGCATTGAGACAAGTGATAGGATCATAGCGCATTGAGACAAGTGATAGGATCATAGCGCATTGAGACAAGTGATAGGATCATAGCGCATTGAGACAAGTGATAGGATCATAGAGCATTGAGAAAGTGATAGAATCATAGCGCATTGAGACAAGTGATAGGATCATAGCGCATTGAGACAAGTGATATGATCATAGCGCATTGAGACAAGTGATAGGATCATAGCGCATTGAGAAAGTGATAGGATCATAGCGCATTGAGACAAGTGATAGGATCATAGCGCATTGAGACAAGTGATAGGATCATAGCGCATTGAGACAAGTGATAGGATCATAGCGCATTGAGACAAGTGATAGGATCATAGCGCATTGAGACAAGTGATAGGATCATAGCGCATTGAGACAAGTGATAGGATCATAGCGCATTGAGACAAGTGATAGGATCATAGCGCATTGAGACAAGTGATAGGATCATAGCGCATTGAGACAAGTGATAGGATCATAGCGCATTGAGACAAGTGATAGGATCATAGAGCATTGAGACAAGTGATAGGATCATAGCGCATTGAGACAAGTGATAGGATCATAGCGCATTGAGACAAGTGATAGGATCATAGCGCATTGAGACAAGTGATAGGATCATAGAGCATTGAGACAAGTGATAGGATCATAGCGCATTGAGACAAGTGATAGGATCATAGAGCATTGAGAAAGTGATAGAATCATAGCGCATTGAGACAAGTGATAGGATCATAGCGCATTGAGACAAGTGATATGATCATAGCGCATTGAGACAAGTGATAGGATCATAGCGCATTGAGAAAGTGATAGGATCATAGCGCATTGAGACAAGTGATAGGATCATAGCGCATTGAGACAAGTGATAGGATCATAGCGCATTGAGACAAGTGATAGGATCATAGCGCATTGAGACAAGTGATAGGATCATAGCGCATTGAGACAAGTGATAGGATCATAGCGCATTGAGACAAGTGATAGGATCATAGCGCATTGAGACAAGTGATAGGATCATAGCGCATTGAGACAAGTGATAGGATCATAGAGCATTGAGACAAGTGATAGGATCATAGCGCATTGAGACAAGTGATAGGATCATAGAGCATTGAGAAAGTGATAGAATCATAGCGCATTGAGACAAGTGATAGGATCATAGCGCATTGAGACAAGTGATATGATCATAGCGCATTGAGACAAGTGATAGGATCATAGTGCATTGAGACAAGTGATAGGATCATAGTGCATTGAGACAAGTGATAGGATCATAGTGCATTGAGACAAGTGATAGGATCATAGTGCATTGAGACAAGTGATAGGATCATAGTGCATTGAGACAAGTGATAGGATCATAGTGTATTGAGACAAGTGATAGGATCATAGTGCATTGAGACAAGTGATAGGATCATATCAACAGCACGAAATCCCTAAACAAAAACAAATATTTGTGTCTAAATGTTTGTGTCTAAATGTTTGTGTCTAAATGTTTGTGTCTAAATGTTTGTGTCTAAATGTTTGTATCTAAATGTTTGTGTCTAAATGTTTGGGTCTAAATGCTGTTTTGAAACACGAGTCAAGACGAGTCCTAATTGACTAACATTTCTATTAATAAACGGGTCATTTATTTTGGCATAAAGAAATGGTACATGATTCTAACGTAAATCTTTGTATGTTCCACCTTTTCTAGGATGAATAATTGAGTCATCTATTCCTATATAAATTACAGCGCTAACATTATCAAACCATACATGGCATTACGGTTTCTAATATGAATAAGCGTTTCATCTATTCCTAGATAAATCAATGTCATATTTTCTTATTGTGTCGCGTATTTTAAGATAAATCCTTGTGCCATCTATTCTAATAATTTATTCTAAGATAAATCATTGTGTCATCAATTCCTAGATAAATCATTGTGTCATTTATAACTAGATAAATCATTGTGTCATTTATTCTAAGATTAATCTTTGTAGCATGTATAATACTATTATTAATAATAGCATGGTCCTACTATTGTAATGTAGTTTAGGGACAATTTTTGTATAGTTAAGTGACAATTGTTGTAACATAAGTCAATGGTCCATCCATTCTAACAGGAATCAATCGACCTTCTCAGACTAAACCCGACACGTCAGATTCCACTTTCAAATCTCGAGGTTCAGCTTTGAGCAGACATTTAATGATGATGTCAGTGCAAGATTCGCATGTAATAGCTATTTGATCAGAGATAACAGATGACCTCTGGACCAGAAGTGAGGTCCCAGACAGAACCAATACCACATATAACAAAAGAGAATAAACTTCACACACATATACCCAGCTACTGTCTCTTTAAATGTTGGAAACATTTGGTTTATTAAAACGGTCTTTTGTCTTGAAATGTCAGACTTACGACTTCACTAATGAAATTCTAACAAGATATAGTGATTAGAAATTCGAATGTATCAGCCATTTGTCAACATCTAATGTTATTTTAGAGAGCATATATCATTTGGATTAATGAATTACTGTGACAAATAGGGCTTACGGAAGACAATTATCACAAAATTTGGTCACTTACATATTTCTTGGTCAAATTATGTTTGATTTTTAGAAATGTGCAAAACTTATATCAAATCACTGTGTCTATCTGCCTGTCTGTCGGGTAAAACATTTGTACACGTTATTTATCCCACATCCAATCTCGTAACAAGCTAAAAATGTGCATTTTTATTTCTTTTTAGATGACAAAACAAGAATAATAAAAAATTAACCAATTTGTTAGTTTTAACTATTGATAATTAACTATTTTGTTTCGTATCGAACAAGGAAAAGAAATTGTACTTTAATGATGTGATGGTATAAGATGAATTAGTCCCCTTTACACTTTGCTTTCATGTTTGAAACTAACAACAGAACACTCGAGCTCGACTCCAGGTCGTTCAACTTTCTATAAATGCATTTAAAAAGCGATTATGGTAATAGTCACTCAGATACCTCTTTCTTTCTCCCTCACCCCTAGCCACTATCTCTACGTTTCTAGACAATTGTTAGGATCATAGCGTATTGAGAAAGCTAAAGGCATGAAATGGCACTAAACAAAAACAATTGGTAAAAATATTTCTGATGGCACATATTTTTTTATTGTTAGTCTAGAACTATTACAAATTTAATTACATGATTGATCCAAACTATTTGATGCAACTACACTTAATATAAGCTTTGATATTTTTTAAAAAGTATTTTAAAATGTCTTTCTAGTTCTTCTTTGTTTTACTGTGTATTATTGTTCTAGAATCTAGATGAAGAACTCTCCTGCGCTGGTGTTTAATGTTTGCTTTGTTCTCTTAACAAAAGAAAAGTGAAGGGTGTGTAAGTTTGAGTTGGTAGAACGACTATTGAATCTGTAGAACTGTTGAACAAAGCAGTTTTGCTACATAAGGTATCATCTAGTTGTCTGTTTTTACTTCACAGCCCCAGCAACCCGCAGCCCTTTCTTTGAAAAGATTACAAAATCCTCAAAAAAAATATTATTTTGGCAATTTTGTCCTCCCACATTTTAATAAGTTAGTAGCTAAGGCAAGAGAGAGAGAGAGAGAGAGAGAGAGAGAGAGAGAAAGAGAGAGAGAGAGAGAGAGAGAGAGAGAAAGAGAGAGAGAGAGAGAAAGAGAGAGAGAGAGAGAGAGAGAAAGGTGACAAATAGAAATATTATAATGAGTTTATAATTTTGATTGTAAATATTTGTTTTCTGTCAATATAGGTTTATGTGTGCAATGTTTAAATAGAAACTTCGAAATGCAACTCACAACCTAGAGCGTTACGTTATAAACACCAGGCCAATGTGTTTAAACACTTGGGACTTCCCTTTCGATTGAGAGTCCTCATTTCTCTAGATAGAAATTGAACAAGAAACGAAAGACAACAAGGAGCCAATAACATTCCGTTCTCTCGTTACTTAAACACAAGTCATGAACTGGACATGGTTTAACGCTACACAGAACTCACAACCTAGAAGCCCGGACATTAAAACTTCCGGCGTCGCTATTGGGCCAACAGCTGCCTTGGCCAAAGATGGAGTATCGGTTTTCAGTGAGGAGGAGGATTTGTTCCCCGTTTTTGGGGTGAATATCACCAGTGATGCGTGGTTTAATGACAGTTGTCAATATCTACAGGTGAGTTGGCTTTGTAAGTCCAATAGGGTCTTTTGTCACTGTTTTTAACAGTTATAATAGCATTTTGCCTTTTACAGGGATTTTGCTACATTAAATATATTGGACCAAAACTTAAGAACAATGAAATAGGACCCGCTTTACAAACTAATACATAATTTTAATGTTGTCATTTTGTTACACTAATCTTTACTACTAAATATTTCCCCTTTAAAATTTCAGTGTCTGTCATTTTACATAACCACTTCAAAGCTTAAGATGAATGTATGACTACCTTTTTGTTTTTCGGTTCTAATAAAAAAAGGGGACACAAGGTTGTTAAATGTTAGTTTAGTTACTTTATGTTGCTTATATAGAGATACCTACGAGTCTACGACAAATAATATTTACAGGAATTTTGCTACAAGCTATATAAGTGTTATGAAAACAAAAGATATATAGGCCTATGTATTTCCTAGATGCCCTTAACGGAAGTCATATAGGCCTATGTATTTACATAGATGCCCTTAACAAACAACATATAGGCCCATGCATTTCCTAGATGCCCTCAACAAACAACATATTGGCCTATGCATTTCCTAGATGCCCTCAACAAACAACATATTGGCCTATGCATTTCCTAGATGTCCTCAGCAAACAACATATTGGCCTATGCATTTCCTAGATGCCCTCAACAAACAACATATTGGCCTATGCATTTCCTAGATGCCCTCAACAAACAACATATTGGCCTATGTATTTCCTAGATGCCCTCAACAAACAACATATTGGCCTATGTATTTCCTAGATGCCCGATGATTTCTTCAAAAACATCCTAGAGCCTATGATCATCGGGATCGGTGTTTGTGGGATTCTTCTGACCTTGACCGTCCTGACCCGGAAGTGTATGATCAACTCCTGCAACTGCTACTTGACTGCCCTGGCTATCGATGACTTGATTTTTCTTCTGATTCTGATCACTAGGATCCTGTTCGAGAAGTTTGTGGACTGTGATTTACGGATGCGTGGCGAGTTGACCATATGGGACACCTACTCATGTAAGTTAGCTCTGTGTCATATCATGATTCAACCTGTGATGTCATAGCCTTTTGATCCTAAAATGCAGTGATTCCCAAACCTTTTCCTTGACGGAACACTTCACACATTCTGAGTAGTTAGGACTTTGCTTATTTTTTTTAGAAAGATTTATTCACGTGGTGGCCCACTGGTGGCCTACTGCTTAATTATTCGAGTAGTTGGTGGAGCACTAGGGTTTCGCGGAACACAATCAGACTGCTTCCGTTGGGTATGGATTAACATACTTAAGTTAATCACAGTAGTCTCCTCTTGGTTTACATCTACATCTGTAAGCTTTGTTGAAGTCTGTTAAACATGTTTCAGATGTTCTGTGGATTATTACATCCTAGACCAAACCTCTCGTAGGACGGTGTGGGATGGTGGCGGCCACCGGGCAGGTATATCGAACCCTGGACCATCGAGACCATAGAACGACAGTCCAGATCACATATAAAAAAAAACGTCCGCCGTTAGTGAGATTGTTTATTATAAAGTTATAAACTCGCTGTGTCTTTCTGAGTGGGACCTTGTACACGTTAGTTCTCGAGTTTCACATTCTCTGAGCCAGTTGAAACTTTACAAAATTATTCATTCTCGATGACAATGTAGGAATCAAAAAATTAAATTTACCAGTTAATCGATCAATTTGTTTAAATTAATTAATTTTGTTTTATATTGATAATGTTCCAAGAAGCTAAGAAGAGAGTTAAAAACCTGTGTAGAGAATTGGGTCTTTCGATAAAAATTTAAACTAAGACTTTTTAGTCAATAAAACGTTTTTTATTTTTATTAGTATTTGAATAGATCAGTGGCTAACAAGTCGGCCTACCATCATGAAGTTTGAATTCAGACTCGAGCAATTTTTTTTCTAATAGCCTTTTGAAATGGCAGCACGGAAACCAATCTCAAATTGTCAACAAAAGTGATTATGATTGGACCATAGCGCACTGAGCGTTCTATAAGAATGAAAATTGTGCTAATCAAAAACAGTTTATAAATAAATTTCCCACGCTCAAAATTATTTTTGCAAGTCTACATCTATTAGAATATTATTGATTGAACATAATTGATGCAATACAATCGATAGTCTCGATATAAGCTTTGTTTTTAAAAAAAAAACACTTTTATATTTTTCAATTCATTTCAAAATGTCTACTATACTTTGGCTCTTCATTTTCTTATGCCTTTCATTAGGTTCCATTATATCTCCACTACGTTTCTTCCTATCGCTCTCCCTTCGTTTTCTGTCAAACTTTCAGAGTTGAAGTGTAAGCAAAGAGCAGATTACTGTGAACAACTTTTACTGCCTGGTCTTCAAAGCACTACGAATACTGAAAGATGATTTCCTTGCTTGATTTGTGACCTCTTTAGGTAAGTGTTTCCCAAACTGTGTTCAGTGGAACCCCAGTGTTTCGCGAGGCCTGAATAGGTGTTCCACGAACTACTGGAATAATTAACTAGTAGGCAACCACGTGAATTAATCTGTAATTAAAATAAGCTAACTGTTCCGCTAAATATTCAGAATGTGCGAAATGTTCCGTTAAGGAAAAAGTTTGGGAAACACTGGTCTAGATAATAAAATACTTTTAGTCTCTATAAGAAAACAATTCTTTCTTTTATCCTTCCAGATATAGTGATGGACATATTTCAGTACTTGACAGTCGGTGTCACTGTCATGCTTGCTGTGGAGAGGTACATCGCCATCTGCCATCCCATGAGGGCCATGGGGATGTGTACGGTCAAGAGGGCCCGGATCATTATTGTGCTACTGGCTTTCGTGTCTTTGGTTCTGATGTTCCCCAAGTTCTTTGACCTCCAGGCCACGTTGGCCAGGAAAAATGCGCACGAGACGGCCTTAGTGGTGACCTTTGCTTACCTGTATGACAACCAACTGTACAGCTACATTGTCACGTGTGAGTCATTTTGTTTCGAATGAGTCATGTTATTTTGTCACACGTGAGTCATGTTGTTTTGTCAGGTGTGAGTCACGTTGTTTTGTCACGTGTGAGTCATGTGGTTGTCATGATGTTGTCATGTTGCTGTGTCCCGCGTAAGCTGCTTTGGGTTATGATGTTTTAGTTAAAAATTACAAAAGTGTTTGCCAATGCTTCGTAGCTCAAAGACATGTTAAACTGTGAATGATGTGTGACAATGTACAAATTAATTTGGGTTATTTAATTTAAAAAAAAATAAAAGGGTTCGCTGACAGAACACAAACGTGAGAGGTTGAAACTATTTGTGCACAGTACAAGCAAAGAAGAATTATAGTTTTCAATAGCACTGTTATTTTGTTTCCTAATTTAAACGGAACAAAACGAACGCATAAAATCGATAGCAGCATCCTAAAAACCGCTCAAGTTAATTCTTATTTTTAGCAAGGTTACAAAGACAGTTTGTGTGGAAAAACAAACTCGAAATCGGCCCCCGAAGTGGTCCACCAGGCAGGTTTCAATATTTTCAGAATATCAGAATGAAATTCTATCAAAGGCGATAGACAGAGAAGAATGGAGAAAGAAGGTTGACAGATCTTGTGTGGTGCCCCAACGGTCCAGCAGACCAAAGGATAGTTGAAAGTGAATGTGAAGTTAGATGTGAACCTGGCCTAACTGATGTCTTAATGAATATCTATTTGATGTAATTGTTTTGTAAAAGGTCAATCTCTTATTCAAATCCTCAAGAAAAAAAAAACATTTCCGTACAAAACAATTAAAAAAAATAGTTAAGTGTACTGTCATTTGTGCAACGCATTGCAGTTCACGCTAGAATATGAAAAACTACTCACTAATTGTTGTTTTAAATTAGGTCCAACTGATACGCATACAAGTGGGTTTTTTAAATGAAAAAACTGCTTGCATAAGTGATTTAAAAATTAGATTTTTCGCTTTCAGAAAAGAAAAAAGTAGCCGTTGCATCAGAACCTTGAATGGTCTAAAATATTATGGAGTCACATTTTCATTATCTTTTCTAGTTTACGAGATCTAAACGGGACGGACGGACAAAGGACAGACATTCCACACAAAACTAATAGAGTCTCTTCCTCTTTCGGAGGCCGCTAAAAACATTTCCGTAAAAAAAAATTATTTTTATTTAGTGTTCCATGGTAATGTCAAGATGCTGCAGTTCACGGGATAATATGAAAAAAAACTACTTATTAATTGTTGTTTTAATTATAATCTATCCACATGCAAAGTAAATAGATTTTTTCCTTTAAAAAAAAGTAAACATTGTTTTTGTAAAGGTTAGTTAGTATGAAAGAACTGTTTTTTATAATTGATTTAAAAAATTAGATTTTTCGCTTTCAGAAAAGAAAAAAAGTAGCCGTTGCATCAGAACTTTGAATGGTCTAAAATATTGTCATGTCGGATTTTCACTATCTTTTATAGTTTACGAGATCCAAACGGGACGGACGGACAGACGGACAGACACTTCACTCAAAACTAATAGCGTCTTTCCCCTTTAGGGGGCCGCTAAAAAAATGCATTTGTAATAGAGACATTTGTATCTGTAATAATGATATTTGTATATGTGACATCAATAACATGGACATCTATAACTGGGAAATGTATAACATGGACATCTATAACATTAACATGTATAACAGGGACATCTATAACATGGACATGTATAACATGGACATCTATAACATGGACATGTATAACATGGACATCTATAACATTAACATGTATAACAGGGACATCTATAACATGGACATGTATAACATGGACATCTATAACATGGACATGTATAACAGGGACATCTATAACATGGACATGTATAACAGGGACATCTATAACAGAAACATCGATAACAGTGACATCTAAAACATGAACATCTATAACATGGACATGTATAACAGTGACATCTATAACAGTGACATCTTAAACAGTGGCATCTAAAACTGACATCTATAACAGGGACATCTATAACAGTGGCATCTATAACATGGACATCTAAAAGATAGATATCTATAACAGCATGTCTCACAAACTAGTTCCTCACAGCCTCTAAATTTGAACATATGGGAAGGCAAAAGTGTCTTTATTTTCTTTCTTTCTCATCTGTAAACACACAAGTGCACAAAAGACACGTGGATGAGAAACATCTGATTCATCTAAAAGTAGAACTTGCCAAAAAGTTGTTAATCATGTAACTGTATCACACACATGATCAACTCACTAAAGGACAAAACTATGACAAACATAAATATTGTTCAATCACGCATTGTTTAGAAATCACAGCAGGAGATAAAAAAAAGATTTTTTTTCCACTTTCCAAACTTAAAAAATAATGCCCCCTTTACACCCACAAACAACACAAATAGTAACACAAAACGCATAATCTGACACAACACATAGACTAAAACACGACACATAGACCGATACACAACACATAGACTAAAACACGACACATAGACCGATACACAACACATAGACTGAAATACAACACATACACTGAAATGCAACGCATAGATTGACACCTAACACATAGAATTAGGACAACACATATACTGACAATCAACACATAGAATGACACCCAACACATAGACTGATACACAACACATAGACTGACAATCAACACATAGAATGACACCCAACACATAGACTGATACACAACACCTACACTTGCATACATGTTTCTGTCTCAATCCCCCCCCCCCCCCCCCCCCCATTCTCTGACTGAGGATACAACTCTTACACAGTCGGTAACATTACAGAAATTTCAATGCAGTAGTCCTGGAGGTCTTCATTGATTATTAATTCGTATAATCTTACTGGCTCCGCCGTCTCATTCTTACTAAAGCATGCACCTCGCGTCTGAATGTCCTCTTCTCTTATCTTCGAGATTCATTGGGTGCCAGACAGGGGCGTCGATCCGGGGAAATAAAAGAGATGTACAGGGGAAGGTAACGAATTGCTAGAGACTCAACGCCCTCTAGGGAGTTTCACTGCAACGTATTTTTCAATCTTTAATGTGTTTTTGTCTGCACTTTAAGCTGTCCCACTTCTGTGTACACCCATGTCTCTCTCTCTTGACCCCTCTCTCAAATACTCTTTTAATTGTGAGCAGATCAACACTGCTATGCCTTGGATAAATAGCCTTCATGTCTAGACTACATAGCCAAGCTAACCCTCTACTTTTATTACGTTCGGAAGAAGCAAATATGTATATGTATATATATATATATATATATACGGTTTCCATTAGTTGCGAGACGACCACATTCGCAGTGAGTAAATCGTGCGCCCGGGGCAAGGAACTTTAATGGCGCCCCCCCCCTCCCATAAACCGCACATAGAAATATAGGCTTATAAATAAAAATTATTTAATAATAATATAATACAAATAATTTTAGAACAATAACTTTATTTTTTTTCCACGCCTCTCTGCGTGTGGCGCCCTTAACGAAGGTGGCGAGGGGCACAGTGTCCCTCTGGCCCGCTCACTACGCCTCTGGAGAAGACCACGAATATTTTCATTGAAATGAGATGAATGCCTGGGCATTAGCTATGGTTGGAACATGTCACCCACACAGCAGTTTCTCCCCTCTCCACGCTTCTGATGTGGATCAGCGGCGTCGCAGGCTCTGCCATGTTCTTGTGTTCGGAAGAAATGTGTAGCCTACACTATGCTCTGTTCAATCTACACGTTTAAAAGAAAACCTTTTTTTAAAGGGAAGAAATGTAGATTACTGTGACATACAAAGGGGCCAGTTTGACAACCTCTGAAGTTTTACTTCAAAACATTCGTTTTGTTTGAATGTCTCATGGTATGTTCATACACTTAGGAGTCCACCAGAAAATGACAAACGCATAAACAACAAAGCCTAATTCTGTTTACAAAAGTATAGAAAGTTAAAGTAAGTCTTAAGAAAAAGAACGCTATGATTCCGGGATGTATGTAACACAAAATATCGCCACACAATACAAAATAAACAACCTAATACACAATAGATAATCTATAATGTTTATCATATAGGCAGTGGCATCACTATGGGGGGGGGGGTGCGGTCCGCACCAGGGGACACCCGTTAAAGGGGTGACACCCAAGTACAAAAATGCACTTCGTGAATATCAGACAATTAAAAAAAATGACAGTGGCTAAAAATTGGAATGTTATTTACAATTAATAAATAGATCTATATCATTTTTTTTTCATTTCGACTAAACATATTTTAATTGTTTAATGAAATGCTATTAAATAGCTTAAAATACTATATCATACTTAATATATCCAGGTAAACGTGAAACCTTACTTTCAAAATGTTTAAATCGAATCTATTGAATTTGTAGCTAGCACCGTTATATCAGGATGCCAACCAATAGTCACTGTTTAAGAAATGACGAAATTCTTCAGGCATAAAATATTATTGAAATCTCACATATAATTAATGTGAATTTTTTAGAATTTGAAAGTCAATAAATGGCCATTGAGATTGCTGAAGATTATATTTTGTTATTCCATTTCTTGTGTTAATGAAGCTCTAGACAAGATGAAGGAGATTTTACAATGTGTCAGTTGAATGATAGACTTGAATATTGTAGGGGACTTTTTCTTCTTGGCTTGTGCCAAGAATGGTTCTGATGCTACCTAATGCGGACGATCTAGTCACTTAATAGCAAAACTGCATTCTTTTTTTGTCGGCTATTTTCAACTAATTGTATTGAAATGGAATAGACATTTGTAACTTAATTTAATAGGTGGTGGAAAGTAAGTCCTATATTGGAATATTAAAAGAGGTTTGAAGAATTCATCTGGATTGGAACATTGGAAAACAAGGACATCCGGCTACAAATACAATGGACAAGGAAGTCGTTGCTAGGATTGATGTAAAGAAGAAAAACAATGAAAGGAGATATTCAACGGACTGTTTCTATAAAAGCAGAATATTTGACATTTTATGATTATATTAACGACGAGCCTTTATTGAATAAAAAAGTTCCATGAGATGATGGAAATGTTATGTAGATAAAACCCATTGCTGAAAGTACATCTGTCATGTTACAAAGTTTAGCAAACGACATAAAAGATGATTAAGTCAGAATGCCTGTAAGCACCTTTGTATTTTGGTTGACAAGACACCTGATATAGCACACCTGACATAGCACACCTGATATAGCACACCTGACATAGCACACCTGACATAGCACACCTGACATAGCACACGCCACACACTCATCAGATTCTGAAGTTTGTACGATTTGTATGGGAGACCAAAAACGCTGCTGAGATGAACTGAATATCTTACAACTGAATATCTTACAACTGAATATCTTACAACTGAACATCTTACAACTGAACATCTTACAACTGAACATCTTACAACTGAACATCTTACAACTGAACATCTTACAACTGAACATCTTACAACTGAACATCTTACAACTGAACATCTTACAACTGAATATCTTACAACTGAATATCTTCAAATGTCTAGAAAAGCTTCAATGTATATGTGGAGCTCAAAGATCTGACAATGCAGCTTCAATGTCTGGAGCCATAGAGGAGTACAGGAAATCTATTCAGAACCAGCAGAAGAGCTATTTGATAAGATGTGTATAACATTCACTCAATCTATCAGGTCAATATTCTTTTACAGAAATGAACTTTTTGCCGAGCATTTATGATACGACTGAAATACTTTGTTCGTTATGAAATTATTGCCGCTAGAGGCGCATCTTAAGATCTTTTATTTTACTTATCTTTTTTTTTTGGGGGGTGGGGGGGGGGGCGGTAGTGTACAAAAGGGCCATAGATACATGTGAGCAGGTCAGGCAGACGCGAGTGGGAGACCTATTCTCTGCTCAACATTAAATTCTATAACAGTAGGCAGATGTTAGCGCTACTGGGTGGGCTCAATCTGTGACACCTCAGTCTACGACCAAGGGGCTAGAGTAACCAGACATACTAACCTAAACTAAATGAAAGCATCAACGAAACTTTAGTTTAGGATAAATAAACAAAACGAAACTTTATTGACATAAAAATAAATTAATGATAAAATATAATATATACACTAACTTGACTAACCACTACTACTTAACCCAGCAACTAACTAAAACCCTCTAAATCTACGCCACTACCAAACACCAACAAACTAACCAAACCAACTAACACAAACTGATAAAACCAACTATATAACTAAATCACTACAACTACTACACTAGACCTAGATCTACACTAACAAACTACAATAAACTAGTCTAGATCTACAATATTCTACTACTACAACCAACTCATAACTAAAACTAAAACAAGAACACCTTAGTCTTAATACCTTACTATTAGTATTCACTAAGAACAGAAACAGACTATAACTAAGCCACTAAGGCAACACTTTAGAAACAAAATAAATCTAGATCTACAGCAGAGTAATAGCAGTTATAGCACAGCAGAGTAATAGCAGCATGTATTTCAGCAGTTAGATCTATATTCAGCAGCTATAATCAGCAGTTAAAACAGCAGGCCGTCCCAGGTACAGAATAATAAAATAATTACACGACAGACCACAAAGATCTTCGGCTGTCACCCAGACAGAGATACTGTATTGACCACTGGTCAACTATAAACTCAACTGTTTTAAGACAGCATGTAGTGCATCACTTTTTATACTATCCAGCACTAACCTATTTAATATGCGGAAGTACAATTATAAAATGTGACACTAACCTATAAAAATAAAATATACAAAAATTGGTACAAAACATTGCATCTAAGGTCACAATGGTAAAAGTGTCAATGGATCATTATAAAACATATTTTCCATTTATTAACTAATTCATTACTGATTCAAATGTTGATTTAAAAAAAGAATTTTATTAGGAACTTTTAGTTTTAGTTATAAGTTTCAAAAGTAACGAACTACTTTTATAGCGCGCAGTTTTGACATATCCTCATTATAGGGACCTACACTTGACAGTCTAAATAAGACTAAATAGAGTAATGCATTGATATTTATAACAAAATTTTTAATTATTAAGGCAATAACTTATCTTCTGACAGTTTAGGGGTGCAGATTTATTTATTATGTAAACAATAGTATCACATTAAGAAATGAATCGGATACGAACAGCATAGTACACCATTGCCCGGTAACAAAAGCCCTACTATTCGTGATCATAACTTTGGCCTAGGTCTAGTAATTTGAAGATTAAACGTGTAAATTCATACGAGTTCTAGTCTAGATATAGTAGATTTTATATCAAGATTCTATATCTAGTTCTAGACTTAGATCTATTTCATTTACATCTAAAACTAGATCAATGTCTAGTTTGTATGACAAATGACAAAGGAGATATTAATTTTTATTCGCGAGGGGAAAGTCTTAAGTCATTTGTAGACAATTGTAGTCATAGACATAAAAATACATAATGTCTATAATTATGGCTTTTTCGTGTTGCCAATTTATCTAATTTTGTTAGAAGTATAAATCTTTTTTTTTACTTTCTCTTTATTATGTTATTAATTTTAAATGTATGGATAAGGTTAATAATAATTATTTTTATCTTATCTTATCTTATCTTATATAATACAGACGTTACTTCAAAAAAGAAGATGATTACGTCCTACGCGTCATGCATTTAGTCATGCATATTAACTAATGACTAAAAATATAAGACTACGCTAAATGAATATATGGAGATGCTGTGGCTGAGGGGTAAAGCATTTGGAACCGGAAGTCACGTGTTCAAATCCTGGTGAAGACTCTAGGTGGACCACTTCGGGGGCCGATTGTGAGTTTGTGCTTCCACACAAACTGTCATTATTAACCTTGTCACTTGTATTAGGTTACTTTTAATGCTGTGTTTAGTACCTGGATTCTCAAAGAGAGAAAAATGTCAGTTATTAAGAGTAAAATATATATATATATATATATATATATATATATATATATATATATATATATATATATATATATATATATAATTATATATATATATATATATATATATATATATATATATATATATATATATATATTCCACTTATCTTATTCATGGTAAACCAGTAACACAAACTAAAAACGCAAAATATCTAGGTGTTATACTAAATGAAAAACTGTCATGGAATCCCCATATCAAACAATGCATTATGGTTTATTAAAAGAAATTTCTATAAATCAAATAAGAACATAAAACTAAAATGTTATTTAACCTTGGTTAGGCCAATAATAGAATATGCATCCTCTGTTTGGAACCCCTCAACTCAAGAAATATTAAGAAACTGGAACAGACACAAAATATAGCAGTGAGATTCATAACTGACGAATATTCATATTGGACTAGAGTAACACCTTTAGTAAAATCACTAAATTTAGAATGCCTTCAGGATAGAAGACTCAAAAGTAAAATAGCAATTATATATAAAACACTGAGCCATTATCTTCAAATTCAAAAACAAAATCTTATAAAATACTCAGAAAGACACAAAGATAAAGCCACATTCCTTGTTCCGTTTGCTAGGACAAATTTGTACAAAAGCTCCATCTTCCCTAGTGCTAATAGAGCAAGTAATGGGTTGCCTGAGCTAGCCAGGAAAACCAGTGATTTGGCAGAATTTAAGTCATTGGTTAATATGCATGACTAAATGCATGATGCGTAGGACGTAATCATCTTCTTTTTTTGAAGACTTGTCGTCTATCTTGGAGGTCGAGTGGTAAAGTGCTTTCGAATCCTGGTGAAGACTGTTTTTTTTTCGTGATCCTTAGGGCTTCTCTGAGTCCACCCAGCTCTAATGGGTACCTCCGAGTCCACCCAGCTCTAATGGGTACCTCTGAGTCCACCCAGCTCTAATGGGTACCTCTGAGTCCACCGAGCTCTAATGGGTACCTCTGAGTCCACCCAGCTCTAATTGGTACCTCTGAGTCCACCCATCTCTAATGGGTATCTGGCATTATTGACAGACTGACAATATTATGACTTTGTTGCAATGTCCAGCAAGTATGTGCAGCACAGCACACTAACATTATAATACACTTTAACAAGAAGCGAGCATCGAAATCTCTAACAGTAATGATTGGTTGTTATTTCACTTTGACTTTGACTATTAAATCTACATCTGTATTGTTTGTTACTCTCTAATTTTAGTCACTCTCCTGACCATTGTCCCATTGGTCTCTCTTCTGGTTCTAAACGGGCGGATCATCTATGAAATCCATCGGTCATCCCGCTACCTCCAGAACTACTTGGGTGTGGACTGGAGGGTCAGGTCCATTGTGTCTAGTGAGGAGCTCAAGATCACCATGATGTTGGTCAGCGTTGTCCTGGCCTTTTTTGTGTGCCACGCGCCCTACATGGTCTACACGTGAGTTGTGTTATTTCTCTCTCTCTATATATATATATATATAAATATGTATATATATGTCTATATAAATCACTGAATAATGGGGGAAAGATGTGATAACCAAAGCAATCTTTCAAAAAAAACAAAACAAAAAAAAACAAAAAAAAAAGCAACGATATTTGTATTTCTCACATCAATCAAATTTTATTTTTCTAATTGGACATTAAGCTTTCCATGTCAAGAAATTTAGCAATGTAGAACGGGAAATAAATTGTCTATGACAGTTCAAAGTGTGTGTACATTTTTGACGCACCCTGTATATATATATTTGCCTGGAACACTCTTAAGCCCCTCAATAAAACGGCCCGCATTACAACGTTCCCCCATCCACAACACAATTTTGTAACTAGCTAATTCTGTCCCTTTTTTTTTTCATCGTATAACAAAGGGCCCGTAACATTATTATAGTGTATGAACGTAAACTTCTTAGGCCCATCAGATTGGCCATTGTATATTCCAATGAAACCATTGCATTTGAGCTCTAGAATCTCATAACTATATGTATTTGTGTGTATATCGCCTTGAATCCATCAATAAACGGCCCGCGTTACAACGCTACCCCCCACAGCTACCACAAATGTCTAGCCCTCAAATTCAGTAAGTCCACGTTATTATTGTCTCTTTCTTCCTTCAATCGAACGGCACGTCAACATCTAGTATGGAGGATACACAAACGTTTAGTAGGCCCGTCACTAGTAGTCTTATCTTTCTGCCCCCAAACACACACACACACACTATTTTTTATTTAACGTCGCTCCCCCCAGCATCACACTTTTTGGCCCTTGTATATTCTGTGGAACAGCCAGTAGTACAATAATATCTCGCAACTTAGTCCACTCTTTACATATTTATTTTTAGTTTGTCAGTCTACATCTAGAGCTAGAGGGGCACATTATCCATCATCACAAACCGTGTGTACACCCTCCCCACCCCCCCCCCCCGAAAAAACACACACACATACAAAACTCTCACACTTTTAGTAGGCCCTTATATTTACTGGAAACATTTTAAATTTTGTGCTAAAATAGAGACCTACTTGTAGATCTTGATCGAGTCGTTTTAAAAATGTGTTAGACATTATAATTAAATACACACATGCTTTCATACAGATGTAAAAATACAATGGATAATCTGACTGATCTAAGGATAATCCCTCACACATGGGCGTAGCCAGAAGGGGGGGGGTGTTCTTGGTATTCAACCGCCTTCCCGAAATGAAAATTTCTTCCCCCTCCCCGCAGAAGGGGGGTGGAATTTGGTGACCGATTTTTTGCTTTGATTTTGTTTATTTGACGTGAGATTTTAATATTAAAACATCACTTGCCCCAGCGCAGCCAAAGGGATTTTGAGTTTAAAATCACCTTCCATGTGGTTTGCGATTAAACCCACTCTTATATACAAAAAATATGAAAACGAAAATCCCCAAATTCCCAGAGCATAGCCAAGGGGGAATTTGATTTTAAAACCTCCTCCGATTTTTTTTCTTATTTTAAATCCCCCTAAAGTATACATCAGTCACTAAATTCTATGAGAGTAGCCAAGAAGGGGGTTTTGAGTTTAAAACCCCCCAAACACAAAACCCCTCTCCAGAGGGCTTTAAGTTAAAAACCCATTCAGAGAATTTTGAGTTTAAAACCCTCCTTCAGCGGGGGTTTGATTTTGTTCACGGAAGCTGGGAGATTATTATGAGGGAATGAATGAGTGGTCAGAACCTAGAATTATATATTGCAGAAATTGTGGACTAATATATTGTATTTTGTAAAGCTGTTTGATCCAACACTTGCTTTGGACTAATTATTTGATCCAGTATTTACTTTCCTTTTTTTTAAGAGCGGTAATTGCCGTCAGGGAATATGATACCGAGAAGCACCCGGAGCTGACCTCATCGGATATGATGACCTACTTTCGCCACCTTTGTCACAGCTTGCTGGCACTCAAGTCTGTCTGCAACTTTATCCTGTACTGCTGGTTCTCGGACAAGTTCTGGGCGACCTTCAAGCGGATGTTTTGCAAGCAGAAGTGCCGTGGCAAGAAGTTGTCATACAGACACGGCAGCTGCAACAACGGTCACCACTGCCGCTTCAGCAGCCGCACGCACCCGCTGAGATCTTCTGACTACGTCAGCAAGGAAACAACATGTTGAAAAATTTCATAATAATTGCTAAAAATGAGGTCTATGATCTATCAATAACATTTTATACCATTAAAAAATAACTACATATATTTTTAAATACAAGCCATCAACTATCTACACATACATTTAAACATTTTAAAAAATTGTTTGAAAAGGAAAGATACATTTACGATTGTCTTCTATGGCAGATTACTTTCAATAGTTATAATTTTTAAGTGTATCCTGTGGACCTGTGTACAGAAAATTGAGGATGTGTTGATTAGATATACCATTTATGAGATATACGATAACTTGTGTGCACTTTTTTTTTTTACTAATGTTAAATCATAGACTTATATATACTAGAATATATCTAGACTGGACATGGTGATTTTTTAACACTACAAAAAATGTTACATTTTTTTAAAAAGTTAAAACAAGGCGTTGATTTGTAAAGTAGTTATAAGAAGTAAAGTTGTTGTTTTTAGATCTAGATCTAGTAACTGAACATCAAAAATAAGAGTATTCTCGTCTTATAATTATTATTTTGCAACTTGTAGATACTTAATCTAGAAAGATCTAGGTTATCAATATATTTAAATGTACATAAAATGATTAAAATCAACAGACATGAATTATTTCGATCTAGGATTTTTGAAACATTGTCTCAATGGAAACTAACAGGAAATGGCTTTGTTTCATATATTAACGTGATTAATAGCCCATTCTAAAGAAATTCCGAGAAATGATTTTTATGCGTTATTTCTAAACTTTGAAAACTAAAGATCATTACTTTTCTAAGACAGAAAAGATTGATTAAGGGGGGCCATCCCTTTGAGCTTGAAAAAGAGTTACGTACATAAACAGATCTGTGAATCGATCAATCGCGGATAACAATTTGTTTCCGGTTTCCAGTTATAGATAAAATATATAAGTCTATGTGTTAAATCTAATTTCCGAGGTCTTCTGCTTGTAGGACTAACTTGTATTATATAGTTGGCAACAGTGATCTTTTAATAGCCTACATCCTTCTTGGCATTCTGTAGAATTAACAATTAATCGTGGTACCTCCCAATATATTATTAAACATTGTAATATTCAACAACTGTAAATAAAAAAAGTTGTGTAATTAATGTTTGTTATCTGATTGTTCCAAGTTGTAGTTCCCTTCAAGAAATGTTCATGCTCAATATAGGATTGTATAAAAGAAATTTTACGTTCCTTTTTTTTTATTTAGTCTACTTTGCCAGAAGTTCAGCATATTCTGAACCTAAATTAATTATTCATGAATTATCTTATAAGAACTATAATCATTATTTGTTTTAAGTGATATTATATATATATAGGCCTAGAGAAAGGGACAGACAGGCCTTTATATATAGGCCTAGACTAGAGAGTGAGACAGACAGACAGAGAGAGAGAGAGAGGCCTATAGTCCAATTTAGGTGCCTAACGGAACAGAGTTAAGAGGAAAATAGAGCTGTAAGTGTTTTGAAATCCGCCAGGACATAGCACAATAGGGCCTATTACTTTTTTCGATTATCGTGGAGCCCCCATTACGTTTCTGCCTTTGCTCGCTCCAATTTTAACGTGGCAAATTCTTGATGTACAAACGATCTTCGTTTTTCTAAGGAAAGAAAAAGTCGGTTTTTATTTAAATTAAAAGCAGTAAGGTCACAGACAGAAGTGCCCTAGCCATCGACTGGTCAGTGTAGGTCAGTGTGAGCTGAAATGATGTTAGCTGTGAGATGGAAGTGGTTTGGTGATTGAGATTTTGTTCTTCCCCTGTAATAGTCATGGACAGCTTTTATGACTGGACAGTAAAAACCTTTTCATCGCGTGTGAGCCTCTGTAGAGAAGAGGGAAATGTTTTGTCCGTCTTTGGTTACAGGCCACAACATATAGTCGTATTCTATCAAGTAATGTTCAGTCTAAAAAAAGTGATTTTCATTAAATTATTACCCCCCCCCCACCTCATGAACCATCATGTATTCATATGTCATTTATGTGTATTTCCCATCTTTAATTTCTCCATAAATATAATAAAAATATTCGATACCATTTCAAATCCTATTTTTGTCCTGGCCACAGGTTCTCAAACTGTGGTTTTTGACAGTCGCCTTTGAGGTCTTCGCGGTAAACTTATAAGCGCATGTCTCATCTCTAGACACGAGCGTCTCAGTTTAAAGTCTTCGTCTCCTTTTCCTGCTGCAGGATGTAAAGTCAATGTGAGGGCCAGTTGTTCAGTGTAGCAGAATGTAAATAGTTGGATGTACATATAAACTGTTTTCTTTTTTTAAATTCTAAGTCACAAACGTTCCTTCACAAATGAAGAGGATTACGTCATAGTCCAAACGAGACATTGACCTGCAACGTCACAACATGTAGGAAGTTTTTCACTTATTGCTCGTTGCCTCATCACAAGTCTGTACGACGTGGCAACGAGCTAATGGTTTAAACTGACCACAGGTTGTGACGTAGCATGTCAGTGTTCAGGCCTTCTCTAACGAATGGCCTCGGTCCTCCTGTAGGACGGCATGGGAAGGGCTAGAACTCGGGACAGTCGTGATGAAAGCATGAAGCGCATACCACACGACCAGGCAGCCACCCGGTGTGTATGGTGTGTGGTAGACTGACGAACTGTGTTGTATTATCTTTAAAAAAATATATAACTTTACAAACCGTTTCTTGGTTTAAGTTCGGTAGATGTAACGAATACGAACACATATAGAATGGCTATGACAATTTCTAGTGTTTAAGGTATGGTTCTGTTGGTAAAAGTTCAGAAACACACTATTTAGTCGTATCAGAAATTTCAAGCTAAGTTTTGATGACTGATGTACAAGAATCTATGCGAGTAGTTCAAATTTGTTTTGACACCATGATGTCCTAGTCTAACTGGTGTCAAGTTGTTTTTGTCTGTTTCTTATGTAAACTAATAACTCTGCGACCACATTATAAGTATTATTATTATTAAATTAATGATATGTTTCTGTGCATGTACCGGTGATATCTCTTTATACTCTATTCTAATTGACTGTGATACGTTGTATTCCGATGTAAATTCAATGTCTTTTCCCCGAGGTATTTTAACTAGATATTAATGTCAGTCAGTGCCTCTGTTGACATTGTCTTCAACAACCATGTTTACGTTAGTATGTCAGTGTTAAATGACATATAAATAACAAACAAAAATCTTCTAGTCATAAGTTGCACTTACATCTGAGGACTCAGTTTGCTGTTTCATTTCTTTTACTGTTTTGACTGTGGAGGAGACATGTAGCAGACAGCCTTCTGCAAGATGTGAGTCATGAGACTCTTAAGGTGTTCTTGAAGTCGATATTTCATTCCATCAGGTTTGACATGTTTGTGAAGGTCAGGCTAAAACAAGGAATGCATTGCCCTACTTGTTGTTTTTTAAGTTTTTATAAAATTTAAATTGACAAACATTTTGTTAAAGATTGACTTCGAATGGTAAAAGTAAACATTATTGCTCTAGAGGTTTGAGGAATTTCAAAGCTACCTTGTATAAAATTAGAATTTTTTTTTTTAAATTATCAAATATTCTGTTTCAATATTCTTTTCGGACGTATACAAAAAGAGCTTATTTTCTAGATTATTTAATAACCATCCTGGGTGGGCAGGACATTACCAAAGTTGTGCTGATCTAAATCAACATCCTGTAAAAAATAGCAAAAAAAAAGTGTCTGAAATCTATATCAACATTCCAAACCATATAAAAACCTTTGCTTTGATTGCATAAGTAATAAGTAATGTTGTCCAGAAATGGGAGCACTGCAAATGATTCAAAAGAAAGAGATTTAAGAACAACAATGTGTTAGAGACCATTGACAGACCATTGGGGAACCAAGGAACAGAATGTTTGAATTACTTTCATTTTAAATTACACACACAAGACATACAGATATAGTATTTGTATATTAGGTTTGTTTATTTTTTATAGCGTTTTTGTATTATTGAGTGAATCTACAAACATAGTCCAGGTACTCTGTGAATTGCTTTTTATTTCCAAATTTTGTGTTGCTCACATGATCACAGACATTTTGTCTATAATCACAACTAATGTTTGCTCACATGATAACAGACATTTACATGTTTATTTGTACTGTGTGTTCAACATTTAGTAAAGCTAAGGCTCACTAGTGTCATTCCCTAAAACTGTTTATACTTATTGTCAACTTGTCTACACTGATGAGACATGTTCCAGACACTCAAGTGTATTTAAATGTACATATTGTATATATACTATTTAACATTCTCAATGCACTGTAAGCTACCATTCAGTGATTTGTTACTTCATATATATATATATACACTTTTGAATTCTCTAGATCTTCAATTGTTTGATGAATCTACTCTCTAAACTGTATAGTTTTTATTTTGTGTGTGTCTCAACATTTGATTACATTGAAAACCTACATTAAATGTTTTTAGTTTTATTTTGTTTTCATTTGTATTTTCTGACAAGGAAATGACAAAAAATCTCATTGTACCCATGGACATCTAAAAGAAAAAAAAAGAAAATATTAGGATGATTCACTAAAGCACAAAAACAAATGACAGAAAATGTCAAATATAAAAAAATAAAATAAAACAAAACAGTTTACTGACATGATCATTATTTTGAAACACATTATTTTGAAACATAGGTGAGACTAAGGCATTCAAAAATATTTGCATAATGTAATTTAAAAATAAGCGTTCAGAAGTAGTTAAACACTTTCTCAACTGAGCACAGCAAAATACAATATTCTGAGCCTTTTATTCCTGACATTCACTTCCCTAGCAGCGTATACATACATTTGAAAACATATATGAAACCTATAGATACCCACCTAGAGTAACCTACTAGAGGGTTCTATACATTCATGAAAGTGAAACAAGAACTATAAATGATAAAGCATTAATGATTCATACACATAAATGTACACATCATTTTAAAGCATCTAGATGGATGAGGGTTTACATTTAAAGCTAAGGTCAAGGTTCTGATACCACTTGAGATCACAAACTAGACATAAAATAGTCAAGTCTACTCAATGATACTTATTTTTACATTATGGTTTCTATGGGTCACTTCATTATGCCTAAATTGTGTTGATGTGCCAAAACCCAAAATATCAAAACCTCAATCTTGTAACTTGCAATGTAGATGTCACAATTCAAACTTTCCATACCCCCATGCCCCGATTTAAATCATTATTATGCATCATTGACAGGTCTAACCAATCCACCTGTTACTTCAATATTTAATTTATGGTAATCTTAAGATAAAACTTTATCAGAAAAAAATTTGACTCCGAGTCTAAACTATAATTGCTCAACAGTAATAAATAGCTGCATCTCATGTCAAAACTACAGACTAGCAGAATGACCAATTGAGTTTTCTTGTACCATATTCCAAACTCTAAGAGATTCTCGTGATAATCTCTTGAAGAGATTAAAATTTATCAACAGGGGCATTCAGATTTAGAATCCATACAAGTATGAAGCATGAACAGTGATGAGTGAAGCTGGCATTATTTATTAATAATAAAGTAAACAGATTTTCTTTCAAGCTACCTTACATACAATTAGAAACAACAAGAACAGATGGAATCAGAAAAATAATTCCAGAAATCAATATAAAAAAAGTATGGCTGAGGATGTGACAGCATTTTCTTAAACTAGAGCTTCAAGTGAATGACTTTATGACATGATATTGTGTAGCTCATTCCATTCATATTTGAAGCAAAAATAGTATAAAACCATAACATGAAAGAAAGATAAAATGGTGAAATTAAAAAAAAAAGGCATTAAATCACATCAGCATCAGTGTAAACAGGGTTATCATACTTTGAAGCATCTGCATCTTTGAAAGAATCACTGTCTTCCTCTTGGGCAGAAAGTCGAGCAAAAGATAAGTTACTTTCTGAGCCCTGAAAAGAAATAAGATTTATTGATTGACTAAAAGAAAGGTTTATAAAATTAGCAAGTATATTAAAATCTACCAGGATGAGATGTTTGTAGTTTAACCTTCAAGAAACTAAATCAATATAGAATAGAAATGAAAATGTCTACAGCAGGACAAAGTGAAATTAAACAATGTGCTATTATTTTAAATAGGCCAAAATTTTACTTGATCTTTTCATGAATTTATTTTTTCTACAAATGAAATTTAAAAAAACAACAACTATGGGATGTAACTATAAATGTAAAAAAAATAAATAAAAAAATCTTCTATCCCTGAAAATTTAATTGATGAGTTACATTTCAATCAAGCCAACATAACTATGAAGGAGATATAAGTTTTAAGCATTTAAGCATGTCTTGTCACAGTGACATGTAGTCCGTATGCAGAACATCACTTTCCCAAATGACTTCTTGACTTCTTATGAGGAGCTGTGTGAAGGAAAGCCATCTCGGGGGGGGGGGGGAGGGTCAACACACGCATTACAAACACATGCTTAAGAGCTCCCTCAAAGAGTGTGATATTGACATTCATGACTGGGAAACACAAGCTCTCGATCACTCCACGTGACGTGAAGCCGTGATTATCTGACTCTCAAGATATGAGGCAAAGAGAGCGGCCAGCATGAAAGAATGCAGAGCTACTATAAGGCTGAGAGAAGAGGCAGGCTTTTCTGCAGTAGACCAACATACCCATGCCATGTATGTGGCTGTCTTTTTAAAGCGAGGATTGGACTTTATAGCCATCTTTGAGATCAAAGGAAATGTGTAATGTGCTCATCATTGAGATCAAAGGAAATGAGTAATGTGCTCATCTTTGAGATCAAAGGAAATGAGTAATGTGCTCATCTTTGAGATCAAAGGAAATGTGTAATGTGCTCATCTTTGAGATCATAGGAAATGTGTAATGTGCTCATCTTTGAGATCAAAGGAAACGAGTAATGTGCTCATCTTTGAGATCAAAGGAAATGTGTAATGTGCTCATCTTTGAGATCAAAGGAAATGAGTAATGTGCTCATCTTTGAGATCAAAGGAAATGAGTAATGTGCTCATCTTTGAGATCAAAGGAAATGTGTAATGTGCTCATCTTTGAGATCATAGGAAATGTGTAATGTGCTCATCTTTGAGATCAAAGGAAACGAGTAATGTGCTCATCTTTGAGATCAAAGGAAATGTGTAATGTGCTCATCTTTGAGTTCAAAGGAAATGTGTAATGTGCTCATCTTTGAGATCAAAGGAAACGAGTAATGTGCTCATCTTTGAGATCAAAGGAAATGTGTAATGTGCTCATCTTTGAGATCAAAGGAAATGTGTAATGTGCTCATCTTTGAGATCATAGGAAATGTGTAATGTGCTCATCTTTGAGATCAAAGGAAACGAGTAATGTGCTCATCTTTGAGATCAAAGGAAATGTGTAATGTGCTCATCTTTGAGATCAAAGGAAATGAGTAATGTGCTCATCTTTGAGATCAAAGGAAATGAGTAATGTGCTCATCTTTGAGATCAAAGGAAATGAGTAATGTGCTCATCTTTGAGATCAAAGGAAATGTGTAATGTGCTCATCTTTGAGATCATAGGAAATGTGTAATGTGCTCATCTTTGAGATCAAAGGAAACGAGTAATGTGCTCATCTTTGAGATCAAAGGAAATGTGTAATGTGCTCATCTTTGAGTTCAAAGGAAATGTGTAATGTGCTCATCTTTGAGATCAAAGGAAACGAGTAATGTGCTCATCTTTGAGATCAAAGGAAATGTGTAATGTGCTCATCTTTGAGATCATAGGAAATGTGTAATGTGCTCATCTTTGAGATCATAGGAAATGAGTAATGTGCTCATCTTTGAGATCAAAGGAAATGTGTAATGTGCTAATCTTTGAGATCATAGGAAATGTGTAATGTGCTCATCTTTGAGATCATAGGAAATGAGTAATGTGCTCATCTTTGAGATCAAAGGAAATGTGTAATGTGCTCATCTTTGAGATCATAGGAAATGAGTAATGCGCTCATCTTTGAGATCAAAGGAAATGTGTAATGTGCTCATCTTTGAGATCATAGGAAATGTGTAATGTGCTCATCTTTGAGATCATAGGAAATGAGTAATGTGCTCATCTTTGAGATCAAAGGAAATGTGTAATGTGCTCATCTTTGAGATCAAAGGAAATGTGTAATGTGCTCATCTTTGAGATCAAAGGAAATTTGTAATGTGCTCATCTTTGAGATCATAGGAAATGTGTAATGTGCTCATCTTTGAGATCAAAGGAAATGAGTAATGACCCTAAAGGAGGAAGAGCTATATATTTGAGTGATGCTAGATGTATCTTCTCTATATGACACTTGTCAACAAGTATGGTCCAAGGAGATGGTCAGTAATTGGTACAATGGTTAGGACTTTCATAAAGACAAATGTTGACCAAATTACAAGTCAGGTTACTTATGTGTTTTTAAAGACAAAGATTATGTTTAATGCAATTAAGAATAAAAAATAGCTTGAGCCAGTTTGATGGTCATTACCATGGAGGAAATAAAAAGAAACATGACAAAATAACTAGACTTGTGCCTTTTGGGTTATTTATTTAGTTATGTTTGGTTTGTCCTGAGGTGTCTCTAAGTTAAGAGATTTTTTTACTAATGTTGCTACTAAGATCAAATGCAAGTATTCATTGGATATACATGTCTATTGCAATGAACTACCATGTGAGCTTCAGTGTTAAACAATTAGTATGAATTCCAATTTAATTAAATCCTTTTATAGATGGCTAAATGAGAAAATATTTCCAGATATTATATAATGGGGACCAAAGAAGGGATTTCGTTATTGACAAAATGTTATTCTACTAAAAAATAAGAGAATTTATTTAAACATTATAAAATAGTAATAATTAGTGAATCATTACCAAAACATTCTTTAAAAAAAAGCACAATACAAACACTTGTTAAAGCAATGACTTACCACACCATCTGACTTTTTGAATAGTTGAAGAATTCTTTCATATTTCTTTCTGTGTATGACATATGCCACAATAACTACTAAGGCCACAATGACAACAGCAGCTACAGTTACTATAATGATGATAGACTGAACAGTCATGGGGGGGGGGGGGGGGGGGAAGAGAAAAAAAGAAAAAGTATATTAAAACTTTTTTTTGGTTGAGTTTCAAATGGTTTACGGTTGTTTAGATGACAATACTTTTATTGCCTAACAATGCAGTAAAATAATAGTATGATATTTTAAGCAGTCGTATCATTTAAATGGCTCTCTGTAGATATGCAAAGATTAAAATAAAGAATGACCAAACAACTTTTTTAGAGATTGAAAACACTAAAGATCACTTTAATTTGATATAATTTAAAATGTAAAACTATTGCAATATAACACAACATTGTAGGAATATGAAGCAAATACAATGTTTAAGGATCATCAGAACATTGAAATTTGATAACAATACATAGTTCCAAAATCCAATTACTAATGTATATGTATTCTGATTCCTAAAGTTACCTTTGATTTGTCCTTAGTTCTACTTGTTTCTGCTCTTACATCCACCTGAATGTCAAACAAATATAATATGATGATTATATATATTGTTAGAACACTGAATCCTACTGATGCCATGGTCAGAAAATGTTCTATTCAGTCAATCGGGGGGGGGGGGGGGTGGACATTTCCATCCCCTTCACTTACATTTCTACCTTCCATTTTCTGGTCAGACATGGAGAGTGTGTGTGTGGGGGGGGGGGTATGTCATCACTAATGTGTTCTTCTAATTAACATATTTTCATTTTCATTTGTATTTCATTGTATGATCATAATTAGTTTACCTGGATATATATTGTTACCTTCTCCACTATCCAGGCTGTCTGCAAACTGCACCACGTGACACAATGAACTTAAAGAACCTCAAAACTCAGGGCTCCAAAGTAACAGTAACAGTTTAATTTCAAATACATCACAATTGGCAACATTAACACTGACAGTACAAAAACCTAGCCTTGCTCCGGACTGACTTCACACACCCTGCTGGTTCTGACTTCGCCTCGTACTGGTCACATAGCGAGGTAACCTGAAGTGTCTTAACTCTAACACACTCGCTCTTATATAGGGTCCATAGGCCTTCTAGAATTGGATGGAATGTCGCTTGACCACTGGTTGATCACAATTGCCAAGATTTGCGTGCATAATATTTACAACATGGGTCCTTCCTGAACTGGCGAGTACTGTCACTCGTTACGCTGACCGCTCGTCTAGCACTGGACTGGGGCGATTTGTGTAGTCTAAAAAAAACACAGCAATATATACAAGCCAGTAAACATGTCGCCATCTTTCTCAAAAACGCTGACTTGATGAGACTTTTATTTCATGACTTGATGTTTGTAAAGTATCCCAAGTCTCTCAATATCAAGATCTAATACCTCAACGGTCAAAATATTTGTACAGATTAGATATCAATTGAAAGTGTGTTAATTATTTACACAAATTCTGCTATTCAGTACTTAGTAATTTATTAGATAAACTATCTCTGAACTTAAACATTAAATGCATTTGTAAAATATTGAATTATTTGGCATGAAATCATTCTAACATTTAGTTCATTATGTTAGAATGTTGATCTAGTTGTCACATATTAGTATTAGAACCACTGTGACACAAAGTAAACTAGTAGTGATTTAGCAATCATGTAACTACTTCGTGCTAATGCACGAGGGGATGTTGGGTCTGTGACTGACCACAGGGTGATTTTAGTTAGTTGATTTTGGACTCCTGAGAGTAAGGAGCTATACAAGAGAGTGTGATATGTTATGATATTACTGCAAGTTGTGGACTAGATATATAGATATTTTTCACTTGGATTACGTGAAGCCTATTGTATATTTTCTATAGCTCTGTTTGCCAGCAAACTTATTTTATCTATCATGCAATAAACCTATATGTTGTCTGCAAAATGAGGACTTATTCAGTTTGTGATTGTTATTAACTGTTGTGCTATAGCTGTAGTCTTACGACGTAACAAGTAGTGCAGAAACTCAAGTAATAGGAAGTCATCCTCAATCAGGGCCGTAAATCATTATAAACACAACACATAAGTCATTTACATTGGTGGCCAGTTAGATGTGTATCTCGGACACACCGAAACCACGACATTCGCGTGTTAATAAAGGTGATATAGCAACATTTCCACTTAAGCCTGATATTTTAAATCGTAAACAGTGTAAAGTAAAGTTTACAAGTATTGAACTGACTGAAGGTTGTTGAACCATTCACTAGCCAGAGCCTGCACTTTGACTTGAACACACACTGACCTTCACACACCATTGTCATTGTTAGACACGGAAGTTATTTTGCTATTAAGGCATATAAGTTTCCTGCAAGGCAGGAGTGGGGTGGCACGCGTTTCTCGATATTCCCAGTGTCAGAGTTACCATTGGCTGCGGCGGTTTCCTCCACTAGCGCGCCAGGGAACGGGCTAGATAGAGCCTAGCTCGTGGACGCCAACCAGTCCGCCCGACGCAGCCCGCTAAGGCCGCGCCAGTCAGTCCAGTCTTTGCCCAAAGAGAGACCCGCGAATCAGCCGAGTCCCAGGAGAACCCGACCAACCCTCGAGTTGGTGTCCAGCGCTATCCGCTTTTCGGAGAACCCGTTAGGTCTCTTACTCACCGTTGCCCCGGGGCCCCACAGGGGGGGGGGGGCTGGACATAACCCCTTTGATTTCCTTTTACACTTGCCGGCTGCTCTTCCATCAGCGGCAAGCAACCAATACTCTTAGTCACTCCTTATAACGGAATGTTCACCCGACAACCACGATGAGGTGGTACTGGAATTGCCGAGTGCTATTAAGGCAGTAAATTCAAGAAACTGAAAATTTCTTCTACAACCATATTTATTGAATAATTTACTTTGTCATTGACCAATTTTTTGGGACTTTACATCTGTACAACAAGGTTAATGCTTCATTCTACATTTAAGACCTGTGGGCAGATTATCCTACAGAGTATTTACAAAGGCAACCCTGAAACATTGGTGTGGGTGAAACTGAAGTGAAACCGAAACTGAAGTCGACCCTGAGACTACATTGCGTGGGTGAAAATAGAAGAGCAACCCCAGAAGTACAGCAACCTGGTTTGTGCTTGTCAACTCTGATGTCATACAAGTCGTCGGTCAGCGAGGTGTACGTCATTTGACTCACCTATCAATATATTTGTTCACTGTAATTTAACAGTAACAAATAGTGGTATACTTTGGAGGATAATACCACTATATTATTCCAAGCTATCATTTAGCTGCATTTATCTAAATTTCCATGGCAAGATCCTAAGAACTGACTACTCTCAGCTACTACCACCGATGAAGCTGCTACATATGACCATTCTACTCAGATGCCTATTTTTATTTAAATTATTTCAGTAACTGTGAATTACCTATTTGTCAGTAATGTCAGTAAATTACTTTGGATTACCTGTTGGACTTATGTTATGAGTAAACGTCAAAGGTAAAATATGCTATTGAATCGAATCACGGGATTACTTTACTACTAGCTACATCCTTCAGTTGGCGTGCACTTTCCTTTGGATTATTTAAAGTTCTCATGCTAATGGATTATTATTGAACTACTTGAGAAATCTACATTAGGGAACTGGACTGACTACACTGCACTACAAGAGAGTCTGTAAGTTATAATTAAGAATTGAACCTATGAATCCATTATGTATTAAAGGACATTTAATTTTTTCTGTAGTATAAGTAATACGTTGGTAAAGTAATTGAAGTTGACTATTAAGGGTAGTCATTTTGGATAAACTATAATAAAGCTTTTCATTTTATTTCATTGTCAACAAGGGCGGTTGGAGTGGGACTATCATAACTTCATCTGATAGGGATCTGTAGGGATCTTTCTCTCTGCTCTCCTAGTCCTAATAAGGTCCAAGTAGACCATCCTTGTTGGTAGGGACTACTAGATCATTTAGATTTTTTTTTGTTTAGCTGTATAGTTCTGTTTGTATAATCGTAATGTAATTTCTATTCATATTCTTTTTGTTGTTTGTGTAAAGTCCTGCATTCCCATATTTGTGACCCTCCTGTCCTATTTCTTCTTTTTATTGATTTATTTTAAAGCAGACTGTGTCGTTATATATATTGTTTCTGTGTTTGTCTTTTCTATACATTGTATATATATATATTTCTTCCTTTTATAAATTTAATTTTTTTTTACTATCATATTCTGGCATAATAATAGCCATGCATAACTCGATTTGTTGCATGCCATGCATAACTTGATTTGTTGATATTGAGCTCAATCTATTAAGAAACTGAGCTAAATTATTTATAACTGATCTTGATCTATATACACAATTGATCGAATATATTTCATTACAAGTCATTTCATTGAACTTATCATTGTTTGTAAAACATATTGTAAGATAATTCACACACATTTTCTAGTGTGATAACTGTAACATACTACACTTTTTTCTTAAAGTATATATATCCTAAAGTATCAAACATGTCCTCATATGACAAAATCCTCGAACTTGTTAAAAGTCATGGAATTAGAGGGTGATGAAAAGAAGGAGTTCATAAAAAAGGAATTAGAAAAGGCAGAAAAGAAAGAAAGAGAAATTGCCGATAGGGAAGAAAGAGCTGCTGAAAGAGAAATCAAAGAATTAGAAACCAAACAAAGTCAGGACAAAGTAGAATTAGCCAAATTAGAGGCAGCCAAAATTAATTCCAACATTTCGACTCAGCAAACAACTAGCAAGTCATTCATGTCAAAATTCCATAAGTTTAACATTAAAGATGAGACATTGGAAAACTACCTAGTTCAATTTGAACACATAGCATCTACCTACAATTTAAATAACGAAGATATGGCCAAACACCTCTTAGCCAATCTATCTGGTGAACCACTAAACATTATTAGCACTCTGACAGTAGACCAAAAGAAAGACTATGCTTCAGTCAAAAATAGACTTTTAGAACACTTCGGGAAAAGTGAGGATCATTATAGGAAGCTTTTCAAAAGCATTAAATTAAACAAAGATGGTGACTTTAACAGAATAATCTTTGACATGAAAGCCAACATGTTAAAATGGTTAGAATTAGCCAAATGCGACCTAAAAGATCCTATTCAAATTTTAGATATGATATGATAGACAATGTCCTCAGTAACTTAACAGACCTAGTATTCACTTTCCTAAAAGAAAAAAAAATTAAGCCAGAAACTGAGCTCATCACTAACCTAAATCTTTTTAAGGATAGCCATCCAGGACATACTATTGATAAGAGGGATCAATTAATAGCCACTGCAATAACCCAAAACAATAATTGTGACAAATTCAGATTCTCAAACCTGCTTTAATTGTGGTAAGATAGGGCATGTCAATAGCCAATGCAGAACACCCAGAACTAACAACAACTTCAGGTACGGAAACTACACAAATTATCACAACCCTAGTAACTACAATCATTACAGCAATAACAACAATAGCAGATATAGATCAAACCAAAGTGCAAGCCCTAGAGAAAGAAGAAGCCTTAGAAACAACAACTTTCAGTATAACCATAGTAACAATAGACAGTCAGGAAGAGATACATATAACTACCATACAAATAGCAACTCAAATAGTTACAACAGAAACAGAAATAATAGACTAAATAATGGCAACAACACCAATGCCCATAGAGAAGAGAATGTGGCATACATGCAGTCAGACAAGTCCAAAATAAATATATTCCCTTCCTATGTGAACTCCATAGAAGTAAGAACTATGAGAGACACTGGAGCGACAGCCACTATAGTTAGGTCCGAATTAGTAAAACCTGAGCAGTTCTTAGAAGACACAGTCAAAGTTACCTATGCAAACATTCAAAAGTCTGATATTTGCAAAACAGCAAAAGTGTGGGTCGAATCTCCCTGGATTTCAGGTGAAATTGAAGTAATAGTGATGGACACCCCTGCTCAAGACCTAATCATAGGAAATAATGATGGTGTACAAGACATAACTGTAAATGAAGTAATGTATTGGGTGGAAAATAAAAAGAAAAACCATCTACTAGAACATGAAGCACTAATGGTACAAACAAGATCACATAGAAACATCATACCAGAGATAGAATGTCCAACAGTTTTATTCAATGAAATAGGTGTAAGAGAGGAGCTAATTACCATGCAGAAAGCAGACCCCCACAATAAAAGAACTATTGGATAAAGATTACAATAAAATTAACTTAAATAATCATCACATACTGATTAATGATCTGGCCGTTAGGTGTAGTAATAGGAAAGCAAATGATACCAGGCTGCAAATCACAATACCTGAAGTGCTAAAAGCAAAAATTCTTAAGATGGCACATGATGACCCTACATCAGGTCATCTAGGAAAGAAAAAGACATACAACAAGATAACTAAGAAATTTTTCTGGCCCAAAATGGGAAAACAAATAAAAATTATATAGATAGCTGCTCAGAATGTGCCAAACAAAAAACAATAAATAGAGCACCCCTAGAAAAATCTGATAAATCATACCACTTTTGGGACAAAATTGCCATAGATATAATGGGGCCATTAAACACCAGCAATAAAGGGAATAAATACATTCTAGGTATAATTGACATGTCCACTAGATGGGCAGAAGACATAAAGACATAACATCAGAAGACATATGTAACTCACTAAGAACACTATTTCTTAAATTCGGTTTCCCCAACAAGCTGCTCTCAGACAATGCCTCTAATTTTAAATCACATCTTAACAAGGCATTTGCAGAAATGACCAATATACACTTGGTTCATAGCACAGCTTATTCACCAGAATCGAATGGAGTCATAGAGAGGTGGAACAAAACTATCAAACAGATTATTTATAAACTGGAGAAAGAATCAATGAGAACATGGGATAAGACCTTACACTATGCCATCTTTGCATATAATACCCGCATACATGATACCACTAGATTTAGTCCATATGAACTAGTGTTCAATAGAAAACCCAAAGGCCCCCTAGAACTATGGGCTGACAATATGTTGAATCTAGCTAAATTTGAAGAGTATCATCCCTGGATAACCCAAACTAAACAGCAACTAATGCAACATTAACTGTGAAATCAATATGGATAAGAATTTAAAAAGACACAGAAATCTAAAAATAAGAACAGAAAATTAAGAACACTCAGTGTAGGAGATCAAGTCTATGTAAAAATTGAGAATAAGTACAGTAGGGATAAAAATGAAGGGCCATACAAAGTTATAGACAGGGTCAACAATAAAGTATACATAGTAGACAAAGATGAAAGAGAATGTAAACTCAGTATAGATAAACTAATTAAATTTGAGAATAGGAAAGTAACTGATACACAAGTAATTACAACAGAGCCAGAAAGTAAAAGCAACATACAAGAACACCTAGTTAACACTATAACCACTACATGTAATAATACCTCAAGCATTGAAACCAATAAATTAGAAAATTTAGTTGTAAAATACAGTAATGTCATCACTCAAAAATTAGGATGCACTGATCTTATTGAACACACAATAAAACTAAATAGAACTTACCAACTAAGACAAAAGCATACAGTATTCCAAAAGCGTATGAAGCACTAGTAAGAGAAGAAATGAGTAACCTAATCAGAGAAGGCAAAATAGAAAGATCAGAAATCTGTTCTAAATGCATCACCTATGGTGATTGTAAAAACAAAAAAGATATGGGAGTCAGAATTTGTTGTGACTACAGGGAAGTAAACAAATGCACAATCGTTGGCCCAGAACCCCTTCCTGACACAGATAGTATACTTACTACCATAAGCAAAGCCTCCCTATTTACTACAATGGATCTGAACAGAGGCTTCTGGCAGATCAAAATGGAAATTACATCTAAAAAGTATGCTGCCTTCAAATGCACCTTGCCAGGCCTAGAAGGAATTTATGTCTGGAACGTTATGCCATTTGGCTTAATCAATAGTACTGCCACCTTCCAAAAATGTATGTCCAAATTATTAAAAGGTTTAAACAATGTAATGTCATATGTAGATGATATCTGCATCTTTACTACCACAGAAGAAGAACATCTCCATACATTAGAACAGATATTCTCAAGATTAAAAGATCACAACATGACTTTAGCTCCTAAGAAACTAAACTTAGCAAAGAATGAAATTCAATTTCTAGGATACTGCATAACTTATGACAAAATAACACCCACCTATACAAACATAACCAAAATCAAAAACATCAAAGAGCCTAGAACAAAAAAAGATATTAGATCACTATTAGGTCTCTGTAACTTCTACAGAAAATTCATACCAAACTATGCCCAGATGATCCAACCCTTGGTTGAGTTTACTAAAAAGAAACATGCAAATGTAATCAGTATGGATGAAAAAAGTAGGAAAGCATTAAATAATCTAAAAGACATGTTCAATGAAAAACTAGAACTATCCAGTATTGATCCTACATCAGCTCCTTCTCTATACACAGATGCATCTAACAATGGCATCGGTGCATGTCTATTGCAACAAAGAGAATCATTTCATAAGCTACATTAGTAGGACACTATCTGACACAGAAAAAAAAAAATTCAGTAATTGAGAAGGAACTATTAGCCATTGTCTGGTCAGTAGTAAAGCTAAAGAACTATCTATTAGGCAGATATTTTACAATCAAATGTGACCACAAACCTCTACTAGCATTGAAAAGAAAAGATGGCCACTTATTTTGTCAGATTATAAATTTGAATTGCAGAGCATTCCAAGACATGAAAATGTATTAGCTGATTTTCTTTCAAGATATGTAGTGCATGAAAATGAAACAAGTGAGAATAATGATATTAAACATATTAGTCAGGAAATATTAACAGAATAGACAATTTCAAAATATACTCAGAAACATTTAGTTCTATTTAGCTAGGTCCATTTGACTTTATTTTTCCTATCATGTAACAAGGTCATGACATTTTTTGTCATACTTGTTTTGCTAGTACCATTTAATTGGGTCACCATGACATTTTTTCTTAATGCTATTGTACTATCATACTAATAATCAATTGTACATTATTTATTTACTATGCTTTATTGTCAAACTAGCCTTGTATATTATTATTGAAGGCACATAGGAATGTAAACAAGCAGATTAAAAACAACAGTGAACTATTTGAACTGTTGACCTCAATTGTTGAACTGTTGACCTGAATTTTTTTTTCTAAATAACTCACTGATGTAAGTATTGTTTTTTTTCTCCAATATAGTATTACAAGCACAACTGAACACTAGCATGTTCACAAACATGAGACTTCCATGTACTACTGTATTTTAAACACTTTATATTTATGTTATTAATAAGAGTCATATGTCACTATAATCTTTATGATGGTGACAAAACTTAGATTAATATTATGAATACTAAACACTATTGAGAAAATATTTGAGTAAATTCACTCAGTGAATTAATGGATACACATTGGAAATGTGATGTTATGCTATATATAGAATCACTATATGAATTGTTAACTTTTTCAATTTTTCTATTTACTTAACATGAAAATTTTTGCTCTCTAGTACCATTGTAAATAAAGGATTGAATCTCCAAAATGTATTGATTTTACTGGATGAAATCACACTTGTACAATGAGTGAAATCTAAATGTATATTTTGCAAGCATTTTGACACTTGGCACAATGTATTTGTTCGCAGCCAAACATTTTGAAACCATTGATATTTTGAATGAATGTAACTCAGATTATATTAGTACTCAGGATTGAACTATTAGTATTGGTGTGACATGATTAAGACATAAGATGATATGAGTAACTAAAATGAACTTAACACTCGTCATCATAAACAATCTAACTATTGTATATAAAGGTACATTGATGATAGTGATGATAGTGATGATACTATCATATAATATGTAATGTTGCCAAAGATTTTTTCAAAATCTTTTTCGGGGGAAGCCCGGGGCGTATGTCACACATTAGTTTTAGAACCACTGTGACACAAAGTAAACTAGTAGTGATTTAGCAATCATGTAACTACTTCGTGCTAATGCACGAGGGGATGTTGGGTCTGTGACTGACCACAGGGTGATTTTAGTTAGTTGATTTTGGACTCCTGAGAGTAAGGAGCTATACAAGAGAGTGTGATATGTTATGATATTACTGCAAGTTGTGGACTAGATATATAGATATTTTTCACTTGGATTACGTGAAGCCTATTGTATATTTTCTATAGCTCTGTTTGCCAGCAAACTTATTTTATCTATCATGCAATAAACCTATATGTTGTCTGCAAAATGAGGACTTATTCAGTTTGTGATTGTTATTAACTGTTGTGCTATAGCTGTAGTCTTACGACGTAACAAGTAGTGCAGAAACTCAAGTAATATGAAGTCATCCTCAATCAGGGCCATAAATCATTATTAACGCAACACACAAGTTATTTACACTAGTTTTAATGTTACCCAGATGTGCTAGCACTACACATCTGTAGCTCAATAATTTTACTCCTTATGGAATCTCTCATCATTTATAGATTTTGATCTATCAGTGGATAATATTTTCTCAAAATATCCTTTCACTAGGACAATATTTTTTTTGTAAATCTTAAATTCTCTGGAAAGTAATATTTCCAAGATTACTAAATTTACCATGTTTACATATATTTACATAGTTTTAATGTGAAACAGTTGTGTTTGTACAATATGACATCATTTTATCTTATGAGAACTTTACCTTCACCTATTCCTTAGTCTGTAGGACCGTTGGAGCACCACACAAGATTGGTCAACTGTCTTTTCTCTACATTACTCTGTCTTTTGCCTGAGATAGAACCTCTTTCAATGACAGGCTTGTCCATTCTTTTATGTTGTCTTCCCATAGCTTTCTCTGTCTCTTCTTCTTTTTTCTGGTACTGCTCCCTGAAGGAAAGTCTTTGCAAGCCCCAAAGACCTTGTACTTTGGACATAAGTCTCTGTTTTTTTTACACTAGTTAACAGGTCATGGTAGGGTCCAATCATGTCTCTAATCTCTTTGTTTTTTTTACACTTGTTAACAGGTCATCGTAGGGTCCAATCATGTGTATAATCTCTTTGTTTTTTTACACTAGTTAACAGGTCATGGTAGGGTCCAATCATGTCTCTAATCTCTTTGTTTTTTTTACACTTGTTAACAGGTCATCGTAGGGTCCAATCATGTCTATAATCTCTTTGTTTTTTTACACTAGTTAACAGGTCATTGTAGGGTCCAATCATGTCTCTAATCTCTTCACTTGTGGTGCAGTCTTTAAATGTGATATTCTTCTTCCTCCAATGCTTACAGAACCTTCATAGCTATCAAAAGCATCTTCCATTACCCTATCAATATATTGAAAACTGATGATGAGAGTAGGCAGCCTTGTCTTACTTCAACTGTGGTTTTAAACCAGTCTCCAAAGTTATTGTTGAAGTACACCGCACTGGTGGCTTCTTAGTAAAGGTTCTGATTTCCTTTTATTAGATTTTTATTTATGTTGTACTTTTCCATTGTCCACCAGAGTGCCCCATGCCATACTCTTTTGAAAGCTTTCTTGAAATCAACAAAGACATGGACAAGATTTTCTTTGTGTTGGAGGTATTTCTCACACAGAGTATTCTGAGGTTTAGGATTTGTTCTGTTGTTGCTGTGACCTTGTCTAAAACCTACTTGTTCTTCCGATATAATTTTGTCTGCTATTGGTTTTAGTCCGTTTAGTATAATTTTTAACAGGACTTTGCTGAGATGGCTTATGAGGCTGATGGTGCTGTAGTTTTGACACAGTTGTAAATTGTCTTTCTTTGGAAGGGTGATGATGAGTGATTGGGTCAAGGGCTTGGGCCATTCTCCTGACTGCCTGATCTTGTTGCTAATCTTAAAAAGTATGTCTATCATGTTTTCTATTCCAGCCTGTAAAGTTCACCAGGAATTTTGTCAACTTCGACTGATTTTTCCTTTTTCAGTGCTTTCACTGGTGATGCTACTTCCAAGCAAAGAATAGGATATTCATCAATATTGGATACTGCTGGGACATTTAGTAGCTCTGGATCTAAAGAGATTTCAAAGCTATACAACTCTCAACAGTACTGAGAAGATATGGGAACTTAAACTTTCATAAATCAACTTCTATGTTTAGGATATCTGTCATATTTTTCCTTCAGCTCATTTCACTCTAACATATTTTTTTGTAAATATTTAACTCCTTTGCAATGAATAAGTCTTGATAATTGACCTTATATATATATATATATATTAAAATATTTACATATACCATGATCAGACATGCTTACCACACAATGTTACTTTAGTAAAATAATATTTTATTTTCTTTATTTTAGTATGGAGACTTTAAATGAATGAATATATATATATAAATATATTGTTATAAACCTGGTGGTGACACAGATGGGGGTAGTGGTGTGAGTGTAGTCAGCCGACGCAAATCGCCCCAGGCCAGCGCTAGAAGAGCGGTCAACCATGACGAGTTACGACGGCCAGCCGAGTCGAGTGTCAACAGGACGGTTCGGGAAGGATCATCGTCGTGAACAGAGCTCAGGAGCGTCACGAGGAATGTAGTCATGAGATGAAGCTAGAAACGTCGAGCGATGTTCCGTCCGGTTCGAGAAGGCCAGTAGGGACCCTATATAAGAGCGGAGGTGTCGCAGTCAAGACGGTTCAGAAAGGAGGTTCACGACAGAAGGTCCACTACAGTCCGGTCGACTACAGCACAGTTCAGCGGTGTGGTTCTGTACGGAGCATTACGACGGTTCAGTGCGGAGTACTGTCAAGTACAGTTAAGACGACTGGCGTCTTGATCTTGGTCTGTGATCGAGTCCGACACAATGAGCCTAGTGTGTGAAGTCAGTCCTGAACTGTTGAACCCAGTGCAAGCCCAGAACGAGACGGAGAGGCCAGTGCAAGAGTTGATACGGCGGAACGGTGTTATCGGAGAGATATTTGTACAGTGTACGTGTTGCCAATTGTACAGTATTGGCTGTTATTTATTCAACTATTAAAGTGTTACGTTACTTTGGAGCCCTGAGTTGTCAAGTTTTTTTAAGTTGGTGGTGTATGGTGCAGTTTGCAGAGAGCCTGGATAGTGAGATTCGTAACTATATATATATACATACATATATATATATATATACATATATATATATATATATATACATACATATATATACATACATACATATTATTCAACTATTAAAGTGTTACGTTACTTTGGAGCCCTGAGTTGTCAAGTTTTTTTAAGTTGGTGGTGTATGGTGCAGTTTGCAGAGAGCCTGGATAGTGAGATTCGTAACTATATATATATACATACATATATATATATATACATACATATATATATATATATACATACATATATATACATACATACATATATAGACATACATACATACATATATACACATACATACATACATATATACACATACATACATACATATATACATATATTATGCATATATATACACATATATATACACATATATATACATATATTATGCATATATATACACATATATACATATACATATATATATACACATATATATTAGGGGTGCACCGGATAGTACTTTTTGATATCCGGCCAGAGCCGGATATGACCGGATAGTAAAATTTGATATTCGGCCGGTGCCGGAGCCGAATGCCTAAGTGTTTTGTAAATAGCTTGTATTGCTGAGCATTTTACGAAACTGTTAAATAACATACCCATATTTGTTGGTATTATTTTTTTCCTTTTATATACCTTATTGTTTTAAACTCTGCTTCTGGTTCTGGCTTCAAGGGCTTAATACTGATAGCTTTTAGTTAATAGTTGGAATCTGAAGCGTAGTAGGTCATATATTTATTAATCCATTTGCGGCAAATGATATTTTATTAACAGCAGGAACATCTATTATACCTACTCATAACCTGAGCCTTAAATGTTGCGAACCATAGATTTAATTGTAGTCTGTAGGCCTATTATTGTTATCAATGTTTAGATCTACTGTTATATAGATCTAAGCGAATTAGGAAAACCAACTATAAAAGAAACAAAATCACCCACACCCTCCCTACCAAAAAAACAACAACATAAATAGACTTTGTGTTCGACTGATTGTAACAACCTGGTCAGATAGACGCAGTGAGCCTACACATGTAGTCCTAGAGTAGTGTGTATAGTTGATGGTGTTGACCTTAACGCGTTTTTTTTCCTTGGGCATACGCAATAGTGTTTAGTGTGCAGACGAAAAAAGATAACACATTGGCATGATCAGTCAAGCATATAGATAAATTATCTCTGTACCTTAGTTACAGAGGTCAAGTGTTTCTTTACATTCCAGCATATTTTTCTTTGTTTGCTAGATCTAATTGTGGTGTTTAGATCAATTCATTTTATGCGATGTTAAATTTAATTGTAAGGTTTTCCTTTATATATTAAGTCAATAGAATTAAACAATGAAATTAGTTTTCTTTCTAAAGGTTTTAATACAAGGGGAAAAATACATACTTGCACACATGTACATATTTGTTTTATTTTATTGTGCAACGAACGTGTGTTCAGCGCCCTAAATGACATTTCTCTCCAAGTAAACAAACTTAGTGTCACCATCTAGTGACCTCTAGACAGTCTCAATATGTCTTAACAATTTGCGTTAATCCATTCTGGCTTAAGAATGGTCAATGTCTATATTCTCTATCAATACATTGTCATGGATTAAACAAATAAGAAGTTGGGGGTGTTCAGTCTCTTGAGCCCTCCCTTTAAAGATACCCTTGGTCAGTGTCTGTTTGGCTTGTAGTCCTGACTCATACGTGAGACTTAACTCAAAGTAAACAAACTTATTACCCATCCAATAGTATAAAAGGTGTGGTTTGTGGTCCAGACCCTTGATTGACAACCTATCTCATAATAAACTAACTCATACCAAATTAACCTTATAGAGATTTGGCTTGTAGTCCCGCCTCTAATAAAAATTCTAATCCAAGTAAACAAACTCAGTTCCCTCATAAGATGTGACCTCTAGACAGTGTCGACACGTTGACATCTGGCTTAATGTGGTCAGCTGCCTATTTATGAACTCAATGTCATGGACTAAACAAACAAAAGGAGGTGGGGGTAGCTCATCTCTACCTCTGGAGATATACCCGCACACCTAGACAGATTATCAGCATGACGTAGTTAAGGAATATGATGTTTACTAGACCACTCAAAGGTCAAGACAAGCCAGTGTGCCAGACATCGCTGCTACGTATGTAATACGAATTTATAATGTAAAGTCTAGTCCCCCCCCCCCCAATAACAAACCTAGTTCCCTCGTGTGACCTCTAGAGAGTGCTTACGTCCATCGTATCTGACTTGGGGTCACCTGTCAATCAATGAACTCAATGTGATGGGCTAAACAAATAAAAGGGGGAGGGAGTTGTTCATCTAGAAATATACCTGGTTACCTTAGAGATGTGGCTCTTGTAGTCCAACCCCCCCCCCCCCCCCAATAAAGATTAACTACTAAGTAAACAAACTCAGTTCCCTCGAAAGGTGTGACCACTAGAGAGTGTCTATACGCTGACATTAAACCTACGTCCATCGTATTTAACTTGTGGTTACCTGCCTATAAAAAACTCAATGTGATGGACTAAACAAATAAAAGGGGGTGGGAGTTGTTCATCTCTACCTCTGGAGATATACCCGCACAGCTAGACAGACGTCTGGTCAGCATGACGTAGTCAAGGAATGTAACATTTTAACATGTTAACTAACTTACTCAAAGGTCAAGACAAATTGAAAAAAGTGCCAGCCATTGCATCTCTGTATGTAAAGCGCATTTATGATGTAAAGTTTCATCTCTATTTATATTAAGTTATTAACTTTATAATAAACGATGTTTGGTGCATATTTATAATGGCTCTATTTTTAAGCACATTATTTTGTTTTCATATAAACATTAATACATTCTATAACAGACAGTAATGGAACGAGGTCCACTTTATGCATATTAAATAGGTGTATTTTTACTATCCGGTTTACTATCCGGTAGTGATATCCGACCGGAGCCGGATAGCACCGGATAGTAAAAAATGCCGGATATTCGCCAGAAGCCGGAGGGACTATCCGGTGCACCCCTAATATATATACACATATATATACATATACATATTTATGATGTCAGGATTCCTTTACTGTTACCCCTTCCCCTTTCTTGTACTCTATTTTAGTATTATTGACATTACAATTCAGTTTGACTAGTGGACAAGTACTTCATAAAGAAATTATTTTGTTATCCCCCCTGATAACAGCCCATGTTTTCTCCTTTTATAGCTGTCCCCACTATTTTAACATTGTTTTCATCATTACTATATTTATGTTTAATATTGAATTGCAGATGCATTAGTGTCCACTAATAATGACCAATTATTCAATTAATTAATGGCAATTAATTATATATTGATAACAGCAAGGGAAATTAATCCTTCAGTATTCACAGATACTGCTAAATATAATTAAATAATTGAAAACACACATTCTCAGATCAAATTGAATTTTAAACAACTATTTATTGTACCTAACAAAGCATGGATAGCTGCCTGGTTATGCGGGTTGTGCGCTGAACTGTTGTTCTGACTTACGATGGTCCCAGGTTCAAACCCTGCCCACTCCCATCCCCCGTTGTCCTGTAGGAAGTAAATTATCTTCAACTCTGAAGGAACATCAGAAACATGTAAAACGTTTTACAAACATATGTGAATCAATAAAAAAAATTAATCAATTGGCCGATTAATTAATTTGTTTGATATAAAATTAGGGAAATAATTTCTACATTACTGAGAGATATAAGTGTAAGTGTGGAATTTTTTCCCTAAGATAAGCTTTGTTTTCTAAAGGATTTTAAAAAATATTTTGCTTGTTTTCTGCTTATTGCTACAGCCCATTTCAATGCTTAAAGTAAATAAGCAATTTCTGCCATATTTTCAGAGATAAATAGTTTATTTCATATGATCAGAAGACTTTAACAAATCTAACAAGAACAAAGACTGACTTGAAGATCAGATGACTTAACCAAATGAGTTGGTAAGGATATAGACTGAAGACCAGGGAAGCAATAATATTGCACCCCCCCCCCCTTCATCCAAAATTTTTCAATGCTTCTTCTTAGAAGTAATAAGCAACTATCTTTCAACAGCCCCAATGGGCTCCTTTAAGCCATAGGCCCCGCCTAAATGAGCCCCCTTGTGCCCTGGCTGCTATGTCATGGCAGATAGGGTGACCAGAAAATAGAGGCAAACTGTGTGGAAGAGAGGAGAAAAGGAGAAGTACAAGTTGACTTACATTTTCTGAAATAGCTTCAGCTGTTAAATGAATTATTCCGTTGGTAGTTTCTATATTACTTTCAACTACTGCAATTTCATTGACAAATATCTGGAAATTAACAAATGTGATATGAAATATACTGTACTATTATTTATATGACACAGGGCCATAGCTAGGAATTTTCCATCGTCTGGGGGGGGGGGGGGGGGGGGGCTTGACCTGCATTTTGCGCAATATTAAGTATTTAATGTAAAAAACACTCATGTGGGGGCCTGGGGGGATTTTCAAATTCTCCCCCCTCCTCCCTAGCTACGCCACTGATATGACATCATTCTGGAAGATCATTGTAAGTAAGTCTAGCAAATGATGCAGTTGATAAAAGTTTTTAAAATAATTTGTAACAATAGTAAGGTGAGTATAATTCACAATGTTATATCTAGAACATCAAAAATAAGTAGTGACATTTGACAACATTGTAACACAATCTCTGAGATGTAAGATTTAGTGATATTTCAATAAAGTTTCAAGGTTGTTATTGTCTCAAGTGTTGGTGGGGATAAGCTTCCATTGCCTATAAAGCATTCATAGATTATTTCCATCTCAAATATTCTATGAAAACAAAGTTTATAAGTCATATTAATATTTTAGGAGTCCAACTTGAGGAATCTCAAGAGAGTTCAGCCTTTTAACAATAAAATAATATAAAATATAAAAAAATATAACAATCAAATTTCTTCTAGACATGAAGTTTAAAAAAAATTTTTTTTTAGAATGAAGTGATTTTTGGTTAATTCTGTAGCTTAAGTTATTATTTAATAAAGCACTTCTGCTGAGTGTCAATCACAATTACCTGCCCATTTTCCTGTAAAGTGATGTTGATAAATTTACCACTTTCTGATTTAAATGAGTCATCCTTGTTGACCACATTGCTGTCTTTGGTCTTATCTGATGAGAGTCTTATGTACTGACCAATTATTACAAGGTCGAGTAGCTCCAGCCTATCCCAGGTCTGAACAGAGAAAATGCAACTGTTGTAGTGACATAATTTTAGTGACATAATTTAGTAATATAATAGTATGGGGGCAAAAAAATAGCTTCATCTGAAATTTCTTGGCATGTTGGTAGATTAAAAACATTATGCGTGTTAGCTAGTAAAAAGAATTAACAGAAGACCCTACTTTGATACTGCTTAGGACAAGACGTTTCTCATCACCGTAGGCTGAGCCCCATTTGTAAATTAAAATTTGAAGTTAAAAAGCAGACGGTATTTCCTCCTTTGGTTCCTGTTGGTAATGTTTGATATAATAGCTAAACTCAACACAATTAGAACTCACGACAAACTTTGTCATCAACATCATTATAAGCAAAGAACAATGTTTACATTAAGTTAGTTTGAATAAAAAAAAGAGAAATCATTTTTTTTTATTTGAGTAAAAAGATAAATGTGCAAATACATTTTTTTAAAGAGCTTGATTCTCGTTCAACAGATAAAAAAAAAGGCAAGAAAAAAATGGGCCCATCATTTAAACATAAACGTTGGCATGGTGGCTGAGCGGTAAAGCGATTGGCTTCCGAACCGGGGACCGGGTTCAAATCCTGGTGAAGACTGCGATTTTTATTTTCAGGATCTTCAGGTGCCTCTTCAGAGTCCACCCAGCTCTAAAAGGTACCTAACATTAGTTGGGGAAAAGTAAAAACGGTTGGTTGTTTTGCTGGCCACATGACACCCTCATTAACCGTAGGCCACAGAAACAGATGACCTTTACATCATCTGCCCTATTAGACTACAAGGTCTGAAAAAATGTATTTAAACATAAACACAAAATAAATATTTTTAATAGAAATAATGTGTAGCTTGAGGGAAAGAAAAAAAATGATTACCTCACTAACTGGAGCAAACAATGTCACATTTTGTATTTTTGATAATCTTTCTTTGCCATTATTAGACTTAACCTGGCCAGTAACAACAAAAACATTTTACAACAAATACTTAAAAAAAAAAAAAAGCTTGTAGTGTAATTCTATCAATTAGTTTGGTTCAGTCATATGATTGAATGTATGATTTAGCTAGACATATAAATCTGTGTGATAGAAATATATTTAGCAATTTTTGCTTAGCTTTTAACTTCCTTAATGTGCTATGATCCTATGTCTGGACCAGTTGTGAAAGTTAGAGGGACGAATGTGGTATTTTGGTGAATGTTTACATGATCGTTATTTAAATGCATAAAAAAATGTTCACTCAGGTCTCAAGATTCCTCAAAGGGACTAATTCAATTTATACCACTACATAACTATGATTTATTTCCCTTGCTAATTAACTAATTGTTTGATTTTTTTTATGGATTCTTGTGTTGTTAGGTAAAAGAAATAATTGTGCAAATCTTCAGCTTAATCTGAGATTGGGTGTGGGAGAAATAATGTGTACAAACTTTTTACCAGAAAGATGCTATTTTAGAATAGTTTTGTATTTCTCAAACTGTCAGATTTTCATAATTTATTTTGCATTGTAAGGACAACTTTAACACAGTATGCAATTAAAGTGATATGCCTACATTTACAGATCAATTCATTTATGCAAAAATACCTATGAACCAACACATATTTTAAGTTGCATTCAATATGTTATGGCATTGTAATCAGTGACACTTAACAAAAAAGTATTAATTATATTTTCCCAATTTTAACAGCAGTCTATGGCAATTTTTTTATTATTTGTGTCATTAAAAAAAAGTGGAAATATATACCTTATTATTTAGCCAGTTATTGAAATTACTTAGTCCAGGTATTCTTGTAACAGCATCTATTATATCTTTATTACATATTGTTCCATTGCCCACATACCCATCATTACAAGTACAGACATGACCTGGTACAAAACAATATTAACATGTAAAACGAGAAGACAGCGCAAAATTAAGTAAGTAAATATATGGATTAAATTTACAAATCAAAGAGAATCTACTAGAATACAGATATATCCAAAGATGATTCTGCTACAATGAATGCAAATATATCCAAAGAAGATTCTACTAAAATGAATACAAATATTTCCATTGCTTGAAAAATACAGAAATTTCAGTTTTAATAACTTGTTTTTTGAAAATCATGATATCTTTCAAATATATTAGGAAATCTTTTAATTATTGGCTATAAAATACTCAGAAAGACAAAATGATAAAGACACATTTCTTATTCCATTTGCTAGGGCTAATTTGCATTAGTGCTCCTTCTTCCATAGTGCTATTAGAGCATGGAATGGGTTGCTGGAATCAACCAGGAAAACCAAAAAATGGTAGATTTTAAGTCATCAATTAACATGCATGACTAGACTGACACATAGACAAAAGAAAAGTAATGTCTCTAATTTAAAAGATAAGATAAGATTGGCTAACTTTAGTGAATGGCAGGGTTGCATGAACTTCTTAGCCCTAACTATGGGGATTAAGTTTGACTCCTAATGGAGAATAGGAATTTTTAATTCAACATTTCACTTGATCTGAGCTTTGTTTCAGAGTACCTAAATGCAGCACAGAAACTAATTCCCAGTTATCTCTTATTTCAGATGTCTAAACATGAAATTGGAGTACAGATAGTAAGTTCTAGGACTTACCAATCATGCTAAAGATGTGATAAATAAATTTCATATAGTTTTTTAAAAGTAATACAAACAGTAATGAAAGAAATATTAGAATTACTTTCCTTCAATGTTTTTCATTCTTTCTTTTTTTCAACTGGAACTGGACAATATTTCAAGATTTAAAATCAACAACCTTTTTGTTTCAATAGTAGTTAGGATCTATTTACAAAGGTTTTATTAATGGTCATGAGGTATGCAGTTTAGACTCTCATCACAATGGTTGGAACCCTGCCAACTGTCATCCCTACCCCCTGCCATCCTACAGGAGGTTTAGGTTAGGATTTAATAATCTTCATTTCTAAGGGAGTGCCCAAAACAAAAGACTATCCAAATCAATGGCCTATCAAACATTTCCTATTTTACATGAGTCAAAAGTTAGACAAGTCTAAACTAATACATGAGAGTCAAACATTAGACAAGTCTAAACTAATACATAAGAGTCAAAAGTTAGACAAGTCTAAACTAATACATGAGAGTCAAACATTAGACAAGTCTAAACTAATACATGAGAGTCAAACATTAGACAAGTCTAAACTAATACATAAGAGTCAAAAGTTAGACAAATCTAATCTAATACATAAGAGTCAAAAGATAGACAAGTCTAAACTAATACAAAGTAAAAGTTCCTACCGCCTGTGATGTCAGAGTCAGTACATTTACCTCGGTCTCTATCACATCCCCCATTGTTGATCAGACATGATCTTGTACACCAAGTTCCATTACCATAGTAACCTGTGTTGCAAACACAACTCATAACTCCCACAGAGTCCTGACAATGAATAGCAAGTGTGATGGCTAAATTAAAAAACTTCATTGAATATATCAAAGAGATTACTTAAGTAGAGTAGTGAGACCAATATTTGAACAATTAAAACCTTTGAAGTAATATTCTAGTAAATGGACTTTTAAAATCTAAAGCCAACACTAAACTCCAATAGAGAGGGCTTATTTTTGTTTGTTTGTTTACTTCTCCATAACAATACTACTCTAGTCCTACTAGAGGATGTTACAGATTGATCTTTGGTTACTACATCTCTCTGGTCACTACATCTCTCTGGTCACTTCATCCCCATGACTATCTCCCTGTGTCTTATTATCCCCTGAGAATATATCCAATTCAATACATTTTTATGTCATTGTGTAATGGTGCCAGTTAAGACTTTTGACTTCAAGCAACCATTTAATGTGATAACTAAAATTTAGCATAGTGGTAATCTACAAGAAATAATTAGAACAATTAAACTTTATGCTGACAAAAATATAAAATTGATGGGTTAAGGGTTTGACATTTTCTAGCCTGTCGATGGCAGACGTAGCTTTGCAGAGAAATCCATCAATATATGTAAGAAATAACACTCGAGATATATTGTGATGTGTTTTTAGTTAATATGGTTCTGTTTATCTAGAAGATGTCAACATTATCCTGCACATATAGCATCAAAGATTTATTTATCTTCTCACCAAACTGCGATGAACTGAGAAAGAGGATTATGATATATTCTTTGGACTGCATTATTATCAAAAACTTAAGAGAGATAAGATAAGGACAATTAGAAGAATCATGACAATTCCACTAATAACATAGCGCCTTAGGATTTTCTTTTCCTTTATCTTCATTAGTGATTCATTCTTTTTTTCATCAGTCTTGATTTTGTCACCATGAATTTGGGTGCATCAATTTTAACTTTGAGATAATTTTCTATTTATTCCAATCTACGCTGAATTCACCCAACCTCTGGAGCAAACTCATTCACCTAAATAAGATTTTTTTAAAACCCTCTTGAGACATGTAAGTGGCATATGACCAACATTGGTATCTGTGTATATATGTCTATTCATTTTTTTCCATATTTGCTCAAGCTGGTAATTTTGTTTATTGCTATTCCTTTTAGCTAGTTAACACACAGATATAATTCCTATTACATACATACACAAATACTGTTCAAAAGTTTTCTAATTTAAATTTCTTAGATACGATACTGCTAAATGTCACATGTTTATTCATTTCATTTATGTCAACTTCAGGGTTTCTTTATTTGGTTTGTTTCACATCAACACTAAACATTTACATGTGCCCACACACACAAACTAAAAAGCCTCTTGCATTAAGCATTAATTCCTTTAAAAATTCATTTACATTTCAAACTCACTACTTTTAAGAACTAACATTAAAACTCCACTTTGTACAAGAACCCACTTACATTAAATCACATATTATAAGCCCAATTACATTAAATAACCCACATTATAAACCCACTTACATTAAAGACACATTGTGCTTGTTGATGACATTTGCCAGCCAGTGGGGTGTCACAGGGAGAGCTACACTTATAGCCATCACCAATGTAGCCTGGACGGCATCGACAACTAGGACCAGACTTGGTGATAGTACACTCAGCATTCTGGCTGCAGTTACCATTCATATAGCTACAGTTAGCTATGCTCATGGCTGTGAATTGTAATGTCATCCTTTACAGATCATATTTTATTTATTTTAAATTAACTAAAAATGTAAACAAACACTTTTTCTGCGTCCAATTAAAACAAGCATAATAAGGGTAAAACATAATGCTTGAGGAATCTTGTCTTACAACGGTGCATAACAAAAACACTACAAAGATGGCAAAAGAAATGCACATTTATATCTCAATTTTACAAGTGTTTGCATTTAAAATTTGGCTTTTATTCTATAATTTAATTGCCATGGAAACATAAGAGTTCTTGTGCCTGCTTGTTTTTATCATCAGTGACTTGTATGTTCTCTGTGATAGTAAAATGTTGAGACTTTTAATTGAAAATTTTTTTTGGTTAAAATCTCTTTTGCTTTCTTAATATTTTTCTCCATAAGGTGTTTGTTGCCATTTTTAAAATTATTTTTAACGTTCAGGTTGCCAAACCAGAGAAAGATGTTGAAACCATAAAATACTGCAGAAGTGAGCTATGTAAAACATTGACAAGACTTATTTTTTTTGGTAACACTAAAATAGAACATCTTTTGTAGTTTTTGTTCTATTTGTAGCTTATTTAATAGATCTAGTGATGCAGAATGAAATCATAAGGCCAAGGTTTTTTAGGGCATTATATCGCAAATAAAACAAGTGTTCTTTCTTTTAACAAGACAAGCTTAACATGCATCACTTTAGACTCTCAGTAACAATATAAAATGATGTCTGTGAGTAGTTTTATATAGAAAGCTTGAGACACTATTTGGGCTGAGTGAGAACACATAAAATATGTTATCAAACCATTTTTCTTAATATGTGCTCACTTGAAAGATTGGATTACTCACAATCGGTACAAAAAGGTGGTGTCATATTGGCTTGCAAACACTGACCACAGTTCTGACCAACATAGCCAATATCACAGCTGCAGTGTCCATCTCCAGTAATACCATCAGAGCACACACCATGCCCATTGCAAGGTGTCTCAGGACCTCCTGGACACGCTGAGTCACAGAGACAACTACAGTTTTTAAATGTTCAAAAAACAACAAAAAACTTAACATTCAATACAACAGTCTTTTCCAACCTTTTTTTTTTTACAAAGCTTATATCAACACAATCTCTCTGTCTGTCTGGTAAAAAGTTTGTACACGTTATTTCTCCAACACCCAATCTCAGATTTTAAGCTGAAATTTTGCATAATTATTTCTTTCACCTGACAACACAAGAATCCATAAAAAAAAATTACCAATCTGTTCATTAACTATTGGTGACTAATTCTGTATGCTATCTTGAACAATAGAATGAAATTGTACTTGACTGAGGTGGTGGTATAATAAGTTGGTATAAGCTGAATTAATCCCCTTTATAGGTCACCACTTTAAAGTAAGTTTGAAACAAACTAGTTACAATCTTCTATTTTCATACACATCTCACTAGCACAGTGGTTAGTTAGTCTTGAGTTCGAATTCAGGTCGTTCCATTTTTTTTTATGTAAAAGCTTTTGAAAAAGGATTACTGTAAAATTCACCCAGATATCCTTTTTTTCCCCCCACTCATTTTCTCAACTGGTCCAGACAAGTGATAGGATCATAGCGTAGTGAGAAAGCTAATGCTAAACAAAAACAATTGGTAAAAATATTTTTAATCACAAAAATTTATTATTGTTGGTCTAAATTTTTAAAGTATTTTTTTCAAGTTTTTAAAATTTCAAGCACAAAACCACTATGGCCACCAGATTAATTAGGATGTCTCCCTTTGCCCTAGATCCCATAACAGTTTCCCATACGTATTTTTGTATGAACTACTTCAGGTTTGAATGTTTATAATTGAATACTGAACATGAGCAAATTAACAATGCGATTGAATAATGATGTGGGAAAAACAAATTACCATCACAACTGGCTCCATAGTAGCCATCACAACACTGCAAAATCTGAAAAAAATTATTTATTCATTAGGATATTTGTATTGGAGTTTTATATAATCAATATAGCCAATAGTGTTTTAAAATATATTTTTTTTAATTGTAAAGAAATCTTTAATTGTACAAAATGATTATCAAAATGATTATCTTAACATAAGTTCACATTAGCTTTATTTCGAGACAGCTTTTTTCAAAGTCTATAGCCTTAGATGTCAGTTAATAATCAAAAGTGATTAACTATGGATGGTCAATAAGACACAATTCAGTACAAAGGATAAGCATACAGGTCAGCATTGAGCTAATTCAATAAATACAAAAAGCAACCTCCAAAGTCTGGTGTAGAAAAAAAGAGAACCAGCCCCCCCCCCCAAAAAAAAAGAAAAACATACTTGCAGTATAATAGTTCATGAGGTGTGAATAACTTTAAGTAACACAAGGTTCCCAGAGGCCCTTAGGTCAGTTCATAGTGACTGCTCAAACCAAAGTACTAATAAAATCAAGACTATCTACAATGGCAGTGAAAACCATCATGTCTTTGATTAGAAAAGTTGAAGAATTAAGTTTTATTCTACTAATAAATTTCTTACTGTTTCCTTTTTTTCACACAAAATCTGGCATCCCTTCACTGATTGGTCGAGGGAACAGGACATTTTGAAAATTGGCATAACAGGTACAAAGCCAACAGGACATAGGCCAGCAATGTCTGATATGTCACATGATGCACAGGAACTCTGAATTAAAAATGTGCAGCTTATTGAATTATGTTTCATTGAAATTTGTTTTATAAAGATAATTGAAGTCTTGGAGTTTATTTAGAAAGTAACTAATAAAAACTTTAAGGTTTAGTCAACAAACCCCTGAATGTCATCAAAGACAACATATTCTGCAACTTACATTGGTAATGATGAGAGAAACATTGTTACAGTGGTGGAGGGCTGGATGAATCAGATCTTCTAGAATGTGTAACTTGCATTGGTAATGATGAGAGAAACATTGTTACAGTGGTGGAGGACTGGATGAATCCGATCTTCTAGAATGTGTAACTTACATTGGTAATGATGAGAGAAACATTGTTACAGTGGTGGAGGACTGGATGAATCAGATCTTCTAAAATGTGTAACTTACATTGGCAATGATGAGAGAAACATTGTTACAGTAGTGGAGGACTGGATGAATCAGATCTTCTAGAATGTGCAAAACACCTCCATCAAACAAAATGTCAGATCGAATGATTTTCACATTATTCACTAGAACCTGGAAGGCAATGAATTCAATAATTACATTTTTAAAAAATAGAGCAAGAGACCCGGTTTTAAAATCTAATATAAACATTTACAAAAACATCTGTAACAAGAAATAATATTTAATTGTGAATATTCCTTCTGTATTGTTCAAGAATTCTGCATAAAATTGAGGACAACTGTGAAATTCACTCTGAATATTCTGCAGGGTCCCTCAGATTTGGATGAAAAATTGGATTATTTTATCTATAATTGTACCCCACAGATAATATAAAAGGATTATGGTGATAGAGAATTCCAACTGAAATTTAGTTATATGATGGTGTACAACAATAAATACACTTTATCTGCAATGCGTTATAAATCCATGACTTATAGCTATCCATTATTGTGAAAGATAAGATGTAATTATTTTGCCACCGTAAAGTATAGCTCAAGGGAACAGGGTTAAAAAAAGCAATAAAGGAATTGGGAACTACTTAGAAAGTTACTTCAGATTCAACCCATGATAAGGATCAAGATATTATGTTACAGAGCTAACCAGCTTGGTCTCTTACAAAACTAGTGTTTTATGACTAATGTTATACATCTTCACACCATGTCTAAGTTGAATTAAACGCAGCATCATCAAAGAAACAATTGTCCAAAAGTTGTGTGACAAAAGTATAATGTCTATTCCTATTATCAAAATGTCGGTGGTATTTTACATCTTGATAGATGATCTTTTCCCTTTCATGTGTTTAAAGAGGCCACAGGTTGGGCACATCTGTAATCACCAGGCACTGTTGCACTATTACACTTCTTTCTACTTCTGGTGTGTATGTCATCTGCAATCCAGGACCCTTACTTTATGCTTGCTCTCCATGTGGATCTATCCAGTGACTCTTTTTCCCAAATGTTAGTGTCAATTTTGAAGAGCTTCATGTAGTGTTTGTATACATCGGTATACCTAGATACCAGCAACTCTCCTGCCTTCTATTAGATCACCATACAGTCAGCATTTTGTGAACAAGACCAAGCCAGCCAAGGTGTATAAAACAGCTTTGATGTCGTGGCACCCTGCTTTTCGCATTTCTGGAAAAATTGTTAAAGCCACTAATGGAATTATATAACTATACAAGGTATATAAATATATATATATTTAAAAGAATTTTTTTCCTCCTCCCCCCCCCCCCCCCCAGAAGAGAGTGCAAGAAGGAATTGTAGAAGGGGCTTAAAAGCTGAAAAAGTTTGATGAAACTGGTTACAAGATTGATTGCTCTCTGTTTACTTACCCTCATAAGGTTATTTTTCTTGCCATCTTAATTTAAAAATCCGCCTTAATCATTGGAGGTGGAAAATATTCAACTTTTTTTCCTGCCAAGAGTAGGTTGACCATGTTTCATTACAGTATAGCAGAGTGCTCATCACAATGTCTGGTAGACTAAGGCTTTGGTATTGGAAGTCAGCAATGTATTGTCCTACACTCTTTTCTGCAGCCATGACATGGTGTCCATTGCCTTGATGTCTTTATCCAGTAGCACATCTTGGAGATGATGGAGCCAAGATAATAAAAATGGTCAACAATTTCCAGTGGTGAGTTCTGAACTCATTTTTGTCTTGCTTGACTATATTTAAGCCAAACCTCTGGCATGCAACATACAGTTTATCAACTGAAGTGGACTATTAGATTCAGCACAAATAGCTGCATCATCAGCATAGAAGTGTTCCCTGATTAGTACCTTTCTAACTTTGGTTTTTGCTCTCAACCTTGACACATTGAAGAGTTTTCCAGAGGATCTTGTATGGAGAAATACACCTTCATTGAGGTCACTGTAAACATAATGCAGTAGGCAGGAGAAGAATATGCCAAACACATTTCTGCTTGACACTGCTGCTGACCTCAAAGGGTGCAGATTTGGCTGCATTAAAGTTTTAATATAAACCCTCATAAAAACTAACAAATTAAATTTCTGGTATTAAAAAACCTCCATAGCAATGTAATGAGTACAAAGACTTACAGAAACACAATAAAGACTCACATTAAACAAGTTTTGGTAGAAATGTTTCTTTCAACAAATAATACTTTGAGATCTTATAATAATTTTATGCTTACATTGCCGTTAATGACAGTAAACTCAAGGGGATGCTTGCTTCCCAAAGAACTCTCAACAGTGTCCCCAGTCTCCAGAGTTGGAGTGAACACATTCCTAGCTACAATGTAGTACTTGAGGTGTTGTGCCATCTGAGAAGTAATGCGGTGCAACATTTTGAACTATTACAGGCATGGTGTACATATATATATATATATATATATTAGGGGTGCACCGGATAGTACTTTTTGATATCCGGCGGGAGCCAGATATAACCGGATAGTAAAATTAGATATTCGGCCGAAGCCGGAGCCGAATACCTACATGACTCAAACAGCTCATTTTACTGAAGTTTTTGCTAATCTTCTATATAACATACCTATATTCATATTATTTTGTTATTACTTTCTTACTTTAAACTCTATCACTGATTGATAAATTAAAATCAACAGCATTTTTTTTTTTTACAGATATGCTTATCATAAACTAATCTTTGTAACATGACATGGTGGTGTATGAGGCCGCTAATTGTAAAGTAGAATGTGGGATAATTCATGCAGAATATATAAACTTATATGTAACTAATGTAAATCTTTCAAAGGTAAAGTTCAATCTTGGTTTTATAGCGTAAATCTCTCTTAAGTACAATCTAAGTTGTATAGTGGGTAGATGTTTGTGTTCATGTATTTTACACCATCAACGTGTCATTAGGCTCGTGTTTTAAAGGCCACAAACATAGCTGCTTCGGTCAAATGACTCATTCAACCAATGGGCAGTTAAATAAAAATATGATTCGGTGGTATTATCAGCTGTCCAAGTGTCCGTTGAGAAAGCGATGCTTTTAGCTTCAGACAGCATTTCACGAAGCTTTAAGGAAATATTGTCGTAGATATCTGGAATAATGCGATCTGTAAAATATTTGCGACTAGGCACAGTGTATTTTTTCTCCAGTACTTTTAAAAGTCCAATAAATCCAGGTTTCTCAACTACTTGGTAAGGTGCCATGTCAGTTGCAATCATCTTTGCTATGGCCAAGTGAATGCGTTTAGCATTATCACTATTAATATCCCACAATTTAGCTTTGTCTAAGACCTCTTTAATCCCTGGTTGTTGCTTGTGTGTGAGGCTTAACGAATCACTGGAGCTCGTAGACGTACTGGCACAGGCAGTGATATTACTTGATGCTGATTTCAAAGCAGTCATTTCGTTGAATAAGTCTGGGTGTTTCGAGCGTAGATGACTAATCATATTGCTGGTTGAGAAGTCTTTAGGTTTGCCTAGTTTACCACGTGACAGAACTATTTTACAAGCATTGCAAACTGCTTTAGAGTTGTCCATTGTTTTGACATTAAAGTAACGCCATATAAGTGATGACTTTTTATAAGCCATAATAATTACTTTTCAATTTACTAATGCCCTTGCAAGCCACTTTTATACCCGTGGCTTGTGTAACAAAATACTTGTAGGGGTGTGTCCTGTAGTTCAGTGCTCTAATTGACATTTCTCTCCAACTAAACAAACTTAGTGTCATCATCTAGTGACCTCTAGACAGTGTCAAAATGTCTTAAAAATTTGCGTTAATCCATTCTGGCTTAAGAATGGTCAATGTCTATATTCTCTATCAATACATTGTCATGGATTAAACAAAAAAGAAGTTGGGGGTGTTGAGTCTCTTGAGCCCTCCCTTTAAAGATACCCTTGGTCAGTGTCTGTTTGGCTTGTAGTCCTGACTCATAATTGAGACTTAACTCAAAGTAAACAAACTTATTACCCGTCCAATAGTATAAAAGGTGTGGTTTGTGGTCCAGACCCTTGATTGACAACCTATCTCATAATAAACAAACTCATACCAAATTAACCTTATAGAGATTTGGCTTGTAGTCCCGCCCCTAATAAAAATTCTACTCCAAGTAAACAAACTCAGTTCCCTCGAAAGGTGTGACCACTAGAGAGTGTCTATACGCTGACATTAAACCTACGTCCATCGTATTTAACTTGTGGTTACCTGCCTATAAAAAACTCAATGTGATGGAGTTGTTCATCTCTACCTCTGGAGATATACCCGCACATCTAGACAGACGTCTGGTCAGCATGACGTAGTCAAGGAATGTAACATTTTAACATGTTAACTAACTTACTCAAAGGTCAAGACAAATTGAAAAAAGTGCCAGCCATTGCATCTCTGTATGTAAAGCGCATTTATGATGTAAAGTTTCATCTCTATTTATATTAAGTTATTAACTTTATAATAAACGATGTTTGGTGCATATTTATAATGGCTCTATTTTTAAGCACATTATTTTGTTTTCATATAAACATTAATACATTCTATAACAGACAGTAATGGAACGAGGTCCACTTTATGCATATTAAATAGATGTATTTTTTTACTATCCGGTAGTGATATCCGACCGGAGCCGGATAGCACCGGATAGTAAAAAATGCCGGATATTCGCCAGAAGCTGGAGCCAGAGGGACTATCCGGTGCACCCCTAATATATATATATATATATATATATATATATATATATATATATATATATATATATATATATATATATATATATATATATATATAAGAATGTTTTCCTTCAACCCGTCCCAGAAGCGAGTGCAAACTTATAGAAAAAAGGAATAGTGAAAAAAAGGGGCTTAAAAGCTGACAAAGTTTGATGACACTGATTACAATACTGATTGCTCTCTCTTTACTTAGCCTTCAGTATCTTTATTTCTGTTTGAATAGCTAGGCAAAGTTTAAGATTTTTTGTTAGTATTTATGTTACTTGATATTAAAGTATTAAAACTTATTTAAAGCTAAAGATACTCCATTTCAATTCGAATTGTTTTTCTTTATGCAGGAATGTATCATATTCCCATGAGTTTGAAATTAGTCATGAGAACTTGGGCAGTAAATAAATATTTACAAAAAAACATATTTTGCTGTTAACATAGGAAAGTAAAAAAAAACAGCCAAACAATTTTACTCACATTGGAATTGTTCATAGTCTTCATGGCAGAATTGACTGGTGCAAAAACAGTAAACTCATCCCAGTCTTGTAATATGTCCATCAGATCTGAACTCTGTCCACACAAATAATTTATGTTTCATTAAGAAGTGATCAAACAAAATTTCTACTACTAGCCAAACCATACTGTTTTAAGCTTGAACAATTGAGACACTTGCTATTTTAAAACTTATTTGACAAGAAAATCTCGCTGTTGTGCAGTTTTTATGTAATCCTTATCAGTGAGCCATTATTGACTTCCCCTTATGTCCCTTGCATCTTGCAGATTGAAAACTTCCATGTTTACCAATGACAGTGATAACATGAAGCCAAAAGCAGAAATGCATCATGGGAGTCACACCTTCTAAACAGACCTAAAATGTGTAGGCACTAGCTGTGAAGAGGCTGTGGAAGTCACCTGCAACAAATCTCTGTGGAAAGAGCTTGCCCCATCTATCTGCTGAACAGTCTGTGTGTGTTCTAAGTACAAGTGGGTCCCATTATTTGTGATTGAATATAACTATCAAGAAATAAGCAGCTGATTGAGAAAATTATATTTACCTTTTTATGTGTTTTACAGTACACAGCAATTATAAAGAAAAGGATTTGACTAAACACTTTTGTATATAAACACTGCAAAAACAAGAAAAACAGAACTAACTTTTAAAGCCTGATAAAAAAGCTGTAAGTCTGGTTGTGAAGCTAAAGTACTCTCTAACGCTGGAGGTGAATTGTCAGGAATAAATGGTTCCAACACCTGTACAATGAAAACACAAAACAATTTGTTAAGTCAACATTTCTAAACTAAGTGTAGACTAGTTGTGTATTAAAAATAAAACTTACACAGTCTAATGAGAAATGATGAATCAACTAAAAGACTTGGCATTATAAAAAGTTTTTAATGCAATACTTTAAAGTGTATCTAGTGCAAAGACTGATGCTACAGGTGCAACCAATTCCTCTGTTCTTGATTTAGTTCTTAAAATGCTAATTCAGTGAATAAAGATGTAGAACACTAAGAAAGATTTTGTTGGAGACATAGTTTTAAAAACCAATAAATCTGATGACAAAACATTTGGCTCTTTTGTTTTTATTTATACTTTTCTTGACTCTCTAAAACTGAAATACTTTTCTTATAGATATCTCAACCAACAATAGAATATCTCTAGAACATGTTATACAAAGTGTTCTCCAAACCTTGTCTACAATATGAATAAATCCATTCACTGCTGGAATGTCTCCTTCAAGTATCACAGCAAAGCTGGAATGGTTGGCAAATATGTGAAGGCTCTAAAAAGACAAAAGACACTGACTAATATATAACATTAAGAGTTTGTAAAAACAAATGGAAAGATTAGATACTATAAATAATGGAGCTCTAATCTGAAGGTGGGGAAAAGTTATTGTCTGGGCAATAAAAACAAAAGCAACATGTAATGAATTCTACAAACTATTGTGATCATCCATTTTAGCTAATCATTGGCTTGGAAGAAAGTCTTTGCAGTGTAACTTATCAAATGTCCAGACATTTATTATTGCAATTAGTTTAATCTCTAAGTTTAAGATAAAACATGGATTTAGTAACAAAGTAAAATGGCACATTTTTAACTTATAGACTTAAAATTATTGCACTAGTACTCTAAAGAAGGGTTTATCAAATTCATTTTTGGACAAAATAGTCACAGCAGTGAAGTCTAAATATAAATTTAAAATTTCTTTTCAAAGTTTGGATTTACATATACTGTAACAATTTATCAGCAAAAAAAAAAAAAGACATTACATAATAGGAATATGTTAATTATTCTAAGCAATCTAAACTGGGAATAGTAAGTCATTAGCTTTTCATTGCCGGAAGTGGTAATGGATGTAAGCACTCCACAACCTATAAAATGCTTCCTAATGGCATGCATCTCAAATAGCCTCTAACAACCAGTCCAACTCATGGCATTCACATGTGGCTCAGATATGAGTCCAGCATAACTGTTCTTACTATCAGGAGAAGGGGCAAAGGTGAGTAATTGGTGCCTTAACCAGTAAGCTTTGGGCAGGAGGGGCTAGTTAGCCATGACTGGGTACCCACCTAGAAGAAGGAAAACTCTGAATTCAAATATGTTGCCTTGCAGCTATACCCAATCAAGGGAAAGGTTTCGAGAATCAACCCTGAGGAAAAATCAGGAGCTGGAGACCCTAAGGCAGTTTGCAGCACCCAGTGCTATACCTTGGCGAAACCTGCGACGCCGCTGACCCCAAACTGTATCAGCACTGACGTCACTTTGGATACATCAGCTGTGTGAAGGGGGGGAACTGTGTGAGCGACATCGTTCCGACCACAGCTGATGTCCAGGAATTCATCTCATTTCCATGAGATTATCAATAGTCACTTTGTGACTAAAAGAGAACATGAGAGCTGAGAAAAGAATACTTGACCTGTTAGATTTATAACAAAATCAATTTGTTTGCGAGGTCACAATAAATTCTAACAGGGGGTCAAACTTAAATGAAACTTTTATCAACATCAGGGGTGGGGGTGTATGTAAAGGTGAAGGGACTCACCAATTAGCACATTTTAAAACTATTAAACACAAGAATATTCATATCTTCTGTGTCTAAACGTATAGTTTTTTTTATTTCTAATGTTCAATATTTTCAAAACTAAGTGACTGGAAAAAAAAAAAAACTTTTATGGAACAATTTATGTATCATCTTGCTATAAGGCATACAGTGTGTTATGTGTAGCTGAGTGATAAGACTCACTTGTATACTTATCAAGTTGGCTCGAGTTTCTATCCAAGTCAAACAGAGTTATGTTTGCTGAGCACCTAAAGGAAGCAAGAAAACCTGCTTACAGATAGCCCCACTAGACCGTCAGAAAGATTGGACCTTAGTGCTGTGTGAATGCTAAAAGCATGAGACTTGCACTATCAAAAGGGTATTCAAGACTTACTCTATTGCAATAATGCAATTTAGAACTATTTGTATTTGTACTTTATTAATGTCTATAGAAAGATCTGAATTGATTTTCAAAATCTTTTGTTATTTTTGCTCTTAAAAGATAAATATGAACCTTGTAGTTTTAGTTCTATTAAATGAGCACCACTCTTACACACACTTATGTTGATCAATTATTATGAAACAATGGAAGAAAAAAAAATTGGCTGAGGTTATTGTGTGTTTAATAAATTGTTTACACTTTAATGGCAGAGAGCCATGAAGGTGGCTTTTACTTTGGTGAAAAGTCCAATATAGCAAATGTTCCATTAGGCCAATTGATTCATTAAAACTTATTCCTATTTTTAAAGGAATTGTAGTGCTGCAAGCCAAGTGACTCATTCAGTTTTTTCCCCAACCTTGAGATAAGCCCAAAGACTAAGAGGTGTCAAGTTTTTTTCCCTTTGATGATATTGTTATAAACCTGGTGGTGGCACAGATGGGGGTAGTGGTGTGAGTGTAGTCAGCCTACGCAAATCGCCCCAGGCCAGCGCTAGACGAGCGGTCAACCGTGACAAGTTACGACGGTCAGCCGAGTCGAGTGTCAACAGGACGATTCAGGAAGGATCCTCATCGCGAACAGAGCTCAGGGGCGTCACGAGAGATGTAGTCATGTGACGAAGCTACAAACGTCGAGCGATGTTCCGTCCGGTTCGAGAAGGCCAGAAGGGACCCTATATAAAGAGCGGAGGTGTCCAGTCAAGATGGTTCAGAGCCTGGTTCACTACAGTCCGGTCGACTACAGCACAGTTCAACGGTGTGGTTTTGTACAGAGCATTACGACGAATCAGTGCGGAGTACTGTCAAGTACAGTTGAGACGACTGGCGTCTTGATCTTGGTCTGCGATCGAGTCCGACACAACGAGCCTAGTGTGTGAAGTCGGTCCTGAACTGTTGAACCCAGTGCAAGCCCGGAACGAGGCGGAGAGGCCAGTGCAAGAGTTGATACGGCGGTATGGTGTTATCGGAGAGATATTTGTACCGTGCATGTTTTGCCAATTGTAGAGTATTGGCTGTTATTTATTCAACTATTAAAGTGTTATGTTACTTTGGAGCCCTGAGTTGTCAAGTTCTTTAAGTTGGTGGTGTATGGTGCAGTTTGCAGAGAGCCCGGATAGTGAGATTCGTAACAATATTTTGAAAATTTTCATTTCTCAAAATATTCTATCCTAAATTGATTTCACCATAATAAAATATTTTGTAAAAATAATATAACCGTTAGCCTTAAATTTTCCCAATATGGCCAAAAAGATAAGAATTTTTTTCTCATAGATATACATATACCTTGTAATTTTCAAGAAATTTTTTAGAGTCATTTTGAAAAAAAATTTATAAATAAATATATATACATGCACAAATATATACAAGAATTACTTAGACTAGAGTAAAATCACTCAACTTAGAGACATCTCAGGAAAGAAAATAGAAAGTAAAGTAATACACTGAGTTAATATACTCAGAAAAACACAAAGATAACAGCACATTCCTTATTCCCTATGCTAGGACTAATTTGCACAAGTGCTCCTTCTTCCTTAAAGCCATTATAGAATGGCACAGGTTGCCTGAATCGCCGGGGAATCAATGACTTAGCAGAGATAAAGTCTGCAATTAACATTCAAAACTAGATTAACTCATGGATGTGCATGCATAGTACATAATTATCTTCTGTTTTGAAGGAATGTCAGTAATTTATACAATAAGATAAAATTACCTGATTGTCATAGACCATCCTAAGAGAAAATCCATCATACATGGTAGCAAAAGTCTTGTAAACAGTAGTCAAAGATTTGATCTGCTGAGAACTGTATTGTTCTGCCAGTGTGTGAAACCTAGACAACAAGTTCACTGTCAATAGGTTGTTGTCATGGAAGTATTTTTTAGTTGACTATCAATTGTGGGATACATACTTTCATGACAGTACAATAAAAAAAATAAAAAAATAGCCTCAATGCTATTTTTCACACCATCTGTTCATGAACACAAAGCTCACCTAAACATATTGAAACTATGTATATCATTGTCAAGAAAAGACAGCTGAGATGTATCCAACTTTGACAAATAATTGTCCAGAGCCTCGTCAGAAGGAGCAAACAAAGTGAGCTTTTCAGTCTTGTCTTTGTAAATCACAAGAAATTTGTTCGTCTGAAAAGAACATTAATAGGTTAATATAGAAATGGAATGCACTAACAGGTTCACTGAAATTCTGAAAACAGGCAGAAAAAAAATATGTAAAAGTATCTCTGATTTACAGCAAATACTTTTCAAAATGAACTAATTTTGAACTTCTAAGTTATATCTAGATATATATAATTCTCTTCGTGACCCAACCATGCGGTACATCACGATGAAAAAGTAATGGAAAGATAATAACTCTTTTATTTCTGCAAGTCAGACTAGAGTTACCCCACGTAACTTTTGCAGTGACTGAGCGAGGCTCAGAAAAAAAAAGAGGGGGGTTGTATGCTGCACCACAGGTCGGCTTATATACAATAACTGGACAAGACAAAAGAAAAGGATAAGTCAAATAGCTCCAACTAAGTATGCATCTATAATTATCTGTAAAATTATACCCTTTCTAGAGTTTTGCATCCATGACAGATTAAGAAAGCTGATTTCATTCATGAAGTGAATTAATGGTGTTATTACACCTGGAGCATCTGCAATGTTTGATAAATTGAAATATAAAGTCTTATATACAATAAATAAAATATATACACAAGCAAGGTACTTTTTTTTACCTCCAAATACCTGGCTATATAAGTTAGATTTGGATGGGCCTTGACTTGATCGTAGATTGTTCCATAGCAGTTAAAGCCATCACCTTCCAACGAAGAAGGGCATGAACAATTTCTGACACCAAACATGACTGGAGTACAAAGAGCCTGGGGGCACATTTGAAAACTTTGACAGAAATAGCAATGCAAACATTGACATCATAAGCTTGCAGCCAGATGAACATATCACAAAAATAAATAATATATCTGACAAGAAGAAACAATGCTCAGCAAGTAATCATTAGAATCTCTTTAAGAGGAAAGCAGTAGTGGTCTTTTTTTTTTTTTAATTAATTTTACACAACTAGTTAACACCTCCTGTGTCTGTTTGCTTGCAATTAACTGACCTTTATGTTAGCCTAATTAAATTGTTTTACAGACCTACCCAGTAAAATAGTAAAGTCTTTCAATAATGTCATTGTGTTACCTTAGGGTGGCAGCCTCCATTATTCTCAACACAAGGATTAACCAGTTCACAGTGAGTACCATCACCTTTATAGCCCATATTACAGATACAGTGGTACTGTTGAGATAAGAAGTAATGTTTATTATATATACAGAATAATATCTCTAGCCTTGTATAGTGAAACCATGTTGAAATCAGTTTTAAACCACCTAAACATTATATAAAGAATGTATACAAGTTATGCTATGAAATAAAAAGGCATCAAATTAAATGAAATAGTTTAAGCTTAGTTTTTGTTTTAGGTCTTTAATAAAGACATATTTCTTAATTTGAACCCAGTGTTCAAAATACTCTTTCAGGCATCGCTTAACCAGGGCAGAGTACCGAAGGACTGGAAAGAAGCTAATGTCACCCCCCCTATTTAAAAAAGGAGAAAAATCTGACCCAGAAAACTACAGACCAGTATCACTTACCAGCATCACATGTAAAATACTAGAACACATAATATGTAGCAACATCATAAACCACTTAGACAAACATAATGTCCTCACCCCATACCAACATGGCTTTAGGAAATATAGATCATGTGAAACACAACTAATAGGACTAATTGATGATTTTTCAAAAGGTTTAGATAGTACTGAACAAATAGATGCTATCTTACTAGATTTTTCCAAGGCTTTTGACAAAGTTCACTACCATAGTTTGCTTAATAAATTAAAATATTTCGGCATTAATGGTCCACTGCATCAGTGGATTAAAGATTTTCTGATAGGGAGAGAACAAACTGTAATAATAAATGGCTCTAAATCAACACCAATAACAGTAAACTCAGGTGTACCTCAAGGAACAGTCTTGGGTCCACTACTATTTTTAATCTACATAAATGATTTACCAAATTGCATTAGTTCAGGAACAAAAGTCAGATTATTTGCAGACGATTGCATAATATATAGAACAATAAAAACAAAACAAGACACAGACATTTTACAAAGAGAATTAGATGAATTACAGAAATGGGAATCAAATTGGAGCATGTCTTTCCACCCAGAAAAATATCAGTTGTTAAGAGTAACAAAAAAACTAAAACAAATTAATTCCACTTATCTTATTCATGGCAAACCAGTAACACAGACTAAAAATGCAAAATACCTAGGTGTTATAATAAATGAAAAACTGGCATGGAATCCACATATTGATGAAACTATAAAAAAATCCAACAAAGCATTAGGGTTTATTAATAGAAATTTCTATAAATCAAATAAGAACTTAAAACTAAAATGTTATTTAACCTTGGTTAGGCCAATAATAGAATATGCATCCACCGTGTGGGACCCCTCAACTCAAGAAAACATTAAGAAACTGGAACAAACACAAAATAGAGCAGTGAGATTCATAACAAATAATATTCACATTTGACTAGAGTAACACCATTAGTAAAATCACTAAATTTAGAAAGCCTTCAGGACAGAAGACTCAAAAGTAAAGTAGCAATTATACATAAAACACTGAACCATAATCTTCAAATACAAAAACAAAATTTAATAAAATACTCTGAAAGACACAAAAATAAAGGCACATTCCTCGTCCCATATGCTAGGACAAATTTGTACAAATACTCCTTCTTCCCTAGTGCTATTAGAGCATGGTTTGTGTTTTCTGAGCTAGCCAGAAAAACCAGTGACTTGGCAGAATTTAAGTCATTGGTTAATATGCATGACTAAATGCATGACGCGTAGGACGTAATCATCTTCTTTTTTGAAGTAACGTCTGTATTATATAAGAAGATAAGAAGATGTTGATCTAGATCTAGTCATAATAAAATAGTGCTTCAAATGCTAAAAACTTTACATTTTATGCTGTAGCAATTTTGTCTACACACTTGCGTGAGTCTTCATACAGATATTCAAGAAAGAAAATGCAAATATCAATTTAATTTGATCAACTACTATTGTTTATTTCAACTGTATTGTCCATGGTCAAATGAAAGGAAGAGGAAATAGGTAGACTTAAAAATGGAAAGTTGGAATGTCTATGAAGTGCTTAAAAAAAGTAAGTACAATTTTGTGCTTTTAAAGATTAGTGTGTCAGCTTTATAAAAATGTATTGAGACAAAACTGTGAATAAAAAAAATAAATCATTTTTATCTTCTTATCTTATATAATACAGACGTTACTTCAAAAAAGAAGATGATTACGTCCTACGCGTCATGCATTTAGTCATGCATATTAACCAATGACTTAAATTCTGCCAAGTCACTGGTTTTTCTGGCTAGCTCAGGCAACCCATTCCATGCTCTAATAGCACTAGGGAAGAAGGAGTATTTGTACAAATTTGTCCTAGCATATGGGACGAGGAATGTGCCTTTATTTTTGTGTCTTTCAGAGTATTTTATTAAATTTTGTTTTTGTATTTGAAGATTATGGTTCAGTGTTTTATGTATAATTGCTACTTTACTTTTGAGTCTTCTGTCCTGAAGGCTTTCTAAATTTAGTGATTTTACTAATGGTGTTACCCTAGTCAAATGTGAATATTCGTTTGTTATGAATCTCACTGCTCTATTTTGTGTTTGTTCCAGTTTCTTAATGTTTTCTTGAGTTGAGGGGTCCCACACGGTGGATGCATAATCTATTATTGGCCTAACCAAGGTTAAATAACATTTTAGTTTTATGTTCTTATTTGATTTATAGAAATTTCTTTTAATAAACCCTAATGCTTTGTTGGATTTTTTTATAGTTTCATCAATATGTGGATTCCATGACAGTTTTTCATTTATTATAACACCTAGGTATTTTGAGTTTTTAGTCTGTGTTACTGGTTTGCCATGAATAAGATAAGTGGAATTAATTTGTTTAATTTTTTTTGTTACTCTTAACAACTGACATTTTTCTGGGTGGAAAGACATGCTCCAATTTGATTCCCATTTCTGTAATTCATCTAATTCTCTTTGTAAAATATCTGTGTCTTGTTTTGTTTTTATTGTTCTATATATTATGCAATCGTCTGCAAATAATCTGACTTTTGTTCCTGAACTAATGCAATTTGGTAAATCATTTATGTAAATTAAAAATAGTAGTGGACCCAAGACTGTTCCTTGAGGTACACCTGAGTTTACTGTTATTGGTGTTGATTTAGAGCCATTTATTATTACAGTTTGTTCTCTCCCTATCAGAAAATCTTTAATCCACTGATACAGTGGACCGTTAATGCCGAAATATTTTAATTTTTTAAGCAAACTATGGTGGTGAACTTTGTCAAAAGCCTTGGAAAAATCTAGTAAGATAGCATCTATTTGTTCACTATTATCTAAACCTTTTGAGAAATCATCAATTAGTCCTATTAGTTGTGTTTCACATGATCTATATTTCCTAAAGCCATGTTGGTATGGGGTGAGGACATTATGTTTGTCTAAGTGGTTTATGATGTTGCTACATATTATGTGTTCTAGTATTTTACATGTGATGCTGGTAAGTGATACTGGTCTGTAGTTTCCTGGATCAGATTTTTCTCCTTTTTTAAATAGGGGGGTGACATTAGCTTCTTTCCAGTCCTTTGGTACTCTGCCCTGGTTAAGCGATGCCTGAAAGAGTATTTTGAACACTGGGGCTAGCTCATTGCTTAGTTCTTTGAGTAATCTAGCTGGAATACCATCAGGTCCAGACGCTTTATTTGGTTTGGTGTTGGCTAATAGTTTTTTAATTCCATTTTCTTGTACTACTAAATCTTCTATGTTGTCTACTTGGTTCAAATTAAGAAATATGTCTTTGTCTCCTGGGGCTGAGAATGCTGATGCAAAGTATTTGTTTAGGATGTTTGCTTTAGTTTCATTATCATTATGTATTATGTTATGTTCATCTTTTAATGGCGCTATGCCTGTTGTTTCCATTTTCTTAGACTTAATGTATGACCATAGGTTTTTGTTGTTATCTTTAGATATTACATTGTTTATGTATTCACTCTGCAGCTGTCTGCTTACTTTTTGGGTTAGGTGTTTAATTTTTATATACTTTTTGTAAACTCTTTCTGCCTTGGTTTCTTTAAATTTTCTATATAGGTTTTCCTTCTGTTTACAAAGCTTCTTTAGTCTATTATTAAACCAGCATTTATTTATTTTGTTTGATGTGTATTTAGTTGGTATATGATTTTTGGGAAAATTAACTGCTGTCATTTTAATTGTGAAAGGTGCCTAATTGTTCTAATAAGAAGGTAAGTCATCTAAATCTCATTATTCAAAACAAAATTATTATTGCAATCAAAATAAAACAAACTGACCATCTAATTCCTAAAAGTTACAGTCACCAGAATTGAATAAAGATCTGACCTTGTCTAGCTCCATGTCACGGCATGTAGCCTTCAAGTGACAATCTTTGTTGGATGAGCAAGCTATCTTTGGAGCACATGAGTAGCCATCTCCAGTCCAGCCTGGATTGCAATCACATCTGCTAGAGCCTGGTCCAAGTTTTGTGCACTTAGCCTGATTGATAGAAAACAGTCGAAAAATGAATGGTTAACAGAATAAATTGGACAAGATTAATAAAATACAGTTTAATATTAGATTCAATAATTTTATCTACCTCTTTCTTATACTAGCTATACTGAATTAGTATACATATTTTTGAGACAAAACATATCACGTTTGGTTATAAGAAAATGAATTCAAGAGGTAATGTCAGATTTAAAATATAATTTGACAGCACAGTAAAACACACAATTCAAAACTATTATTCAATATAGTTCTCTTCAGGATCCAAAAGCCCATGTGTCAGGTGAACCAATGTTCATAAGAAATCTTAGATGACAATGCAAAGACCAAGAACCTTACATATTCCCCAATAAATCTGGATGATGTCAGACATATAGTCTCTAATATAAAAAAAAAAGTTCTAGTAAACACCAGAAATTAAAACTTTAATCATCATTTTGGCACTCTGTTACTACATCCGATTACTATTGTAACTGGTAGGCGCCTACCCGACATGATAGGACATCATTGCATCGTGCTGTGAAAACTGATGCACAAATTGCAGAGGACACGAGAACAGCACTGACAGAAGAAAAATGTCAGAGAAAAAAAGCAAGCCAATGACACTAGCTCCAGATGGAATAACATGCCCAGTGTGCAGCCAAACATTCCAGGCTCACATAGGTCACACCAGGTAAATGACACAAAACCACAAAGCCTTCAACCCCCCAAGGATGACAAAAGTGGTCATAATCGAACCATGATGGGTGAACTATATATATTGTTTAATAGGATTTCAGCTATAATCAAATTGACAAGTTGTATAAGCTTCTTTTTTTTAAAATCCCTAATATTTGAAAAAGATCATTCCTCCAATGATGATACCAGTGATTAGGTGTGTCTTATAATTTTTAAAACTGTTTTATAAAAATAGTATACCTGTGAATGGCATCCACCATTATCAACCAGACAACGATTTTTCTCTGTACAGGTCAAGCCATTGCCTTCATAACCAGGTGAACACTGACATCTGAAACAAGCAAATTAATATATTTATTTGGTGGATTCTAAAGACTAATCATAATAGAAATTAGAGAATTATATAGTATGTAACAAAAACAAAAAAGGATAGTAAGAAATTATACTCTATGGAAATAAGTGAAGTGGGAAGTATGGTCAAGAGGCTACGTAATCTTGAATTTGGCTAGGCTACCTTTGAAAGGGGTTCTAGGTTCGACACCCAACTCGAGCAGAGTTGTGTTTACTAAGCGCTTAAAGACAGCAAGGAAAAGCTTCTTCCAGATATTCCCTCCCCCACTGGTACGCAAATGAGATTGGACCATAGCGCTCTGATCATGCTATAAGCATGAAAGCGCTATATAAAAGCTTTAATGTAAGTTAATTTCTACCCACAAGAAAAATTGGTAAGTGTAAATTTTGAGTTTCAGAATGATTATAAATGGTTATGTATGTATGTTATAATAAAAATAATATTTTGTATTATCTTGGAGGAAATTTATCTTAAAATATGTGCATTACACATAACTAAAAATTACAACTATAGCAAATGAAATATACTTTCCCCCCAGTTTCACTCAAACATTACATGTGAAATCTACATCAGATAGTCGGATAGCATTTAATGATTTGATTTGTGATCGATGTCTTGTATGTATCTTTGTGCATGAAAACTTTTTTTGTCTAGAAATTGCTTTTGTATGTTTTATCTTGTTATTTAATATGTAATCACAGACTTAATTTCACTCAGAATTTTTTTAAAAACTTCAACCTAATTGGTACAATTCAATTTTTTTGTAAAATCTGACCAAATGGGCTACAACTCTGTTCTGTTCAACAGCTTTGAACACAATTTCAACCAGAGACATTCAGCTAATTAATTACCAAACTACTAAGATGAAAAAAACAAAACAAAAAAAAACAACAAATTTTGACTACATTTTTAAGTGGATTTTGTTTGTGTTTGCATCTGTATTGTTATTGTTATAGTAGTAATGCTAAGGTAGTCAACTAAATTCCCATTTGTTTGGACCAATAAAATTATCTTAAATAATAAGTGTAAAACAGATAAAAGAAGCCATTTTGGTCAAATTTAAAGATGATATAAAAAGGTAGACACTGCTTATAACATTAAATCATAGAATGAACAATGCAAATAAAATAAAATACCAAGTAAAGATAAAAACAAACAATAAGCTGCATTGAACTGACATTGACCTGCACAATGCATGAGATTTAAACAGAAAATGAGCTGCATATTAAGTGGGTTTTTAAACGAACAAAGACCTGCGCATTCTGAGATTTTAACAGGCAATAACCTGCACATTCTGAAATTTTAATAGGCAATGACCTGTACATTGCATGAAAATTAATCAGACAATCACCTGTAGCTATTTTGTTCATCTTTATAGCATTCTGAGTGACTGTGGCAAAGCATTACTTCTGATCCACAGCGAAGCAACTTTCTTTCACAATCCTCCCCTAAGAAACCTAATTGACAAGAGTCTCTCCTACATTTGCCTGAACCTTTAGGACCATCATCACACTCTCCATGCAAACAAGAGCAGGCTGTAATAAAGACATTTTTTTTTAAATTTAAAACTTTCATTACATGGAAACTGATGGTTTTGACAAATTTTGATATAATAAGCATTTTGATTTACAGAAAATGAATATATTATTCTTTATTTTATTTTTTTTCAATAATAAATCATTAATTGATGCTTTTCTTAGGTAATTTTTCTACACATCCAAAAACAGTGAAATTTTTAAAAGGTTCTATGTGACATCACACAAACCTATTCATTTAATCTATGGACTTACTGTAAAATGAAAACCATACAGTAAAGCTTACAATCTCATATAAGAAATATATCTAGGTCTATGTAATTATATCTAGATCTTGTAAGAAATAGATCTAGGTCTAAGTAATTATATCTAGATCTTGCAAGCAAAGAAAAATTTTTTATCCAAGATTGGCAATTTTTTACTTAAGTTTTTTAGTCCTTTGCGAGACCCCACCAAATGGAGGCCCTAGGCAGCTGGCCTTTGTGTCAGCATGGGAGCAGAAAGGTAACAAAATTATTTGATCCTAAGTAAAAGGGTAAAATTGGGGTTCTGTCTGGGGGTACGCTAAAATTATATCCTTCATTTTTCTTCATGTAGAATTTCATATAGTGACTCATTAACTGCTGGCAGTATTTAGACCGGAGATAAACAGACCTCATGCATTGTTTGTTAGTGATCACAGCCAAGCTTGCATTAAATGAATATCTTGTTTGGAGGGAGGTAGATTCAAGTTGTTGGCAGTTCATAGCTTCTTATGTTTGTGCTCTAAATATTAAAACTTTTTTTCTTGCAATGCTTACCAAGCAAACAGCAGACCCATGGACAGAAGGTTGGGGGGGGGGGGGGGGGCAGCTTTAAGTTTGAGTAAAACACTATCTTGCTTTTTTTTATGTTTTAACTATATGTTAGTGTTCATTTTGATTTTGAAAACTCAAATTCACTAAACATAATAAGAGAGAGAGATTTTTGTGTGTGCTTATAACTAATTATTGCTAAACGAAAGAAATACAACTAAATAATGAAAAGTATTTAAAAATTAGAAGATACCCATGCTAAGCTTTGGTTGAAATAGTTGGTATATATGTTTATTTTGCCAGGAACACTATTAAACCCATCAATAAAACGGCCTGCATTACAATGCCCCTTCCCGCATTTTTTTAGCCCTAAAATTCTATGTACTTTTTTTGTCTCTTTTAAAACTGAAAAATGTAGAAACACTTCTTAGGCCAATCAGTTGTAGCCTTCCATTCTCCTTACACTATAATACACACACCCCCCAATATACATACAATATTTTCAAATGAAACAAGCCTTTCTGCAGAACAGTTTGAAAGAAGAAACATCACTATTCCTAACTTACTCCACTCTTTACTTATTAATTTTTATTTTGTTAGTCATAGATCTAGATCTAGTAAGGCACCTTAATTAAGATAAACCCATCTACACAAACCATATTATACACCCCCACCAAAAAAAAATACACACACAAACTCACACTTTTAATAGGCCCTTATATATTCAATGTAACAATTATTAGGACTTTTAATTTTCGCTTTAAAATAGAGGCATACTTGTACATATTTTTCTGGCCATTTTAAAATAGTTCCTACAGATTATCATTAACTACAGTCTTTAAATTGAACAAAAGAAAGTTACGCACCAAAAAAAGTGTTAATATGTGCTTAAGAGAAAGTAATTATTGTTTTGTACTTTAGACATACAAATGTAGTCTTTCAAATACATATTCGGTAGCAAATAAATAAAGAAATAGCAAATAAAAAATCATTTTTGGTAAATTTAATGACTGCAGTTTCAATCTTGAAATAGCTTAGTTGTCCTAGGCTTTAATTAAGAAAGAACATGTTGAAATTTTTTTATTTTATCATCCACAGCACATGGGAGAATTGGTGATAATCCATCAGTCATCAGGACCAAGGATTTTGTATAGTAGATTATATATGCACTATTAAATTATAATAATATGCATTCATGCTGCAAATAAATATGATAAAAGAGTACTTTGATTGCAGTATGGTCCAAAAACCTTTTGCTGACTGCACATTTCACAAGCGGTTCCCATGAAACCTGGTGAGCACAAGCAGCGTCCATTTCCTGATATAGAATCCAAACACTGGAGAGAGACATGAGCGTAACTGTGTCATGGAACTACAATTATGAATGTGGGAAGTCAGTAGTATGATAATAGTAATGTAGAAAATAAGTTCTACAGTAACACTGAAAAGTGTTAATGTTGGAAGTAGTATAACTATTGTGGTGAAAATGTTGACTATGTAAGTAAAACAAACATGTAGATGAAATAACCAGCAAAATAAAAACAAAATACTTATAAAAAAAAACAAAGCTTATATTATGTGTATCAAATGGTTTCTGTCAGTCATGTAATTAATAATAAGCCACAAACAACAATCTATAACAGGGACTAATGATACCACCACTTGGAAAGGGGACTAATTCAGCTTATATCACCACCTCAGTCAAGTACTATTTCTTTCCCATGTCTGAGATACCAAACAAAGTAAAATTAATTAACTAATTGTTTAATTTTTTTTTATTGATTCTTGTGTTGTCAGGTAAAAGAAATAAAGTTAAAGCTCCCCTTTCAGACAGGTCTATAGGGCAGATGATGTAAAGATCATCTGTTTCTGTGGCCTACAGTTAGGTCTGGGTGGACTCAAAGGCACCCAAAGATCCAGAAATTAAAATAAGAAATAATTAAGAAATTAAGAAATAATTGTGCAAAATTTCAGCTTGATCCGGATTTAGTGTTGGAGAAATAATGTGTACAAACTTTTGGCCAGACACAGAGTGAGTTGATATAAGTTTGTAATAAATATGTAATAATAAGAGATGATACAAAACGAATTATTCAACATGAGAATGTAACTATCAGGACAACAGAGATTGTGATCTCCCAATATACCCACCTCTGTAAAGAAAACACAAAGAAATTTGATCAGACCCAGAAAAGAGCTGTGAGGTTTATCACAAGTGAATGCTGAAATATTTACTGAGTAACATCATTGGTGAAATACTAATAAACTTAAAAGCATTCCAGGACAGAAGACTATATTACCTGGCCATTTCCATTACAAGGTTTATGAAAGCCTCCAGGACATGGTAGACACAGTGAACCAAAAAATCCTTCACAACATTTAGGAATCTGTAAACATTTCAATCAGTCAGTCAGATCTCAACTTGATACATTAGGAAACAAAAATTTTATTATGAGACTACAATGAATCGACTGGTTCACTTACAACAATAACATCTTTTTCCTTACCACAACATCAACATCTTTGTAACAAAAAAAATGTATCTACTGTAATGTAAGACTTAACATATTGATATTAAAACTACCTTCAGATTGTAACTGTAGCAGATGTGTTTATTATATTTCTTCTAATGCCTAAAAATGATTGGATGTAAACAACTTATGCTTGCTGGGGTTGGACTGTAACTGATTAAACTTACCGTAAGAGTTCTGTTGCAAACTTGTGTACACCCTGTTTTTCTAGGCAGTGGGAATTGAGCGCTAGGTCCAAAGAGTGGATACTGTATACAGCTATCAAGTTCACCCTATAAAGAAAATAAATCCATATTAGTCAATCCAATCTAAAAAACAGGGGTTGTTTTTAATTGTAAGATTGGAGGATTATTACACCCTATTGACTGCAAGGTGGTGGCAATGATGACAGACTGAATTTGCACATAGGGCCATCAGATTAATAATTCTTATATGGACATCAAGCTACCAGCCGGCTATCCAGCCATTGGTGACATAAACTGGGTTCTAAGGACGGTAGAGATCAGAGGGTCTTGTATAATTGAAGGGTAGTTGGTCTGTATTCCCCCATCTCCTGACTATGGCACCAAGGAGCCCATACAGGACATAGCATGCGCTGTCATAGTGTTAACATTATCCCAAAAATAAAATGACTTGAACAAATATTATTGCCCTTTTACTACTTTATTTTTATTGTACAGTCCTTTTCATACATTGCTCTCTTCTGTATGTGTCACATTAGATATAAACTTCATATGCTCAATATATTTGATATTAAATGTAACAATATATTGATTATAACAAAGTGTATTACATTGGCCTTCAGAAAAATATGAAAATACTTATATTCATATTTATTTATATCAAGGTTTGACTTAGCTAAAATAAAGACATTAAAGTGGTTGATAACTTACTGGTATTGGTGTGTCAGATTCCATAGGACATTGACCTATACCCTCACATGTTGATTGACACTTGCCCTGAAAGAAATTTGGCAAATTATTCAATAAGAAAATGTACTTTTCAGTTATGGAAATGCAAGAGATTTCTGTGCTAAATAATTAACAAAATCGTAACCTATTTTCTATTTACTAGCAGTCCTAAAGCAGAAAAAAAAAAGTGTTATAATTTTTGCCAATAGAAGTCACATATGTTAATCATTCTTAAACCTCTTAAAAGCCTCAGTTAATTTTTTGAGGTAAAATTATAGGTTGAATTGCACTGGGTAAAAAAAGTAAAAGTAACGTTTCCCTTTCAGACCTTGTGATCTATGGAGCAGATGATGTTAAGGTCATCTGTTTCTATGGCCAGCACAAAGACCAACCACCTTTACTTTCCCCAACTAAAGTCAGGTACCCTATAGAGTTGGGTGACTCAGGGAGGCCCTAAAAATTACGAAATTTAAAAATCTCAGTCTTCACAGAGATTCGAACCCAGGAGCTCAGGTAAAGCTAGCATTATATTACTACATAGAGATTAGTTGTCTTCTTCCTTATTTAACAACTCTTTCCTTCAAAAAAACAAAACAAACAGGGTTGAATTTGCTGCAACTCCAAAATAACCAGTAAAAGTCAATTCATTTGCAAAATGTTTATTAACATTTAGGATGATATTAGTATTTTATTTCTCATGATTGCATGATACCTTAAATGAAAGGGTCGAAGGTCAAATAAAAATGAAATGCTACTTTTGCCCCCCAGTTTCAGAAAAAGCACAGACAGTACTTATCAACTTAATGAGTATTTCTATGTCCCTTTCACAGACAAAAGCAGAAAACTTCACTTTTGATGTAGGCTACTTAATAGAGATGACAACATGAAATCATTTTTGCCCCATGCATTAGCAGCTTCACCATTACAGAAATCAGTTTCAATGTCACTTAATGAGTTGACTTAAACTTGCCACATAGTCAACACCATTGAATCGTCATAAGTTTATAAAACAAGAAGTCCTACTTTACCTTGACTTTGATGGTTGTTGGGATAGGACACATGTTTTGGACTACTTGAATATACTCGGGTACCAGCAGTCCTTCAATGTGATAGTAGTAAACATTCCCCTTGCAAGGAATGTCCACTTGTGTAATGCCAGCATTGTCATTCAATACTATCTGACTCTGTAAACAAACAGAGTATATTTAACAAAGAATAAATCCACACATTCAATTGTTTCTTCTTTTCTGAACTCAAATGTGGAGAACTGGGGGAAAAATCATGCGATCTACTATCTCTTTTAACAAGCATAATGGGGACATTCAAAATCTTAGTCTAGAAGTTACAGGATAGTTTATTATGTATAACTGTTTCCTACATGTTAATACAACAATGGAAAAAGTAATTCCAATATTAAAAAAAAATTCATTATTACAATAATCAAGTGCAGAATGCAAACAATCACATTAGAAATTACTTTTTTTTAATTAGATAGTTTTCACAATAACTCTGGAGATTAGTTTCAAGTATCCAATTTTATAGATACTGTAAGTGGAGATTCAGTTACAAGTATCAAATTGGACCGCACTACCAGGCATTGCGCTTAATAACAAACTGGTTACAAACTAATAGCCTATTATTGATAAAGAGATGTATTACACATTACGGCATGGCATCTACCGAACATGTACAATATGTTGATGAGCGATTTTAGATAATCTTTCAACATTCATTTGTAATTGTCTCAGCACAGTTATCAACAGAACTATTGGCATTTTCATTTAAATGGAACTATATATATAGCTCGTCCATCGTGGTTGGATGATGACCACTTTGTCATCCAGGGGGCTGAGGGTTTTGCACTGGGGTTTTATGCCTCTTCATGTGGCTGGTGAGACCTATGTGAGCCCGGAATGTTCGGCCGCACACTGGGCAGGTTATTCTAGCTGGAGCTAGTGTCGTTTGCCTAGCTTTACTTTTCTGGCGTTTTTCTTCTGCCAGCGTTGTTCTTTTTTCCTCAGCAACCTGTGCGCCAGTTTTCACAGCGCGACACCATGATGCTCTGTCATGTGCCTCTGTCTCCCAGGCGCCTGGGTCTATGCTGAACGCCTTCAGAGAAGCTTTGAGGGTGTCCCTGAAGCACTTTCTTTGACCACCTTGCCAGCGCTTTCCTTCGCTTAGTTGGCCATACAAGAGTCGTTTAGGGATGCAGTGGTCTTCCATTCTGTAGACGTGACCTGCCCATCGCAGCTGGGACTGCATCAGGATTGTGTGGATGCTTTGCAGACACGCTCTTCGAAGAACTTCTGTATCTGGTATTTTGTCTTGCCATTTGACATTTATTATTTTTTCAGACATGTCATGTGGAAGTGGTTCAGTTTCTTTGCATGTTTACTGTACACTGTCCATGTTTCTGAGGCATAGAGCAATGTAGGGAGGATGACGGCTCTATAGACCCCTAGCTTTGTGTTTGTGGTGATGCCACGTCTGTTCCAGACAGTTTTAGAGAGTCTGCCATAGGATGCACTGGCCTTGGCGATACGCAGGTCGATTTCACTATCGAGTTTTCCATTTCTGGAGAGTGTGCTGCCAAGATATGTGAATTTGTCCACTGCGTTTATATCCTGTCCATTTATAGTGATGCTTGGATCCGAGTAGGCTTTCCCAGGAGCAGGTAGATATTAGACTTCAGTCTTGTTCGTATTGATGTTAAGGCCAAAGTCTGAGCATACTCTTGAGAAGTCACTGACGATGCTCTGCAGATCATTTTCAGAGCAGGCATTTAGGGCACAGTCATCAGCAAATAGCAAGTCTCTGATTACTGCTGCATTTGTTTTTGATTTTGCTTTAAGCCGCCTCGGGTTGAATAGGCCACCATCAAATCTGTATGATATATTTATCCCATTGTTTTCTCTATTTGTGAATGCATCTGTCAGCATAGCGGAGAACATGAAGAGCTTATGAAGTCTTTCAATCAGGGCTAATCCACCTTTTTTGTAGACCTCTGCGGGAATGGAGTCAGCTCCTGGGGCTTTTCCACTTGCGAGCTGTTGAATGGCAAGATCGGTTTCCTTTAGCGTAGGGGGGTCATCCATTTTTTTCATTTATTGGTACTTGCTGTAGCCTGTCTATGGCGGCTTCATTTATGATGGAAGATGTATTGAGAACCTTTTCGAAGTGCTCTTCCCAGCGTTTTAGGATTTCTTCCTTATCTGTCAATAGGATTGTCCCATCAGCATTTAATAGAGGTGATGAGCCTGACTTTGTGGGTTCATAGATATCGTTTATGGCATGGTAGAAGTTCTTCATATCGTGCTTGTCAGCAAATTCCTGTATTGTTTCCACTTTCTTGCTAAGCCAGGTATCTTGCATTTGGCGTAACTGTTTTTGCACATTTTTACGGATGTTAGTCAATGCATCTTTAGTGGACTGGGAGTTTGGGTTGTTCAGATACAATTTGTGGAGCTTGTGCTTTTCATCTAATAGTTTTCTGATCTCAGTATTGTTTTGATCAAACCAGTCCTGATGCTTTCTCTCCATAGGACCGAGTATGTTTAATGCTGTGCTATAGGTAGCTTCTTTGAAGCATTCCCAGCTTTTATCTACATTTGATTTAGTTGGAAAAAAGGCTAAACACGGCCAGCTTAGCAGATGACAAAACTGAAAAGTCGCTTGCAGATGCGATAGAGAACTGCCTAGAGTCCAATCTTCCAACTAAATGGAACTAGAATAAGGATGTAGATCTACATAAACTAAACTTCTGATTTAGCACTCTTACGATCTATATCTACTAGATCTAGATCTATAATATAAATTTGGAATAATTTAGATGTAATTTAGATTAGATTTAAGCCCCCCTTAAAAAATCCTAGATAATATATCAATAGACTGAATGCAACATTAAATATATTAGGATTAAAGCCGCATTTGTTTTTGCATTTTTTTCTGTCAGTCTGTCTGTCCGTCAAGTTAATAATAAATATTTAAAAAAAAACAACTAAAAACTATTGAAAATTTGATTAACCTTAAATCGTCTCGTATACAAAATTAGATGTACCATAGCCTTGTGGAGAGATTTTTATACCATATTTTGGTGTTAGGAAGTTTGTTTCCTTTAAAATCAGAACCTAATATTAACGATAATTAGATTTTAAAACGTTTAGCTAGAAAATTTACTGTAATGTATGACAGAAGTGCGATTTTATATAAATAGAGTTAGAATGTTTTTCATAAAAAACTGGAACAACCAATATTCGTAATTTATTAGAAGAGGGATTTGAAACAGTTATTTGTGTTAGTAGATTTTTCATACAAAACTCACAACAATTTTGGCGACGATTTGTAAGAAAATTTAAGTAATGTAGGTTGATTTCTTTTTCAAAATCAAATCCGGAACATTCTTTACAGATAAAAACAACAACTCTGTTATGTTTCAGCAAAATTCAGTGTAAAATAAGTGTTTTTCAATAATGTTTCTAGTAAATTACTTTCTTATTTTAAAATCCTGAACAACCTATTGTCGATATTTTTGAAAAAAAAAGTCATTTGACATAACTTTGTTTAAAGTTGAAAATACGGAACAAGTGGATATCGATAATTAAACTATAGTGACTTATTGTCCAAGAATATAAGGGTAATGTAAAGTCAATTTTATTATTTCAAATAATCGTTTGACATATTTTTTTTTATAAAACAATATCTGGAACAACTTCATAGTTCTTCATAGTTCATAGCAGGGAAATTAGATGTAATATAAGTTAGAAGAGCTAACAAACATTAGTTGGCATTGATTTGTTTTTCACAAAAACATCCGGAACAATCTATTATAGATACTTAAAACAATTGCAATGTTTTGGAAGGAACATTAAAGGTTTAATCAGATTTTCAATAGCATTTAGTGTTATGTTGTTTTTTATATAAACGTGAAGGACAGACCGACCAACAGACAAAACGCACAAAAATAAGCGACTTTTATCCTGATGGGGGCACTAAACAAAATATATATAAAATCTGATTATTTAAAAATTTTTAAGGAATTAGTTTAGCTCCATAACATGTCGCAGTATTACGCTACTGCACAAAAGTCCCTGCATAAAAAGTCCATTTTAAAAATGTGCAAGATATTTACATACAAAGTGCATTCTTAGCCTTTATAAACAAACATAAATGTGTTCTTTTAATTTTAGCAGCTATTTGATCAGAAAAAACACCTTTAACTAATTGTTCCATAGAGACAATAAAGATTATTATTATTATTATTATTATATACATTTGTTGTGAACATTTCTTGTATATTTTATAAATATATTTGACTTAGTGATACTGAAAATACACTAAATATTGTCTTTCTTGTTAACATATTGTAACATTGACTCCCTTACAATTAAGTAGTTGTTTTAGAATTGGTGTATTTTTATGAAAAAATCGCTTGCATAATTAATTGTATAAACTAAACTGTTTGCTTTTAGAAAACCAAAAGTAGCCGTTGCACCTAAACTTTCCAAGCTGCAATAACATTTTTCATTTCTCTTCTAGTTTTTTAGATCTGAGTGTGACAGACGGACATTTTGCACAAACCTAATAGCAGCTTTCCCCTTACAGGGGCCTCTAAAAATGAAGATTGGAAAAAAAGATACATTTTATGCTATGATGCTTATTGCATTATATGCAATGATGAACTCACCTGCTCTGTGATTTTAACTTTCAGTGTGACACCTTGAAGTGATTGAAGAGATGATTTCTGGATGAGATCCACCACATCCACATACCCAGGGAATATATGATTTCTCAATATTGCTCTGAGTTTCTGTTGACCATTCTGGTTGACAATATATACAGATTAAAATATCAAAATTTAGTATGTAAACAAGATAATGTTAACTGGTCTATAGTAGTATTTTTCCTACAAAATTAAAACTATGAGTTTGATGATCAGGTGACCATGGAATAAACAATATAAATTTCATTTCCAAAACCTTGTCTTCCTATTGTGGGGAGCATGAGTTTTAGACAAATATCAAGTTCATTATGGGGTGTCCTGGTAAACTTTCAAAGTATTTCATGATCAAAACTAGGTTTTTGTCATCACAAAGAAGTGGAGGCTTGAATCTCCAATCTTAGTTGGCCATGATCTGGTGGGTAGCTAATAGTTGTTGGTTTAAGTAAATGTGCTTAGTATATGTGAAGGCGACATTAAATGTTAGTTACCTATTTGCACTAGAAAAAGGTCATAGGTGCATAAACTGTTTCCTGGTTGTAAGGACCACTTCAGCATCACTTCATTGCACAGAGATACAAATATACTAACACTCAATGAAAAAGACAGCTATAAACATGTAAGTATATGACCTATAAAAAGAGTCTAAAAAATGTTAAACTAACCTCATCTTCCATCAAGTATTGAAGGCCTCCATTAGGTAATGCGTTCCAAGCAGCATTGGAAGGTGCGAAAATTGTGATGTTTTCTTTGTTAAATTCTTCTGACATGTTCAAAGCCTATGGTGATAATGAAAATATATTTGTAGGCTCTGATGGATTGCATTATTGAATTAATGAAAATAGTATGAAATAGAATGACTGAAAATATGTATGAAATGGTCTAAGTAATTATCTATGTCTAAGAAAAAAAATATGTAAAATAACAAAACCCAAAATAAAAAAAGAGGACAATGTAAAACATAAACATTTGACTTACATTAATCAACATTTCAAACTTGTCATACTCTGCTTCCTGACTAATGAGTTCCATAGCTGTTTTCTAAGAGGGAATCATGTTATAAAGAATAAAAAAATACCAGTGAACTTCTGGCCCATCTACAAAACTCAAAATAATATGACAGCTGAGCCTGCCTTGTTTAAACATTTAATGAGAATTAGAAATATTCTATTGGCCACTATAGTTGTTAGTTAAGCATTGATGCAATATTTTAAAGATTCTCAAGAAGCTTATTATAGTGTTTATCAATTTAAATGATAAAAATGTAACAAAAAGATTTGAGCAATTCAACTTTGATACTGTCAGTGTTCAGTGAAATATTGTATAAAGATAAAACGTCAGGCTTCTACATTCGCTGCTTAATGTGATAGTTTGTTTAGCATGATCAAGAGTTTCATGAAGGATTGTGTAGTGGACATTTAAAATATGTGAAGAAGATTAGATAGAGTAATGCATTTTAATAGAACTGAAAGAAATGTATACAAACAATTCATACCTGAGTGTTTCCCAAGATTTTGGGATTAAAAGTTAAAAATCTGTTGACAATATGAATCATGCCATTACTGGCTTCAATATTCTTCTTAAGAATTTTGGCTGTTTCAGCATAGGATCCCAGTTTATATCGCATCCCATTTCTTGTATTCTTTAGAAAAATAAGTTTTCATTTATTTTGTGAATAAATGGATTACATTAATAACATCAATTAGTTTTTTTTTCTTCACTTTTATATTGTCTCTTTGTCAAAACTACTTATAAGTATTAGCCAACTTTTTGTATTCACACTTTATATGTCATGTGTAATGCACAACTGTAAAACAAATTTCCTCAGAGATACTACAGATTATTCATATAACTCTTATTTAATTATTATTACTATTATAGTTATTATTACTATTATTATTATTATTACTATTATTAGTATTGATACTGTTATAGCCCTATTGGCAGCGCGAGAGGATTAACTATAGGTTCAGTTGACACATGTGAACTCAGGCACATCACTCAGGGCAATGGCTGTCGATGGACAAGGAACAGTACTGCTAATCCACAGATATGACCCGCGTTATGGTCATGTGATCGAAAGCCTGCGTGAAACAGAGACACAGTGTGTAAGAAAGCGGCAGTTCAAGACGGGGACTGTTAGTCCGCCATGAAGTCAGTCCTGGTTGAGTCCTCAAGTGTTATGTACGGGTCCAGGAAGAGATAGAGACAGTAGAGTTTTGTACGGTGATGTACAATGTAACATTTTAGTTGTTGATGTGTTGCCAATAGTCTAGTATTGGCTGTTATCTACTTATTCACTCATTTTTAAAGTACCAGATAAACCAGAGCTCTTGTTGTCAAGTTCTTGATGTGTTAGATGTGCTGTGTTGTGTTTAGCAGTGTTTACAGAACAACTGATTAGGAGAGAGAATCGTAAGAATACTATTATTAGTATTATTTTTATTATAAGTAGGCCTTTTATTACTATTATTAGTATTATTACTATTATTAGTATTATTACTATTATTAGTATTATTACTATTATTAGTATTATTACTATTATTAGTATTATTACTATTATTAGTATTATTACTATTATTAGAATTATTACTATTATTAGTATTATTACTATTATTAGTATTATAATTATTAATTGGCGGTGAATGATTAATAAACAAATTAAGAGTTAAACAGATCTAAATCTGTTAGTTAAAGCTATAGCCTTTCTCAACTTTCAGTTCATGTAACCAGAAGCAAAGCTTTAAGTCTAATATTAGTGCAAGAATTACTATGGTATTGTTATAAATCAATTGATGGTGCAGGTAGGGGGTGGCAGTGTGTCACCAACTTTTGGGGACCTATATAAGGCAAGAGTTAGGATTGTAAAGTTATCTTAGTTGAGTACTGTTGTAACCCTGTTCCTCCCTGACTAACCTTTTTTTCCATGCGCAAAGTAGGGTGATTTTTGCTTATGCTGTTGGGCGTAAATGACCTGAACTAGTTTGTAAATGTGTTAAGAAATTAAGTTATGATTTTGGATTTCTCGACTGAGGATTGATTGATTGTGTTAGTGAATCTGGATATATAAATTTGATTTGGAGATTATGACATTATTTCTTTTTACCGGGAATATTGATTGATCATAGTTGGATTGTGCTTCTGCAATCAGAGAGATACCAGCAATCTGAGAATTGGTGAGTTATTTTCTTTAGTTCAATCCCACGTCATAGACTGTTCAGTACAGCCTAGAACAGTTCAATAAAGATCAGTGATTGAACAATGTTTTGGTAACACCTCTGTGCAAAGTAATCTGTTTTCTAATACAGTTACTAAATTTACATGCAATTCAACTCTTTGGCTCCGCAACAACGCACAGGATGTTGATTTTAAAAAAGGGGAAAAAAGTTGGACCACCGCTGGGGGCATCGGCTATTTAAAATTTATTTTTTCGTTTCTATTTCTCCAATTCATGTTTTTTATTGCTTAATTTTTTATCTAGAAAAGTTTCCCTTTGCTAAACATCCTGGATTTCCTTCATTTAACCTGTTTTTATTTTGTACCAAGTTTGTAATGAGATGACATTTATTTTTTCTGTGTGCGTGTTTTTTTAACATGGAGCTTCAACCAAGGCCATATAAACTTTGTAGATCTAAATATTTCTTTGATAAAGAAGTATAATAATTCAGATGACAGTGATTTTGTTTCCTCTGATGGTGATATTGATAAATCTAATTATCTAGATCTAGATCTAGTAAATTAATTTATAGATCTAGAATCTAGACCTAGGGCTAGGTCTAGTATGATGAAGTTTATCAGCTGATGAAGCAGCTCCACCCCCAGCTAATGTTCAATGTAGATCTAAAACTAGTTTAGCTGTCTCTACATCATCTAGATCTAAATCTAATCAGATAGAGGTAGATCTCTAGATCTATCATCTAGGCACTGAAACAGATCAATTTCAGATTTGTTCCATCAAGAAATTGGGTTGTCAACCTAGACTTAGTCAGCACTCCATCTATTGAGCTGGAATGTTGTTTTTTTTTCATTGACAATCACATTGTTGATAGTCTTGTCAGCAAAATAAATAGCTATGCTGACCATAGGATTAAATTGAACACCCCTGCTAGAATAAGATCCATTTTCAGAGAATGGAGACCTATAACTATAAAGAAAGACAGAATATGTAAACACTGTAGGTCAGGGAGAACGGTTTATGTTTGTACTAAGTACATGAAGAACTTAAGAAGAAAATATTATAAATATATATATATGCTGTACAGTTGGACTAGTTCTAGGGTAAAAGTTTTTTGTTCCAAGAGTGTTGCTTTTTTTATGGGCGTTTTCATTAAAGTAGTGACATTGGATTATTAGTTCCAGTTTATTATTTTTTGCATCTATTGCTGTTTCTTCTATGGTGTTCTGTAAACAAATGGATAAAAATGAGAAAAAAACTTCTTTGAATTCAATTTGAACAATAAATTTCTTGTAACATGCACTTGGATGGATATTTTCAATGTCAGTTGGTGAGTTTTTCATTTTTAATTTTTATATTCAAAACCCAAAATTACAAAAACAACATGATTTGCAAACTAGAAAACATAAGAAATGGAAAGAGCATCCATTTCTCTTTAATTCTATATCAAATTTATTATTTTCCAATAATAAATAAAAAAGTTATACAAGTTATATCGAAGCAAAGTAGCGCACTCTGAAATGGCGGAAAAATTAATTCCGTCCAAAAGTGGAAAATAATTCCGAAGTAGTTCCGGAGCCAAAGAGTTAAATTGGAGTTTAAAAGCTTTAAGTTGATTGTGTAGAAAAGTGCCAACTTTCAATATTGACCAATAATTACCATGGAAAAATACTGGAATTAATTTATTTGCTTTACTTTGAATATGTATGCATTAAATTTTGTAATATGAAAAAAAAAAGCATTCAAAATACTACCTTAATCTCAGCAACAATGCCCTGAAGTGTGTATACTTTATCTCTGTTCAGACTCTCTGCTCTCGATTTGCCAATTATTATGTGCTGCCTGAGAATTTGTCGTGCCCTATCAACATTCTGCAAGAATTTCTCAAAGCCTCCAAACTGTCTGGATACTTCTCTGTTTGCATTTTTAAAAAAAAACACATTAGCCTTATGAATGCTACCTTCTTAAAAATGAGCTGAGAAAATCAGTTTTGTTTTTCTTTGGGAGGTGAAGGTTAAAGTTAAATAGCATTAAGGTTTAAAAAAATCAATAAAGAATTTTAAAATCTGGCCTTCCAATAAATAAAACATTTTTGAACAATATGACAGGCATTATTTAAGTTAAGAGAAAATGATGGCACTAGTTAGAAATTAATATTTTCCCCTATGAAAATTTGTCATCTATTAAGTTAATATGTTAGTGTTAGACGTGTGCTTAAAAACATTGACATTAATAAAACCTATCCTTATAACTTATGAAGGCAAATTAAGTACAGTTCCAGAGCCAACAGTTAACTACGTTGTTCTTTGGCCAGCACTATGACAAATTTCCATTATTTTTTCAACAGATTGCCAGATGTGATGAGTGAATTCAGAGATGCTCTCAAATCCTGAGACCAAATCCTAGTTTTCCAGGACCTTAAAAGAAAGAATCTTTGGCTGTTTGGCAAAGTTCTGTACCATAAGGCCCCATCTTATTTTTCAAGCTGAATTTAGAAATTGGCAGCAGTGCTGTGCAATAGGAATAGTGGTGATGTTGAAACTTACTCTAAAATGTTCTATTAGTTCATTTAAATTTACTACAGAACTATGATAACTTATTTTGAAGCAAGATGCAATAGTCATAAAGAAAACAATACCTGAATGCTTTATCTGTTGGCAAAAATATTGTAAATGGACCACGGTTCTGTAAAGGCTCATAGTAGAAGTTTCTAATCATTTGAATACTATAGTCCAAAGATTTTGCATATTCACCATCTTTGTTAAGATCTAATACTGCCTGTAAAGAATAAAATGTTTGTAAAATGTTTTACATGTTTCGGAGTTGAAGATAGTTTACTTCCTAGTCCAAACCTCCAGCAGGACGACGGGGTTTGGGAACAGGCAGGGTTTGAACCCGGGACCAAGGATAAATCCAAACGACAGTCTAGCGAGCAAACCGCGCGACGAGGCAGCCATCCAATAATAAGTATTCTGCTGCTATACAACATCAGGCATTGTTTATCAGTGCAAAAAAATGAATATATACATTGTAGGTGAGAGAGAATTACTTTTAAAGATGTAAATGTAAGACAGTAAAGAATTACATTTTTAAAAGTGTTTCAGTCTAGAAAATTAAATATTGAACTAACTATATTTCAGTGTATAAATTGTAATTCATAGAAGTTTTTAGAAATGGCATTTTTGTTCCAGAAGTTCCTCAACTTAAGAAAACATTAAGAAACTGGAACAGACACAAAATAAAGCTGTGAGATTCATGACAAACGAATACTCACATTTGATTAGAGTAACATCTTTAGTTAAATCATCAGGATAGAAGACTAAAATATTAATAGCAATTATACAGAAAACACTGAACCATAATCTTCATACAAAACAAAACCTAATAAAATACTCAGAAAGACACAAAGGTAAAGTCACATTTCTTGTTCCATATACTGGAAGAAAATTTTTACAAATGCTCCTTCCCTAGTGCTAGGGAATGGGTTGCCTGAATAAGTTCTTATATAATACAGACGTTACTTCAAAAAAGAAGATGATTACGTCCTACGCGTCATGCATTCAGTCATGCATATTTACCAATGACTTAAATTCTGACAAGTCACTGGTTTTCCTGGCTAGCTCAGGCAACCCATTCCATGCTCTAATAGCACTAAGGAAGAAGGAGCATTTGTACAAATTTGTCCTAGCATATGGAATGAGGAATGTGCCTTTATCTTTTTTAAGCCTGGAATGACTTGGCAGAGTTAAAGTCATTGTTTAACATGCATGACTAAATTGATCTAGGTAAGAGAAGCCTACATGCTAACAAGGAAATGTGAATTCCCAGACCTGGAAATGTGTATTTTGCGGGGCAAATGTGTATTTTCCTAAATATAAAGAAATATACTCAGAAAAGAGTAAAACTAAAAAAGACTAAACTAAATCCTAAAACTTAACAGAGAATAAAATTATGTAAGATATTCTGTACATTTGTCAAAATATTTACAGTTTTAGACTTTTCTAGAATATGTTAGAATGATGCTGTTCTTGCCATTTGGAAATGATTTTATGATTATAATGCCTCTAGTGTTTTATTCCTCATTCAGCACCAACAGAAATTTGTTCAAAAGAATGGGAATTTTCGTTGGAAGTGAAATTAGATTTAAACCAAATGTAATGGTTTGCTTGGCTGTATCAGTGACATCTAATTTTATAATAGTAGTTTTTGTTTATAGACATATTCTTTACATGGCATGCAGTCACTGGAAATATTGTATCACATTTAGAAAAAAATTCAGATTTTCTTCTTTCTGACCATTCTTTGCAGAGTTAGCAATGAAAGCTTTGGCATCTTCAACAATCATTAATAAAAAATTTTAAAGATTTTTTTTTTGACAAACAATCCAAATAAATCATTGAACTTGTTTTTAATAATATATAGAAGCCAGGCTATTGAGTCTGCTGAATAGATAACCGTCATTGCTGTTGTAAAATAAAGCTATTAATTCTGGGTTCTGAAGCTTGAAGTTGTTTTATAAAACTAACAGATCTGTTGAAGGAGGAATGTGTTGAATACTTTGTATTAGAATTGTCAAATCTTCAAAAGTCAATTTGAACCAATCACTTAATCAGGGAGTAGTACTGAGAGAGATGAAAAAACCTAATGTCACTCTTTTTTTTAAAGAAGAACAATTTTATTTTAGGAATTATGAACTATTTCACTCATTAGCATTAAGGTAAAATACTAAAACATAACATGGGCAGCATTATAGATAAACATAACATGGGCAGCATTATAGATAAACATAACATGGGCAGCATTATAGATAGATAAACATAACATGGGCAGCATTATAGATAGATAAACATAACATGGGCAGCAATATAGATAGATAAACATAACATGGGCAGCATTATAGATAGATAAACATAACATGGGCAGCATTATAGATAGATAAACATAACATGGGCAGCATTATAGATAGATAAACATAACATGGGCAGCATTATAGATAGATAAACATAACATGTTAACAGCTTAACACCATAACTTTAGGAAATTTAAATTATGTGAAACTCATCAAACTCTACTAGTAAGTTTAACTCATGACTTTCAAAAGACAATAAATAGGGAAAAGAGGTAATAATAAGACTTTTGAAGGCATATGACAAAGTTCAACAGCATAGTTAGTGAAGTCCCCTTTTTAGACTTAGGCACCTGCTCAATGTGTCTGATGTAACTGAAGTCCAAAGGGAGGTAACACTCAACCAAAATAACACAGGTGAAAGGCCAACAATGTAAAGATTGTGTTCTTACTATGCCTTCATGTTGTGTCTTGTGTACAACAATAGTATTCTGTGTTTACTTTCATTGCACCACAAATCCTAGTCATGTTTTTCATTTGTTGTGACATTATCGCCAAGAAAAATCTTAACCCTTTAATGAAACAAACATTACATGCCAAATTACTATTCAAGTCCTAACACAGACCTTGCGTATGATGATAAGGTCATCTGTTTCTGTGGCCCATGTTTAATGAGGGTGTCTTGTGGCCAGCACAACAACAAACCACCTTTACTTTACCTATACTAATGTAAGATAACCATTAGAACTAGGTGGACTAAGAATTTCCCTAAAAATCCAAAAATTAAAAATCCCAGTCTTCACCAGGATTTAAGCCAGGAACCCCATAGTTCTAAAGCCAAGCACTCTACCGCTCGGCCACCACGCCTCCTTACCAGTCTAGCTTAGCTTCTTAAAAAGTTAAAATACATTGGCATCTCATGATCCCTACATCAATAGGAAGGTGGAATTTTTAAAAAAAAATGATCGAGTGGCAGATGACAAATTAACCAAAACTTTGTTGTTAATATTTTAACTTTTATTCTATACAGTTTAGAATATATTTTGTTTTCAGAATCATATACAATATTTGCCTTCTGGATGTGATCCCATTATATCTTTGAAAAAATACCATTGAATATAAACTATATTAATAAATTAAGTTCCTTACTTGGTAAATATTTCCTATACAGACTTTATTTCTGCTTATGAAGCCTTCTTTACACATACACCTGCAACATTAGAGAATAGTTACTTTCAGAACCTAATGATCCAAAACTTAATGATTACCAAGCCTGTATTAAGGCCTGTACTAAATAATCTACTTTTTATGCACAATATATATTTTCATTTGTTATTGTCTTTAAAGGGATATTTTTCTAAGTCCAATTTCCAAGAAGAAAAAAATGCAATGGGGATTTTCTAAGTTCTGAATTAAAATTATTGCAGCGCATTGGTTTGATTGACTGACAGTCTTACCTAAAAGTATAGGGCTCGTAAGTCTCACATATGGCATTCTTTGGACATGACTTGGATGAACATACATTAATAAGGCTACATCCAACACCAGGAGTGTACTTCCAGTAGCCAATATTACAATGACATATATGCTGATGAAACAAAACAGTTTTTGAATGTAAACATCAAACACAAACAAGACACATAAAAATGGTAACCCTGCAACAATGGTTAAATTTCGCTTATAATTTTATTGTTTTCTCTTTCCAATTGTTCCAGAATACAGACATATCTAAATAATATGAGATAGAATAACTTTGATGATGATAGTGTCAGAACAAAGAATAAGTGCTATGATTTTTATTCAGTTATTGTTCCTAGTTAAAAATATTACAGATATGAACAGTAAAAACCTTTGTCTACTTTTCTATAGTCAAGACAGAGCTCTAGGGGAAAGGGGAGAGAAAAAAAAATATGTTCATAACACACTTATCTCTTAGCACCTCACTCTTTGCATTTCAAACTTATCTCTTAGCACCTCACTCTTTGCATTTCAAACTTATCTCTTAGCACCTTACTCTTTGCATTTCAAATTTATCTCTTAGCACCTCACTCTTTGCATTTCAAACTTATCTCTTAGCACCTCACTCTTTGCATCTCAAATGTATCTCTTAGCACCTCACTCTTTGCATTTCAAATGTATCTCTTAGCACCTCACTCTTTGCATCTCAAATGTATCTCTTAGTACCTCACTTTTTGCATCTCAAATGTATCTCTTAGTACCTCAATCTTTACATCTCAAATGTATCTCTTAGTACCTCACTTTTTGCATCTCAAATGTATCTCTTAGTACCTCAATCTTTACATCTCAAATGTATCTCTTAGCACCTCACTCTTTGCATCTCAGATTTATCTTTTAGCACCTCACTCTTTACATCTCAAATTTATCTCTTAGCACCTCACTCTTTGCATCTCAAATTTAACCTTTAGCACCTCACTCTTTTGCTAAAGAAGGTTATAGCTTTGTACAAGCAACTTAGACAATTGTTATTGCCAATAATAATAATAATAATAAACACTATTTATTGGATTCTTTAGAAAGTATTCTCCCTTTACAAAGGGCTTTGATTCCAAAACCAAAGTTGGAGCTAATAGCTTTATGTCATTTCTTACAAGCATTAGATTTTAATTAAATGTAATCTTAAAAACAAAACACTGATTCTCTTTTTACACATAACTTTACTTATAACTAGAAATCAGCCTTACTAACTGTGTGAATCATCAATACAGATACACTTACTTTATTTGGCCCCATCATTGAGCACCTGGTATTTTCACCACATATGCCCACAGTTACATCACAGGGATTGATAGGCATACACACAATGCCATCCCCAGTGTAGTCTTGTTCACAGGTACAGGTGTGTCTTCCAGGTGAGACCATCATACAAACACTATTTAATCCACAAGGTGATTTAGGGTTCTCACAGGGATTTATAGCTGGAGGGAAAGAGAATACACTATAAAAATAAAGAAATTTACATAGAATAGAAAAATCAATGAATCATTGAATGAATAATTACATAAATAAATCTATATTATAAGCACAAAGGCCCTGAACTAATTACTCATCATTAGTTCTCCCACTTGCCATGAACAAAAAAATATGAAAATTTAACCCGCTACTACTTTCTTTGTGCCTAGAACAACAAGCAGCTTTCATGATCAAAACCATAGCAGTTAAATTTACCAAAAAAGCGATTCTATATTAAAAGAGGGCTGTTCAACATAACAAACTAGAAATCATGGGCCAAAATTATGTTAGAAGAGAATTTAAGTGGAGGGTTATGTGAGCGTTGGATGCGCAGGATGCAATAATAAAAAAAAGCATCACAGAGCTTTTGAAATATTTTGATTAAGTCAATGAATAGACGTAGGGTGGAGGGGGAGGGAAGTACCGGTAATCGAATTCAAGAGTTAGAACCATATGGCTGGGAGAGGTAATGTTATAAAGAGGGCCATGCCAATTAGATATAACAGAATGTAGAATTCAAGTTTTTAAAGGGGAGGGGGCAGGAACAAACATGGTAGGGGAGAGGAAAGAGATATCAAATTGACAAGTCAGAATTGAGGGTGTTTGAAAGCGGGCTTTTCCAATGAAACGTATCATGTACTAGAATATACTGGCCAAAAGTATTTTTGAAAGTGTACAAACAAATAAGGGAAGGGTACTACCAAAGCATTATGTGAGCATTAGGATTTGCAGGATGTGGAAAGTAACAAAGTCCCAGGCCAAAAAAATTTCATAGAGCCTATTTCAAAATAATGAAATTTAGAAGAATAGTCAGTTTAAATATTTGTTATGGGGAACGGGGGAGAAATTTGATGTTTGAATTTTTGGGCCAGTCCAAAATAGAGGGGAAAAAAAAAGGAAGGGGGGGCATGGCAAAATAAACAAATCAATGGCCATAACTGTTTAGTAATGCTAGAACATTTATATTTGCTCAGTGGAAGCCATACACTAAAGGTGAATGCTTTTTCAAGAATAGTGGCGGTACATTATATGGGCAGAGAGGAATCTCTTGTGTGCTCGATCTCTGACATACATATATATATAAATAGGCTAAGCAAACAAAATAAAAAGTATTGAAAGCACTTCAACCAGATATCTGTGTGAATCATTTTAACTCACTATGTTACAATGGCTGGCATGTTATGACAATAGCATATTATATGTTCCTTAAAAAAAGAAGATAATTATGCGCTATGTTAACCTGTTCCATGCTCTAATGGCACTAGAGAAGAAAAACGCTCTTACAAATTCCTCCTAGCATAAAGAATATATAATGTGCCTTCTGTATCTGTGTCTTTATGAGTATTTTTTTAGGTTATCTTTTTTTTCTTTTAGTAAGTTATGATTTAGTGTTTCCTGCATTATTTCTTCTTTACTTTATAGTCTTCTGTAGTGAAATGTCTTTAAATGTAGTGAAATGCTGTTACTCTACTCAAATGTGACTTTCATATAAGCTTAACAGCTCTATTTTGTGTCTGTTATATATATCTATATATATATATTTTGGTTTTCTTCAGCTGAGGGATTCCAAACAAAGGATGCATAGTGGTCTAAACAAGGTTAAATAGCATTTTAGTTTTATGTTCTTGTTCCATTTGTAAAAAAAAAATTTAAAAATTAAGAAACCCTAATGCATTTTTTCTTTAATTATTTTGTCAATGTGATGGACAAAGTAGTGAAACTGAATTTTCCATTAGTTCAGACCAATAAAATCATCTTTATTATTACCGGTGGCAGCAGTACATTATTCTAATGAATTCAAATCTTTCAGCAATAGAACAGATATATGTACCAGTACTTGTCTGTCCACAAGCGTGTTCTAGTTCTCATCTTGACAAATTGTTTTGTTTTGTTGTACAAGTTTCAGACATTCCTTGAGATCTGAAGTTTGTTACATCCTTGCACAAACCTTTTACAGGCTGTGGGGGAGAAGGGTTCAAACTAGAGACCATCATGACACATCTGAAGCAATACCATATGGCCATGTAGCCATTCCAATGTATAGGGACTTATAGATATATTTGACTCTTTTCAAACACGGCTAGCTAGTATAATTCCAGCTCTATCTATGGCATCTATTTTCAAACTCACTGTTTAGATTTTCATTTGTTAGTGGATGTTTAAAAAATCAAGATATTAAGGTATTACCATTTACTAAGCAAGGATAAGTAAAATTCATAATATTTTCAGCTAACAGTTTACTGAAATTTTAAGTTCTGCACAATAACCAATGACCTTAGGTCCACCCCCCTTCCAATCTTAGGCCAGATATGCCTACTTATTTAACTATATTGGAAACAGAAATATTTTGAAAGCTTAATGTAAATTATAATTATTTTTTTTTAAATGTGTTCTTTGTCATATATCTTACCTACACAGTCTGTAAGAGAGGCATTATATCTATAACCTATATCACAGTCACATGCAGCAATGCCATCTACTTCAATACAACGGGAATGAACAGAGCTCTTTTTCATGCATTGCAAATCATCACAAGTCAGCAATTCTGAAAGAGAATACATAATCATATCATCTTGAGTTTAGTGTACTAGATTAAGCAGCAAACTGGTTTGATAAAATTGCATATTTTTACCATAGTTAAACCAAAAGATAAATAAAGATGTAACATATAGCAAAATATTTTTTTTTAATCTATTCAAAATATTAATATAATGCTCCGATTATTTATCAATACTAAGTTTTACTATTTCTAAACATATAAATATATATGTTATATAGACATATAAATGATTGTTAAATCTTAATCCAAACTTCTTGCAAGATGGCATGAGTTAGTGGCAGGCAGGGTTCAAACCCATCAAGAAGACATCCAGAACATATACCACACAACTAGGCAGTCATATATATATATATAATATTTTAGACCAGTGATGCAGAAATACGGCCTGCGGGCCAAACATGGTTGCATTTTTATCTACCTTAGGGCCCTCAATTTTTTGGGAACAAATAATAACTCAATATATTTGACTTTTAAATAACGTGTGGCTGTTTTAAAAAAGAACATAAACCCCATTATAAAACAAATATGGCGGTATACTTGGTTGAGCCGCGAATAAAGGTTTGTTAAACTACACGTAGAGATAGGAGGATCGATGAGAATATTTACAAAAAAGAGACAAGAAAATGAATCGGTGGTTTAGCTAGCTGCAATGTTGCTCACATTTTTAAGAAGAGAAATAAAGCCATTTTCGACACATGAAAAAAGATAAACTTCAAACACCCCATTAATTAATGTAAGTACTAGATCAACTGGTTTCTAATAAAATTGTTTCAGGTCAATTTCAATTTCGTTTTTTACCTATTTGTTGATGTGGCCTGCAACAAGAGTGTTGAAAATGCAAATGGCCTACAAGTCAAATTAAGTTGGGCATCACTGTTCTACACAAAACAAGCCATTGAGATTGTTGGAGTCCAACCATACTGGAAATGATCATTGTCATTATTCACCACAAATCCTAGTTATCTCTTCTTGATTTAGTCTCTTCTTGATTTAGTCTGACCAATATAACATGGTAAAGGGTGAGCAACTTAAGTCAGAAAACAAAGGTTAAGATCAGTGATGCCCAAAGTTATACGGCCTGTGGGCCATTTTAATTTCCGACACTCATGTCACAGGCCACATTAACAAAAAATTTAAAAAATGGAATAGAGAATAGTTGCAATAGACCTTGCAGTCTATAGGGCAGAGGAAGTAAAGGTCATCTATCTATTTGTTTCTTTGACCCATGGTTAACCAAAGTTTCATGTTACCAGCACAACGACCAACCGCCTTTACTTTCCCCAACTAATGTACGCATCCATTTGAATTGGGTGAACTCAGAGGCGCCGAAAGATCCCAAAATTAAAATCACAGTCTTCGCCAGGATTCTAATTGGGAACTCAGTTCGGAAGCCAAGAGCTTTACCGATCAGCCACCGCGCCACGAAATAGAGAATAAACTATTTTAAATTGTTTTATTACAATTCCCGTGGCTCCATTAGACTTACATACAACCATAAGCTAGCAAGGTAACAAGGATTTCAGGTGTCTTATAACTAAAAGTTTTTCTACTAAATTAAGTGCATGTAAACATTGTGATCCTACGTAGCAATTGTTTTTGGAAATGTGCAAGGTTTCTTAGACAACACGGCGTAGAAATCTATTGTCTATTTGCTCAAAATTTCTCAAGAAGGGAAGTGCGGCTTAGTAAGTTCCAGTTGGTGTCATTCTTCAGCGGCAATAGTAATTATTTCAAAATCTGCTGCTCTGTCATTTAGTTTAAAATGGAGATTTTCACCAACATTGTTCACTTATTTTACAGTTGTCATGCCAGTAAAGCTGACAGCTTCAACTTTTTTCTTTTCTTAGCGGCTAAAACCAACAATGCCACCATATTTTTGTAATGGTTTGTTCTAGAAAGACAATAGATTAGAATGAATTCCATCACAGAAAAAATCCTAACATTAAGAAAATAAATTTTTCAACCTTTTTTTTAATTTTTATTTTTTACATTTTGTGTTGATGTTTTGGCGGGCCAGTTGGAACCATGTCGCGGGCCAGCCGTAGTAAAGGGTTAGTAACTTAAGTCAGAAAACAAAGGTTTAGACCAATATAACATGATAAAAGGTGAGTACTTTAAGTCAGAAAATAAAGGTTTAGATCAATATAACATGGTAAAGGGTGAGTAAAGGGTGAAATTATATACTGTATCGGTTATCGTTCTTATGTTTACATGTGCTTGTCACTTGTCCATAAAAATGTGCTCACGAAATGTTACAGATGTGTGTGTTATTAGTCATTAAGTCTATTAAAGCCATACTAAGCGGACATGGTTTTCAAACTCTGTTATTATTATGTTCATAACAGTGAGCAACTTAGTCAGAAAAAAAAGATTTATGCAGACTTTTGAGTTTCTGTACAATTTTGTATCATTCCAAGCATTATATTTTTTTTACATATAAATAAATGAACTCTGTTGTATGCAAAACATATAAATTGACATGTAATTTCATGCCTCATGATACATACAATATGTTCAATTCTTAGCTCATAAGGCCTACATGAATTCAGACATAATAGGATTGATCTGTGTGAGTGACTGAAAGTTGTGGCAAGTTTCTATAGCAAGCAAACTTGTATATGTTCTCAAATGTAGACTTTTGATAGCCTACTGGTTTAGTAATTCAATTATTATCAAGTATCCAAATTTCATAAGTACTTTTCATACATTTAAAAATCAAAGCTCCAGTTACTTTAAGCACCTTAGAACTACAGTTGTTCAAACAATGAAAGCTATGTGAGAGAAATCCCAAGTAATACAAGCTGATGATACTTTGTGATTTAGTTACCTACTTTATGCTACATAGCTTATATTTACTTACTAGCAAAATACCCGCGCTTTGCAGCGGGAGGATTATTGCATTAACATTTCAAATTTGCTTTAATTAATAGGCCTACATGTAACAACAAAACATTCTCATTTGTGCCAGGAGTGTTACCGCAGGGAATGTAGCGCATGTATTTTTGGAATAACCGGAACAACGCAGTTTTTGTGTGGCTTTTTGCAATGTTAGTCCGATAAGTAAAAATAATGTGTCATATGTACTGCCTTAAATATTTCATTACTAAGAAGAAAAGTAAACCTTTTGAAATAGAGAAGAAACATACATGTACCAATAAACAGTTATTTGTTGAGGATCTCTTTGTACACCACGTTGTCAGTTCGGCCCTCCAGCTGCAGTATGACCAATCCCTGCGCCGAGCTTACTCTTGAGCATGCGACGTACAGTTGCCCATGTGAGAAGCAGTCCTGTCTCAAGTCAATGCCAACCTTTTGTAGTGTCTGTCCCTGAGACTTGTTGATTGTCATGGCGAAGCAGAGCCTTACTGGGAATTGGAGGCGTTTGAATTGAAATGGGAGGTCAGAGGGGATGACGGGGATGCGAGGAATCAAAACTGTCTCTCCTGAGCCACTGCCAGTGAAAATAGTTGCCTCAATGAGGTTCTTCTGCAGAGACGTGACTTGAAGTCTGGTGCCGTTGCACAGTTTAGGTGGCTGCAAGTTCCTCAGCAACATTATCGGTGCCCCAACCTTCAAAATGAGACGATGCTCAGGAGTGCCTGGAGGATTCAGAGAGTTGAGAAACTCTACCGGATAGTGCACCGCGTCTTCCATTTCCACAACTGAATCCACAGACTGGTATGTTTTAGATTGTGAGGAGAGTTCTTGGATTAAAACGTGGTTTATGGCCGTGGTCATGTCGTTTCGTGGTGTTAGGATAGCTCTCTCCCTCAACCATGACACGTCTATATGCTGGAGAGTTCTTAGATTGGGATAAACATTGTAACGAAGGTTTTGCAAGGTCTTCACCAGGAGACAGAGATTTGAGGGAATTGCTATTTTAGAATTTTCTTGACTGAAGCTGCCATCACCAATACTCATCAGAAGATCAGAGAACTCTCCGGCTCTTGTGTCGCCATTCAGATGAACCCTCATGTTTATTCTTAAAGTGACGACAGTGATTTGACGCCACAGGTACGAAGACTTCAGACAGGCTTTCACTTCGTCGGCGCATGTTCCTCTGGGCACGACTGGTAGGGTTTGCCGAAAGTCTCCAGCCAGCAACACTGTCAAGCCTCCCATACGTGTGGTGGTGTTTCGGATGTCTTGGAGGGTCCTGTCCAAAGCCTCGACACCCCCTCTGTGTGCCATGGTGGACTCATCCCAGATAATCAGCTTGCACTGTCTTAGCACTTCAGCCATGTTGCTCTGCTTTGATATATTGCACGTGGAGGGCGAATCAGTGGTGCGGCTGAGGTTGAGCGGTAGCTTGAAAGCTGAATGAGCAGTTCTCCCACCCTGAAGAAGAGTTGCTGCAATGCCAGAAGAAGCCACAGCTACAGCAATGTCACCTTCCGCTCGGACTTTCGCAAGCAGAAGGTTTATGAGGAATGTCTTGCCAGTTCCTCCTGGAGCATCAAGAAAAAACACCGTGCCAGTGCCCGAGACAACGCTCCTCATGACTTGCTCGTAAACTCTCTTTTGGTCACCATTCAGCAAAGGCTCGTTGTTTGAGACTACATTGGCCAACTCCGAGGTGTCGTAAGAGGTTTCCCTCAAGTACTCGGGATTCGACGTAACCTCTGCCAGTTCTCTCGAAGGTGAAGGCAGCCCGTAATGATCGACAGAGAGACCTCCGATAGCAATGACGTAGTTCTCAAGCAACTGAAGACACTTGTTGTAGATCATAGGCAACCACTGTTGGACTTCTGTTCCTCCATGATCTCTTTCAGTCTGTCTCCTAACATCTTCTGCCATGCTGTCTCTATGTTTTTCCCAGAGATTTAAGGGGTTCTCCATTTGGCAGAAGACCAGCATTACAGCGAACAGTTCACGGATCTTTTGAGGTGAGCGAGACAGAGCAGCTTCCTGGAGAGTCTCGTCCCAGTTGACATCGTCCTGTAACAAACCAAGTGCCCTGCAGGCCGACTTGTAGGTTGGATGGACAACACCGTCAACTGTTCTGAGAGATTCGAAAGAGGTGGGACCTATGATTTTGTAGAGCAGCAATCGAAGGTGGTAATATTTAGAGTTGTTCGGGTGCACAGTGTAGACCCTTCCAAGCACAATATCTTTCTTCACCCCCGAATAAGCCACAGTCCTTTAATCGATGGTGACCATCTCGAGAGACATGTTCAGTGGGAGTACGCTTGGAGCGATAAATGAAACGTGAGTGTAAAATACCAGCAGTCGAATGATTGAGTTGGGATATAACAACGCCAATCGTGGACGCTACCTTGCTGTAGCAGACTACAAAGAAGACCTCGATGCGCACACAGAAAGATGACGCCGTCCCTTGTAACGAAGATACAACAAAAGCCAAGCGAAAAGAGTAAACCGCTGTACCAAGAAGCGAAGCCAGTAACAATCGTCGACAGAAAATTAAGAATGAGCCTCCCACATTTTTGCCCTCCTACGTATAAAAACACTAAAATAAGCAGGGAAGCCACGTACCAAGTTTCGTGAAGATGGCTCCATAAATACGAAAGTTCAACATGGCGGACGTTGTCGACCGTTACGACCGTTAAATAAGTACGTACATCGGTTTCGGTTAGCGCAGGGAAGCCGCGTACCAAGTTTCGTGAAGATGGCTCCATAAATACGAACGTTCAACATGGCGGACGTTGTCGACCGTTACGCGTACGATTGGGAAACGAAACCTGCTGCACTTTTGTAAGTAAGCTGTAGGGAATGCGCCTGCCAAATTTCACCCTTGTACCTACACGGGAAGTTGCAGAATTAGTGATGAGTCAGTGAGTCAGGGCTTTGCCTTTTATTAGTATAGATGTTTTAGGTATTAGTAAACTACTTATAAACTACCAGTTAATTGCTTACTTTCATCACATTTTGCCCCTTTGTATCCAGAGTAGCAGGAACATGAGCCATCACCTTGGCGTCCATTACTGCACACACCGTTAACACAAGCACACTCTAAAATTTTTAAAATAATCATTAATCTATTTTAAAAAAAGAGACATAGTTTCTTTTACTGGAAGAGACAAGAATTGATAAAAAATATACATCCAAATTTCATTGCGTTAATTTCAAACTACTAACAAGGTCTTCTGATTTCTGTAATATTTTACACAAGCATAAACAAATTCTAAGGTTATGGGTTCATTTTATAATATTAGTCCAAGCTATTAAAAGAATGTGAAATTAATCTTTGTGCGAAAGAGCACAAAAGTCTGTTAAGCAGAGTGTTAGGCTAAATCATTGACAAGGAATTAATCAGTTTTCAACATAGTTTTAATGGGATTGTGCATGTCCAGAACATTGATATAAGTTTTTTATGACAACATCAGAAGTAATCCTTTATAAAAGACTTTCAAATGAACACTCAAAGCATGGTGGGTGAATAGTGAAGAAATATACATTTTACACTATAATACAAGCTGAATAGTCTCAAGAGAAAATTTACTTCAGTCAACACATCTTATAATTAATGAATATTAGATTTTAATCTAGATTTTAAGTTAAAAAAAAACATTTGAGAAATCTTTTAGTGACACAAACCTTGAGAACAATCATCACCATACTGAGTATCATTGCATAACTCACAAGCAGTACCTGCGAAACCTGGCTGTGTGAGAGACAGAATGGAAAATGTGATGATGTCAATGACATCTCAGAATGTAATATGTAATGAAAATGATAAATATATATTAACAAAAATTTGCATAATTTTGTGCAACAATATTTTTGCTCATATAAAATGGATTCTTTAAGCTACATTCATCACCCTGTAGCCAATATCTTTATCACAGATCAATTTATCATTACAAAAGATAGATCCTAGTACTTTTGCTAACTATCAAACTTGTTTAAATCTTTAGAACTATTACTGTAATAATATTTAGTAGAATTATTGCGGGGAGAACACTTGTTGTTTTCCTATTATAAATTTACTGCTCCTAATTTAAATGTTCAGAATTTCAACTATTGTAAGCATGTGAAGGGGAAGGGTCAATTTGAGTTGGGTTTTTCTTTTACAAAAAAATAATTTTTTAAAACTTCTATTTGTTATAGATCTAGTGAGAACCACAGAACCAAATATTTTTGTGTAATAACCTTCAAAAGAAAATATTGCAAACTTAGATGGATTGTTTAGAAAAGTTGAGAATTGGCAGTTAAGGTATATTATAACACCATTATAAGTTTTGTTTAGATATCAATAATAATCTTTTGTCAGATTTAGTCACAGGTTATCCTCCATTTGTTGATCTATTTCAGTTCTAAATGAAAGCTTCACATATTTTACTCTTACATCACATCTGCACATTGGATAGCCTTCCTGACACTTTCCATTGCCATTGCATGGGTTGGAAGAACCTCCTGGACAAGCTAAGAATAAAATTATACAACATATGAATTTCTGTTCCAATTATATTATAGATCTAGGTAAGTAGATTACATATATCTATAATCTGCTTTTTTTAAAAAGTATATGGAAATGTGATTTTATATGTCTTAAGAGGCCTATCCTTGATACACAGCTACGTCCCAGGTAATGCATTCACCATGTACTGTTGCACTTTCACCTTTTTTTCTACTTCATGTGTATATAACATCCTCAATCCAGGACCCTACCTTTATGTTTGAGCTCCATGTGGATCTATCCAGAGCCTCTCTTTCGTTAAGAGTTGATTTTGAAGAGCTTCATGATGCATTTGTATACCCATCAGTTTACCTTAACCTTTATAAGACGACGCAGCCGATCTATCGGCCCAAGGCTAATTGGCGAAAAAGACGACACGGCCGATCTATCGGCCGCGATGTTTCCAACCATAAGATTGGCTAGCCAGTGTTAGTATCAGCCAATCAGATTAGTTCTTACTATTCTTACACATTGGTACACTTTAATGGCGGCTTCCTTTGCTTTTTTTATACAATAAGTAATCTGTTTTCATTTTTTAAAGTTAGCTAGTGTTGGGTACAAATTTCAAAATGTCTGACAATGAAATTGATGAGAGTATTCTCACAGACTCTGATTGATTGCCCCAATAATAATCAGGGCAGTAATTTGGAATGCTTTCAAAGTGATAGCTCTAGATATAGTGTTGACGATGTAGACGATGCCCATCTATGGTTTAGAGTTAGGGGTGATGAGCTTGATAGAGATGATCAATACAAGTTTTTGGAAACTGTTGGTCCTGTAAATATGCCCCAAGGGATTAGCACCCCTGTAGACTATTTTTTTTTTTTTTTAACTTTAAATTTAGTTCTGATGTTTGTTAGGGAGACAAATAAGTATGCTGCCAACTTTCTGTCCAACACACAACTTAAAAGAAGATCCCTGGGTCATAAATGGGTGGCTGTCACTGTGGCCGAAATGAAGGTGTTTATTTCCATGATTCTCAATATGGGCCTGATAAGAAAGCCAACCATCAAATCCTACTGGAGTACATCTAGCTCTCAAATAACACCCTGGTTTCCCCAGGTTATGAGTAGGGATAGGTTTGAACTCATCCTGAAATTTTTTCATATGGTGGACAATACACACTTGCCTAGACCAGGACAGGACGGCTACGACCCTTGTGCACGGTTTGACCCTCTCATTGAACATGCAAACCAAGTTTCAAGGCATTACTAAAAACCCCATAGAGAGATATGTATTGATGAAAGCCTGATTGGTACTAAAGGCAAGACTCAGTTGATTCAATATTTCCCTAATAAACATCACCATAAATGGGGAATAAAACTTTATATGCTTTGCAATTCTATGACAGCTTATCTCCTTGGATTTTTTGTGTATAAGGGAAAGCGAGATATCATCAATGACCAGGCAGACAATGAAAGAGGACTAGCCCACAAAGTTGTCATGAGATTGCTGAGATTGGGCTCATATTTCAGGAGGGAGGGGATACCACCTTTTTGTAGACAATTTTTTTACAAGTATGGCTGACCAACGTATCCATTTGACAGGAACTGTTCGGCGCAGCAGAAAGGAACTCCCTCAAGGTCTAAAAGCTAAAATGAAACCTGGTGAAATCATAACACATAGGCAAGGGGAGACATTGGCAACAGCATTTACTGAAAGAAAATCCCAGAAAAACTCTGCACTGCTCTTGTCTACAAAAAATAAAGCTGAAACAAGGGATGTTCCTGTTCGGAAAAGAGGATTACCTCAAGGAGGAGATGCACCACAGACAATAAAAAAACCAGTAACAGTTTTAGATTATAATAAGCACATGGGTGGAGTGGATCAGACTGATATGATGCTTAATTTTTATCTAGATGAGTGAAGGACCATCAAGTACTAGAAGAAAGTAACTTTCAACATTCTGTCTCGTATGCTGCTCAACGCCTACATTTTATATAAGGAGTATGCAACCGGCAAAGTTATTAACAGATATGATTTTAATACTTCTGTTATTGAAGCCCTTGTCCAAGAACACAAGCAAGAAAAATGGCCCTGAAGCTGCTACAGGAGCTGGGATATGCCCCATCCCCAACAATGGTGAAAAAGACTGCTCAGTCTGAGTAAGAGAAAAATACCTGGGTGTAGGAAAAGAAGTAGAACTATGTGTCAGAAGTGTCTGAAGGGTCTCCATGGGCCTTTTTTTCCCAAACATAAGTGTTAGGACTATTTGAAGCCTAAAACCTCTTTAAAATTCAGTTTTTGTTAATCTTTTCTGTTTTTTAAATTATTTTTTTTCAAATTGTTTGCATAAATTATGCAAATTAGATGAGTTAATTTAAATAAATGTAAATATTTTTGTTGGATTCTTTCAGATTGTATTAGTTCATTCATTTCTGTTCAATAATATCTTATCTTATATAATATATATAGTTTTATGTATGTAAAGTAGTTAGTTTATTTGTTATGAATTTTTTTGTAAGAGAAGTGTAAAGGTTGGAAATAGTGCTCCAACTTTTTGGTACAATACATGCTAAAATGCTCCATCTTTAGAGGGTTAAAAGCAGGCGACCAGTATCTCTCCTGCCTTCTATCAGAACCCCATACAGAATGTCTTGTAGGAGTCAATCTTGTGGCAATTTTGGGAACATGACCAAGCCAGCCAAAGTGTCTACTGCTGGTAACAGGCACCCTTCTCTTCAAAGCATTCCTCATTGGTTATTTTTATCTTGCCACATAATTTTTAAAATCTGCATTAAGCATTGGAAGATATTCAGCTTTTTTTTTGCCAATGTAAGGTTGACCATGTTTCACTACCTACTCTACCGTATATAAGCATAGTGCTCATCACATGGATCCGGTAGACTAAATATATCAAGTATATTCTATAGTAGTAGACATACACAGATTATGATAGATCTAGACCTAGGTTCTAGTATCTATAATTAACTACTAACTAGATCTAGAATAGATGTAATTATGCTAAACTTTACTAATAAAGTAATAATAATATATTATTATATTAGAATTTTAGATCTAATTAATTATACTAGAGACTAGATATAATATATTATTTTATTATATAAAATATATTCAATATAATATTCAATATCTAGTATAATCTACTATCTAAATCTATGTAGATCAGTGACAATCAATCTTTTCTTTTAATCCTTATGTTATAAAATACAGACATCTCAGACTCAGTCATCTATCATCTCGTCACCTGTCATGTGTGATTGTGACTGATTCACAGTAGACAGTCACAGTCATGACATTGACACTGAGAGTCTGAGTGTGTGTGATCTAGACAATCTAGTTAATCAATCTAGTCTAGATCTGGATTCTAGGCAAGGGCTGGGAGTGGTGTAAATGTAGAGTTTAAAGTCTAGAATCTGGATATATTTTATAGATCTAGATACTGGTTATAGATCTAGATTTTGGGTCTAGATGATAAGATCTAAAAAATCTAGATCTAGATCTGGATTCTAGATTTTGAAAGTTCAAATTAGAGCTTTGTAAGTTTTATAGTTTGAGTAATCTCCCTTATTTGATTCTTACTTTCGCACTCTTAAGCAATTTAACTTCAAAATTATTTTGCAATATTAGATAGATCTACATTATTTTTATTACTATTTCAAAATTTAATAGATCTAAATTATTTGATAAGAGAATACTGCAGCTTATGCTGCGATCGAAAAAAAAATGTTTTGGATCCCCTAATCGTAGAACGACATTGACTCATCTCGTGAGTGTGTCTATTTTAGTATTAATTATGGTCAAATTGCCCAACTCAGCAGTTTTATCGACACAGTTCTTGTTTCAACTGCAGTGACAGAGATGGATAGGCAATATTTATTAGATAAGATATTGCACGATTAAGGCATATTGTTAACAGAAAGGAAAAGGACTCGAGTAAAGATCATGTAATATCTTACCTTCACAACCGCTGCCTACGTAGCCATCACAACACTGTATCACAGTCGTCTGCACTCGACATTGATAACTGCATTCAAAATCCACATCTTGACAAGGATCAGTTCCTATGACATAACCTGGTCGCGACAGAAAAAAAACATTTTAAAATTACACCTTCACCCAGGGCCGGCCTTACAAATTGTGGGGCCCAACTTAATAGAAACCTGCTAAGCCCAACTACTATTAGGCCTAATTAGATTATATGAACATTTATTATTCAACATGCATAGAAAGCAAACTGAACGCAGTGGCTTAATTGAAGTTACGTCAATTGTACGATACACTAATTATATTAACAGTTTAAGTCCTACATTTTTAAAAGCCTGTGACATGATGATATGCTAATGTAAATTGCGGGGCTCCTGCCAGGCGCGAGGCCCACTTTTGCGCAAATCGGATTAAAGGCCTAATGCCTTCACTACAGCAAAATCTGTGACATAGCCTGTAAGCTATAGCAATAGGCTATCTACATGAAACATCATGTGGACACGTGAAATTACGGTGAAAAGTGACATGTGATCTTCGGACACGAAGACAAACCTTATTGTTGTAGCAAAACTTTGCAATGGCCAAATAATATTTAGATTTGTTTTTCTTTGCAGTCTTTCACAACGCCTAATTCACATTATGTAACACCATTTGATCACTTAAATATTGATGATACAATTTGTTTACATCTTAGGAATTACAAGTTTCGAATCGTGATATTGTTCTGATAAATGAAGGTTGCCAGGTTTGTAGGGTGGAGGCGTTCAGAATACCTTTGATTACCTATGAGAAAAACATTTGAAAATTGATACCTAGATAAAGATATATATATACCTAGACCATTATCAAGCATTTTATTTTATTACTTTGAATTATAAAACTAATTTTATTTGACAAATATTTGTATCTAATAATCAAATTTTGTATGAGCAAAGAAGATCAAAATCTTATAATCGATTTACGTAGAGATGGTAGAGAAGTCCAATATCAATGGTCCTGTCTTGGAAAGACAATTTGCATTTGAAACATAGGACTACATCATCATTTTTTGGCTCCAAGCTTTATTAAAAAGTGCTAATTTTTGTCAGTTATTTTCGATATTAATAATTAACTTTCGACAAAAAGGGTAGGACAGTAGCTAATATAGAAAATAAAGCAACTTTCAAAGGTAAAGTACCTTTCATTTTAAAAGGCATTAGAAAAGAAGAAAAAGAACATTCGGTCCCTTATATGAAGCTCGACTTGCAGGACTACCCGTAGAACAAAGACAAAGTACATTGAACAAAAATGTCATGGAAGAAGAAAGAATGACATTTTAAATATATTATGCAACTTGAACAGATGCATCTGACAAGAACTGATGAAAAGATGCATCTGACGAGATCAGACTGACTGACTATCTATCTATCTATCTGTTGCTCTATTTTGTTGGTGTTGCATCTGTCATCTTTGAGAAATCTGACGTTGTTGTGGTGAGAGACGTAATGTTGTTAGTCAAATGATTGGAGCTTTTCAAAGTAGTTGTTGGCAGAATTTAAGTCATTGGTTAATATGCATGACTAAATGCATGACGCGTTGGACGTAATCATCTTCTTTTTTGTAGTAACGTCTGTATTATATAAGATAAGAAGATAAGAAGATTGAAAAACCAAATTTAAAAACACAAATGACGTTACCGCTCCCACAAGGCTGTTCGGAGCATTGAACACATCCTGTTTTATAGATACGTGCAATATTCTGATAACAAAAGCCTTCACTCAGCGCTGTTGGCTCCGCTGATGTTACAGGTGGAGGCTCCTCAGGCGTGGTTGGGTTCTCTGTGTCTTCGGATGTGTTTGACACGTCGAAAAATCCAGTCACTGGTCCTAAAATGTCATCAATGTCTGCGGTAGGTCCAGTATTTGTAGTCGTTTTCAGGAGATCACTAAAAACTGTTTCAGCGGTGACCGAGTCGGGCGAATTATTTGTTGGTGTTGCATCTGTCATCTTTGAGAAATCTGACGTTGTTGTGGTGAGAGACGTAATGTTGTTAGTCAAATGATTGGAGCTTTTCAAAGTAGTTGTTGGCGATTCTGAAGAAGTCAAGAAATTATTTCGTGTCATTTTCCCATCAATTGACACAGAAAAAGCCGCAGTGTTTGTGCTACTAAATTCGTTAGTAGACTCCACAGAACTGACATAATCTTTGATGACAGTGGAGTCTGTGTAACTTCCTGACCACGTGGACTCTTGGTCATTATCTGCCTGAGCTTCTACTGTTTTACACAAAGTGCCGAACGCCAACAAAAGACAAACAAAGAAAACATTGCCATGTTTTGCCAAGCGTTTTCGAGAACAAAACAAAGTACTTCGTTGGCATGACCAAATGTTGACCATATTTTCAAGTGACATTGTAGTAGGCCTAGGCATCATGTAATAAAATTAGAATAAACAAAAACTATAATTGAAACATTATCAAATTGATAGCAATGCTAATTTTAATATGGCATCCAGTTTTTGAAATCACTATAAAAGTTAAGTAATTTTTTTCTATCTAATATTCCACAAAATTTCAAAGTAATCCGAAACAGTTGAGCTCCTAAGGGTAAACAAATCTAAATGAGCAATAGCCGCCTGGCAAGTACTCCTGCCTGGTCCACTTGAAAACAACACAGACGTTGCGCCAGTTCAGTCCACTTCACCGAATGGGGACCTCTGGGGGACGCAGTGTTGGTACAAATGAACTGTATATTATTCGTCAGTGACACGACCAAGTGGTATAAGAATTCTTATAAGTAGGCTTATGTATGATCATGTCATGGTCGCAAATTGATTTGAGGGAACGCAATAGATTATATAAAGATACTTTTAGATACATATATCTTCGTCACCGATAGTTTGAAATATCACTTAAGTTCTCAAATGTTGAATAATATTTTCCATCTTTTTGCCTTCGGTTATAGTGCATTTAAAGCATTTTTAAAAAAATATATATTATGCATTTTAAAAAAATGATTTTTGTTATTTTTATTGGAATAGGGAATCTCTGAAGTTTGAAAACATTAGTTTCGTGGAATAAAATGATTATTTCCTAGTTCATCGTCATGAAAGCTTGTCCGAATGATTTATGTCAGTGATGCCCAACTGCAGCCCAATCTTATTTGACCTATGGACCATTTTAATTTTCGACACTTTTGTCGCGGGCCACATCAACAAAAAGTTACAAAAGCGAAATGAAATTGATCTGAAACTATTTTATTAGAAACCCAAATATTTGAAGTTTATCCGTAGGCTAACTAACTTTTTAATATCCAGCAGCATATATCAGACCCAAGTTGGAAAATTAAATCTAGATGTTTGTCCATGAGATGATTAGGCTTTAACATTAGATTCACCTGTCTGATCACTGAAAAGGTTTGTTCGCAGTAATTAATGCCTGTAAACATTGTAATGATAAGTAAATGATCAAAACAAACTACTGGCTCCACCAGTAACACTTCGACTAACTTCTCTATGATTTCAAAATGGCTGTTTGTACCGCGATTAAATGGCCTAGTGTTGAGGGATATCAGATATGTCCGTGAACTGGCCAGCGGAATCAGAAAATATTTCGAAATCTGCTGCTCTGTGTTTTGAATGGCGATTTCCACCCACATGTTTTCTGTCTTGTCATTGTCTTGAGAAAGCTACCCTGAAATATGTAATTCGAGCAAAGACATTTTGTACCTTATTCAGAATACTAGTGTACTTTGAGGAAGCTACACTGAAAGTAAGACTAATTAGCTAATACCCAGTGTTGCTATCAAATATACCCTCTTTACTCCTACAACAGAACATGGCTGCCTGGTCGTGCGGTTTGCGCGCTGGACTGTCGTTCGGATTTATCGACGGTCGAGGTTTCAAACCCTGCCTAGTCCCGCTCCCTGCGGGAGGTTTGGACTAGGAAGTAAACTATCTTCAACTATGAAGGAACATCCGAAACATGTAAAACAAACAAAAAATGTCGGCCTATATCTTTCTATTTATCATTGATCTCCATACATCTCAGGACCCACTTCTGCGCCAGTAATGAAATAGGAAATAGCATGTTGACTGTAAGACTGTGACGCCGGTCGATAACTCGGTTAAACTTATCTACTCAGATCTCCCTGTGTCACGCCCCACCCACGTCCCCTTTGGTAAGAAACCACGTCACATCGGTCATAGCGCGCGCTTAGTAAGTTACCGGAAATAGCATGCTGTAGAGACAAGTGTTCTATTTTTGGAATGGTCAAACCATTGCCACTGCAGACGTGTGTGTGAGCAAGTTTGTTGGACTAATACACATACTCTTTGCTCTAACATATTATAGTATAGTATAGTATAGTAGCCTATAGTATGGTATATTGTAGTATAGTATAGTATAGTATAGTATAGTATGGCATGGTATGGTATAGTATAGAATAGTATAGTATAGTATAGTAATGGCAATTAAAATTAATTTAAAAAGTTAAACTAAAACTATAAGTTTCAACTAAATTGAAGTAGTTAAACTAAAAGGTTATCACTAATCTCGAAAGCAGTTAAACTTAACTAAAATTAATGAATTAAACTATAACAACTTTTTATGACTTTGATTTAGACGTAGCCTAATCTACCCGCCTGGAGTAGGCTATGGTTTCTATTTAATTATTTTAACATGGTAAAATTCTTTCTCCAACTTCATATTTATGTGTAGATCTAGTTGCTTTTTCAGTATTTATAAACATTAAACTTAAAAGCAAAAAGTACAGACTGATAAACGTGGATTAGCAACTCAGATAAAAATGAGCATTCACTGAACCAAGCAGTATAATCTGTCATCTCAGCACAAACATTTTAATTCTACTCATGCAAGTATGTTTGGTGTGGGGAAAAAGGTGCTCAGCATTACAAAACTCTAAAAGGGGTACAAATATGTTGAAAATCGGGGAAATACTGGTATACAGGTATAGTATACACAAGGTAATTCAACTTTAAAAAAAAAGATGTCTAGGCCTTGTGAGTTGACAGTCTACATCAATTAGGTGACCAAAAGTAACAGATTGTGAGGCCTAACATAAATTAATAAGTAAAATATAACAAAAAATTACTTTAAAAAAAAAAGCTAATATAGAGTCAGATGTCATTAATTATTTTGAATTAGTCATGTTGGCTTTATTAGTTGTTTTTTTTAATTGAATGTGGACTATCTATTAATACATTTGTGCGATTAAAAATATGTGTATTAATTGTTATTGTTTAGCGCAACTTTCATGCCTTTAGCATGCTCATTGCGCTATGGTCTAATCACTTTTGTGGGCCAGTTGAAAAAAAAAAGTGCGGCAGGAGTATCTGGGAGAAGGTTTCAATGCTGCCTTTTCAAAATCTATTTTGTTTTAAAGCTGGTGGAGTCTGAATTCTAGCTGAAGGTTTCGATAATGAAATGCCGGCGTGCTAGTCTCTTAGCTATTTAAGTACTTTTAAGTGTGATCTCCTCCTAGCTTCGCACATTTTCTGTATTAAACAAAAGTTCTTTAATTACAACTAATTGGTTAACTAATTAGTTCATTTTTTAAATGATTCAAAAAATAATAATTGTGCAATAACGAGAATGGGATTTGGGAGTAAAAACGTGTTCAAGATTCCACCCAGAGAGAGTGAGTTATTATAGGCTTTGTAAAATCATAATCATCTTCTTTGTTGAAGTAACGTCTGTATTATAAAAGAAGATAAAAACTTGCCAGACTGGCTTTTAAAAAAATGATTTTAAAAGAGCGATGCAGGGGAGGGCTAGTTTCATTTTGTCAAAGGATTAATTAAAGTATTTGTAAAGCCCGTACATTGTGTGCTTCTAACAGCTGTGCATAGCTGTTTCCCCGGATATGCTGGGATTCTGCAACAATCTCATTTGTGGACCAATGGAGGGGGGATGTGGTATCTGGAAGAAGGTTTTCCGTGCAGCCTTTAGACGCTCATTAAACAAAACTCTGCTCGAACCTCAAGCCCCCTTCATAGGTAGCCAAGACAGGTTCAAGCGTACTTAGCCCATAGACCACGCTTCAAACCAATTCATTGTGCCAGACAAGACACGAATCAATAAAATATTAACTAATCAATTAATTAATCATTGATGATTAATTATTTTGTTTTATATAGCAGAATGGGAGTTAAACCCTGCTATCTTCAGATGGTAAAGTTTCCCTATCTGACCTTTCAATCTATGGGGCAGATGATATTAAGGTCATCTGTTTCATGTGGCCAGTACAACGACCAACCGCCTTTACTTTCCCCAACTAAAGTCAGGAACCCGTTAGAGTTGGGTGGACTCAGGGGCGCTCTAAAATCCCGAAATTCAAAATCCTAGTCTTCACCGAGATTCGAGCCCAGGACGAGGGGCGCCCGCAGGATTTTTCGCTGGGGCGGGGGTGCAAGTTGCGACCTATGGCTTTAGTTGTAGCTTTAACTTTTTTATTCTTTCTAGTTACGCAGATTATTAAAGAAAAGAACTATTGCGTCCCCCCTTTTTTTTTTCTTGCCCAATGTGATATTAAGAGCACTGTAAATGCTTGTGTCATGAAATTAAAAAAAAAAAAAAAAAGCGAACAAACTATTTACTGTATACGTTCTTAAGTTTATCCGTGAGGCCCATGTCTCCATACGGTAAAAAAAATATGCCAAAGTTGACTGTAGCTACCGAAACTGTCAATAACTTTACTGAAAAATTGCTTCTCGTCGTGATGGACAAACTGGCGATGAACGCTTATCGTGCACAGTGCTGAGAGTCTTCTTCACGTTCCAGCACTTGCATCGTTTTAGGAACCCTAACACAAAATTCGGTTCTGGAGCCCCGTAAGCAGGGGCGCGGTAGAAAGATCTCTGCTTTCCGGCAAGCTCTCCATCTAACTGACCCCTAATTGCGATGACTTTCCATCCCTTTGGATCTGGTCAGTATAAAAGAGAGGCGATTTTCGACGTGTGGACAGCGCAGCACTCGCAAATTTACCACCCAGGCTTTCCCCCAGCAATGGAGAGGTCACTCCATCTCAAGTTGCAAAGGGAAAAGATCGTCTATCGAGAAGTAAATGCCACAGACATGGTCGACCATCAACTCCTTATTAGTTTTTTCTAGTTCATTACAATTACAACTATACTCAGGTGGAAGCATTGCTGGTTAAGTTGTTACCTTTAAGAAGTTAATTGATTTGAAGGTGCAAAAGTTCGTCTAAAATTTAGCTATTCGGAAATCAGGGAGGGGGTGCACGTTCATGGTCCGCATCTATTCCTGATAAGCCTAAGCTAGTTTTGTGATATGTAATGCATAAATTGTAAGAAAATTTCCTTCTTGGTAATAAAGATTATTATTATTATTGTTATTAGTGTAATAAAATAGCTTATCTTTACAACTGTACATCAGTTGCTACTTAGAAAATAATGGATTTGACGGAGAAAAAAATTGGCTAGAATTCGGTTACTCAGAATCCATGGAGGTGCAGGTGCACGACCTTGCACACATCTGGGGACGCCCTTGCCTAGAACTACAGATTCGGAAACCAACGCTTAAGCACTGAGCCACCGCGCCCCCAAAAATAAAAATAAAAATTAATCCATGATTCCTAATTAATTAATTTTGTTTAACATAGAGGAAAGGGAGCTAAACCCTGCTAGCTTCAGATAAATAGCAGTAATTAGCGGTTCTTTTCCTTAGATTACCATTGTTTGTTTTTTAAAGTATTCTTTTTCTTTTGCGTGCGTTAATATATAGACTGTATAAAACTATTGGTAATTTGTTTGGTATCTCGAACAAGGGAAAGAAGTTGTACTTCATTGATGTGGTGGTATACGTTTAATTAGTCCCCTCTTTGCTTGTAGAGAGAAAAGTTTGAAACTAAGAATTATATAGCTTTAAAACCTTTTATTTTCATAGGCCCTTCCATGTCACAGTGGTTAGTGTATTGGCTTGAGAAGGCTCAGGAGGCTTTAGCCCTAGCTTTCGAATTTAGGTCGTTCACCTTTTTTAAAAATGCATTTAAAAAGCGATCACCCAGATACCCCCTTCTTTCTCCTCCTGCCCCTTTCCCACGTCTTTCCAACTGGTCCAGACACGTGATAGGATCATAGCGGCATTACATTGCGCTAAACCAGTGATGCCCAACCTTATAAGGCCTGCGGGCCATTTTTATTTCCGATACTCGTGACGCGGGCCAAATTAACGAAAAGATACACAAAATGAAATAGAGAATAAACCATTTTAAATAGTCTTTTTACAATCCCGTGGCTCCAGTAGGCATACTTACACCCAATTACATAACAAGGGTTTCATGTGTCTTATAACTGAAAAAGTTTTCTACTTAATTAAGTTCTTGTAAACATTATATCATACCCAGTAATTGTTTTCGGAAATGTGCAAGGTTTATGTAGACAATACGGCGTAGAAATCTATTGCTTGCATTGCTCGATTCTATTGCTTGCATTGCTCGATTCTATTGCTTGCATTGCTCGATTCTATTGCTTGCATTGCTCGATTCTATTGCTTGCATTGCTCGATTCTATTGCTTGCATTGCTCGATTCTATTGACTGCATTGCTCGATTCTATTGCTTGCATTGCTCGATTCTATTGACTGCATTGCTCGATTCTATTGCTTGCATTGCTCGATTCTATTGCTTGCATTGCTCGATTCTATTGCTTGCATTGCTCGATTCTATTGCATGCATTGCTCGATTCTATTGCTTGAATTGCTCGATTGTATTGCTTGCATTGCTCGATTCTATTGCTTGCATTGCTCGATTCTATTGACTGCATTGCTCGATTCTATTGACTGCATTGCTCGATTCTATTGACTGCATTGCTCGATTATATTGCTTGCATTGCTCGATTCTATTGCTTGCATTGCTCGAAATCTGTTGTCTGCATAGCTCGAAATATATTGTCTGCATAGCTCGAAATCTATTGTCTGCATCGGTCGAAATCTATTGTCTGCATTGCTCCAATAGGCCTATATTGTCTGCATTGCTCGAATAGGCCTATATTTTCTGTATTGCTCGAATAGGCCTATATTGTGTGTATTGCTCGAATAGGCCTATATTGTCTGTATTGCTTGAATAGGCCTATATTGTCTGTATTGCTCGAATAGGCCTATATTGTCTGTATTGCTCGAATAGGCCTATATTGTCTGTATTGCTCGAATAGGCCTATATTGTCTGTATTGCTCGAATAGGCCTATGTTGTCTGTATTGCTTGAATAGGCCTATATTGTCTGTATTGCTCGAATAGGCCTATATTGTCTGTATTGCTCGAATAGGCCTATATTGTCTGTATTGCTCGAATAGGCCTATATTGTCTGTATTGCTCTAAATTTCTCAAGCAGGGAAGTCTAGCCTTGTAATTCAATCAGTTCCAGTTGGTGTCACTCCTCAGCGGCAATAGTAGGTCTAATGATCTAGAAATCTGCTGCTCTGTCATTTAATTTGAAATGGAAATTTTCACCTACATATTCCAGTCGTTTTGTAATTGTCATGCATTTTGTTCTTCAGGCCGACTTTATTCTATCACTGCTAGCAAGCACTTGTTATGCTTCATTCTTAAAATGTGAGCAGCTCTGTAGCCTCCATTACAGCCGACTCATTTTTCTTCTTGGTAAATATGTTCGTCCATCGCTCAACTCTAGATGTAACTAAGCGATCTTTTCTTAGCGGGTCAAGCCCACAATGCCACCATATTTTTGTAATGGTTTGTTTTAGAATGCCTTTATATTACGTTCCTTAAAAACAGACAGATCAAGCATGTTTGCTTATTATGTTCCACAAAAAAAAGAAGATCTGTCCACTTTTCTTGGAAGTTTGAACAGTCAATTCTCGTTTCTTCGACACTCCCATTTCATTAACTCTTTCTCTCCTTAATTATTTACCACATTCTGTTTGAATCAACGTTGGTATCGTCAGTTAGGAGAGAAAGAGTTAACGTACGAATGTGACATGGAACGGCACCAATCATGTTGATGTTAGAAGAACACAAACCAAAATGGTATTGAAAAGATGCGCTGCGTTACACACATAAGGTGTCAAGGACAAGCCTAGCTCAAGACAGCCGCGAAATCGTCCAAGACTCTAAAACAACTGTCAGTTCTTGTCACCGAAAAAAAAAGCCTTGTGTTCTTATAGAAAAACAATTAATATGAATTGTACGAGACAATACATTACAATAAAATCCATCAAATAAAAAGTAAGAGTCCTAACATAGAGAAAATACATTTTTAATTTTTTTAAATTTATTTTCTACATTTTGTGCCGATGTTTTGGCGGGCCGGTCGGAACCACGTCGCGGACCGGATCTGGCCCGCGGGCCGTAGTTTGGGCATCACTGCGCTAAACAAAAACTCTTGGTAAAAATATTTCTAATCGCACAGATTTATTATTGTTAATCTAGATCTATTACAAATTTAATTACATGACGGATCCAAACCAATTTATACAACTCAGCTTAATATAAGCTTTGTTGTTTTTAAAACTATTTTTAGCGGCCCCCGAAAGGGGAAAAGACGCTATTAGTTTTGTGTGAAATGTCTGTCCGTCTGTCCCGTTTAGATCTCGTAAACTAGAAAATATATTGAAAATCCGACTTCACAATATTTTAGACCATTCAAAGTTCTGATGCAACGGCTACTTTTTTTTTTCCTGAAAGCGAAAATTATAATTTTTAAAATTAGTTATGCAAGAAGTTTTTTAAAGAGAAAAAGCTAATTAGTATACATTATAAGTTAGACCCAATATAGAATAGTAATCTTATAAACTTTATTTTTCTAAACACTCTATATACAACTATGTCCATATATAAATTCCTTTTTTTTTTTTTTTTTTTTTTTTTTTTTTTTTTGAGGATTCGAATATGAGATTGAGCCTTTTCAAAACAATTACATTATTTATTCCGAACCGAGGGTCCCGGTTCGAATCCTGGTGAAGACTTGGATTTTCAACTTCTGAGTCTACCCACCTGTAATGGGTACCTGACATTAGTTGGGGAAAAGTAAAAGCGGTTGGTCGTTGTGCTGGCTACATGACACCCTCGTTAACCGTAGGCCACAAAAACAGATGAACTTTACATCATCTGCCCTATAGACCACAAGGTCTGAAAGGGAAACTAGTTAGGCCAGGTTCACATCTAACTTTACATTCACTTTCACCTATCCTTTGATCTGCGGGACCGTTGGAGCACTACACAAGATCTGTTAACCTTCTTTCGTCATTCTTATCGCTTATTTGCCTTTGATATAATTTCATTCGGATGTTCTTTCTGAAAATATTGAAGCCTACCAGGGTGGACCACTGGTCGTGCGGTTTGCGCGCTGGACTATCGTTCGGATTTATCGACGGTCGAAGGTTCAAACCCTGCCTGCTCCCATCCCCCGTCGTCCTGCGGGAGGTTTGGACTGAAGTAAACTATTTTCAACTCTGAAGGATTATCCGAATTATGTAAAACATTTTACTTCGGGGGCCGATTTTGAGTTTGTGTTTCCACACAAACTGTCTTTTGTAAACTTGTTTTTTCTTCTTAAATTGATGGCTTTGTATGCTTTGTATGGAGGCGCGGTGGCACAGCGGTACAACGTGGGGTCCCGGGTTCGAATCCTGGCGAAGGCTGGGATTTTGAACATCGGGTTCCTTGGGCGCCTCTGAGTTCACCCAGCTCTGAAGGGTACCTGACATTAGTTGGGGAGAAGTAATGGCAGTTGGTCGTTGTGCTGGCCACATGACACCCTCGATAACCGTAGGCCACAGAAATAGATGACCTTTACATCATCTGTCCTATAGATCACAAGGTCTCTACTTTTTACTTCTTTATTTGTATTCAAAAGTTGATTATCCTAGAAGCTAAACGAGCTGGGAAGGGTTGTGGGGTAGGGTTGTGTGAAGTGACTGTGAATGTTTTCTTCTTCGCCTCTAAAAAAAAACACTTAAAATCTTCACTTCAATTCTTAAGTAGTTTCCTTCAAGTTGCATAAGTTTGGCTTGCATTGCAACGTTTGGACAGATAATTGTGGCCTACTAACTGTACACTTAAAACAAAATTTGGAATTAAATTTGTCTAGGAAATTAGAAACAATCGTCTTAAAATATTTTACTATAAATAAAAAGATAGCTTTATAAACCCGTAAGGAGAGATATTCTTTAATGTTATTGATATAAATGTATATTCTGTTCGGAAAACACGCATATATGTTTTCTGTCTTGAAAGACAATGATGCGCAGAGTTAAATCACTGGTTTTGGTGTCTTCGTGAGTTCGGGCAGAATATGATTTGACTCAATAAGCTGATTCTGGAGCGGTAAAGTTTGCCACAATGCATCTGTTTTACAACAATCTGGTTGGGCAGCTTTCTTTTTTATATATTGTTGTAACTCTAGGGTAGGCATTGTAATGTGGACCAACGACAGCCTTCCCCGCTTCGCTCCATGTCCCTTCTACAACCTTCAGGCAGCACAAAAGCTGGCTTCTTAGTTTCCAAACATTCAGACTCTTCGCAATCCCTGATGCACTGTTATTCTCCCTCTCCTAGTGTCTTCCTGTTTACGTTCACTAGTGCGCTAGTGCGCACCTCAAGCACTGGTGCAAGGCAGGGTTACAACACTACACCCACCTTAGTCTTTTCGTCCCGTAAAGAAACATGTTCACAGTTGATTAGTGCAGGTGGAGGTCGGTCAGTGGGAGTCACAGATTGCATGAAGCGTGCTCCCCACAAAGTGATCCACACTGCTCTCTGCAGGTGCCGTTTTCTCCTTCTCCAGTTGACCAAGTTTCTCTCGACACGATGTCGCAAACGTGGCTTCTCCATCCTGACGGTTGTCGCTGGTGTCAGCCACCTGACACATAGAGTGGTAGTGACAGCTCTCGTTGTTGTTAATGCAGTTGACTCATAAGTGTGCCTACCCTAACCCTCAACCGTAATTTTTTTTTTGTCATACCATAAAGTAGCCTAACTGTGCTTTTGATAATGTTATACAAATCGTAATCATAATGCAAATATATAATTTTATTGTCAACGTTCTATGTTAAATGACGAAACAGTTTGAAATTATAGTTTGTCTTAAATAACATTTGAGTATAATTAAATTTTTAAAATATCTAATTTTATTTTTTATGACAACCATTTTTTTTAATATTCTTTTTCGCATTAACCATATTCATGTTGTATACTTATTGAATTTGAGAGTAAAGCATGGCAGAAATATAGTTTGTAGCAAAGTTACAACACTGTTACGATATTTATTGATTTTAAAAGAGACAAAAAAATTCATACTTCTGATAGGTAATCTCCGGAAAATCGTTATTCGACCCACAGGCTGAGAATCCCTGTACTAGGGTTATGGTTAGTTGACAGTCAATGAGAAGGCCTGGGAAAGAAGCTTTATGTGGTAAGTAATCTCTGCCTTGAATGGTATAACGAGTGACCATCGAAAAGTCTTCAAGAGGGTACTGTACCTTTATTTGTGAATTATTTGGGTATATTACCTTTTGTGATTTAAACAAAAATTAACCGGGCCTATTTATCTAGCCTATGATTAATAAATATGCCTATTGATCTCTTAACCTTTATCCCAGACTTCATATTTTTGGCTAATTTTATTATCCTAATTCTTCTGCTTCTAAGAGACTAAGGCTGAAACATAGTTCCTTTTTTGTTTAGTCACTGTCTAAACAATCAAGTATCCTATGTTCTTTGTCTATTTTGTCCATTTTAGTGTAAAGAATTATCTACGAACAAGCTTGACTAGCCAATCCAGTGTGTTATTTTCTTGTCTGACCTCTCCACATTAAGCAAACACTATTATTTAACGCTTAATGCAGGGTACTCTTGCAGTATTGTGGACTTCACACGTACAGTACACAAGGCCTACATGTGTATGTCTAGCTGACCAGGTTGTTAAAATCAGTTAGACACAGTCTATTTACTTTATGGTCAGTGAGGGTGTAGATTAAGATTTTTTTTCTAGAGTTGGTTACCCTAATGCTTTTAGATCTATATAGGCCTAGCTGTTGATTAAGACTTAATCGATCTCAATAATAAGTCTTAAGACTATAAAAGGGTGTACTTGATGTTCCTGCAGTTAAAAAAATATTGTTTGCCGCAAATGAATTGATTAAAACCACTAAATATTGTCCTAACTCACTAATCAGATTCCCACTAGAAACAGAAATTAAACACCTCCACGTGGCTCACAAAAAAATTGGGAACAACTCCATTCATAATACTGCATTTAAACTGTTGGCAAAAAATGTTTAACATTTATAATACTGCTACTTTCAAGTGCAAATATTTACTCCCATAATTTCTACAAGGATTTTACTTTACCATCTTCAAATGCAGTGTCTAAATAGTTGTTAAATGCATCTTTTTTTTTTGGATTATCACGTGACCAGAAAACAGGGAGTGCGTTTCAACCCTGACCACATGTTGAAAAGTTGTACAAATTTCAATGAAACTTTTTAGTTAGTAACTAAAAAAAATTAATTAAACTACGATTTTAACTAAACTTTTTTTTTCTAGTTAAACAATGGCCTTAACTAATTTTTTTTAGTTAAACTAAAAGTTTCTAACTTTTTAGTTAACTTTTGCCCATCACTAGCTGCTGTGCATAAAATATCACCATATAGGTCAATAACTTATGGCTCCCCAGACGTGTCAAGACAGAAATAAGTCTGGGGCAGTCTATATGAATACAAGACACGATCTCTTCTTCCTCTCCCTCAGAAGAGAGGGGGAGGGGCACTGTGAGTCGAAGACACATGAAAGTTGCTTTTCTACTATCTTTTTCTACCATAGTGGACATACTTGTGAGCTTGCGCTCCCATAGCTATTTTTATATGTAATTTTAGCTATTTTTTGTGTATTCTATTTTTATAGGCTAGTGCCAAAATTATTATTTGTACTTCCCCTATTGTTATATAGGTTAGTGCGGGATAGTATAAAAAGGATGTACATGCTGTCTTAAAACAGTTGAGTGTACAGTTGACCAGCGGTCAGTAAAGTATATAGCTGTCTGTATGACAGTTGATGATCTTAGTGATCTGCCATATGATTATTTAATCATTTCTATATTTCTGTACTTGGGACGGCCTGTAAGTTTGTAACTATTTTATATTTTCTTTTACTAAATCTATGTCACACTGTGTTTAAATATGCTAGATATATCTTAATTTAGTTTTTTGGAATATTTTTCAAAAGAGTTGACAGTTGTTCCCAACATGCTGTATTGAAAATTGCAGCGCCCAGCTTAGCCTGATATGAATATGTTGTTCATGTTCTAGATCTAATAGAATATATGATTTTGTATTTATAGTTTTGCATTTATATATTGCAGGTTATTATTACTGCTGAAATACCTGCTGAAATACATGCTGCCGTATCTAATATTGCTGCTTTAAGCTGCTGGTGTAGATCTAGATCTAGTGTTATTTTGCTTCTGTGGTGTTGCCTTTGTCGGCTTAGTGGCTTATACTGTAACTAGACTATAGTCTGTTCTTAGTGAATAGTAAGATACTAAGGTGTTTTTGTTTTAGTGTTAGTGTAGATCTAGGTCTAGTGTAGTAGTTGTAGTGATTTAGTTAGTTGGTTTGATCAGTTTGTGTTAGATAGTTGTTTTGGTTAGTTGGTGTTTGGTATTGGCGTAGAGAGTTTTAGTTAGTTGCTGGGTTCAGTTGTAGTGATTAGTGTATATATTATATTTTATTATTGATTTTTTTTTGTATATGTAAATAAAGTTTCATTTTGTCTTATTTAATTTCAAGTAAAGTTTCGTTGGTGCTTTCAGTTAGTTTAGTCTAGTTGTCTGGTTACTTAGGTGACTCTAGCCCCTTGGTCGCAGACTGAGGTGTCACAGATGAAACCCACCCAGTAGCGCTAACATCTGCCTACTGTTATAATAATTTAATGTTGAGCAGAAAAAAGGTCCTCTCTCGCGCCTCCTGACCGTCTCACATAGTAATGACAAAAAAATAGCCCCCACCAGGTCTCATATCGCACGATCTCGAACCTTTCACCGTCAGTACTGCGGCACATCACTCAACCACTTGTGTGCACAGAGCATAAAATTGTAGGCCGTGTTTAGTCATTGAACGATTTTTTTTTTCAAACAAGAAGACAAACTCTCGTTAGCGGACCCAATGGGTCTGTCTTACTCACACATTATGTCAAACGCAAATTTACCCCACTTTTAAAACAGTGACCTTGCAACGACCCAAATAATAGCCAATCCTCCTTGATAGACTGAGTAAGAGAAAAGATCTCTTTAAATTGTGTTTTTTGCTTTTAAGCAACGGTCGGGCTTTCAGCTAACCGTAGACTAATCATTAGCCGTTGCACCTCTCTTGAGTTGAGTAAAAAAAAAAGATTATCTGTTTTATAAGCTATAAAAGCAGAAGACTAATGCAGAACGGAATGGAATAGAAGCAGGCAACGAATCGATCTCGGGGCTATTTCGACGATAGTCAGAAGCGCTTACCACAGGACTATGAATACCATCAGTTATCGAGATAGCATGACTTGTACTTTTCATCCACTTGTTTATTGCTTGACATTGGTCTGTAAACACAGTACTTCGTCGTTGTCTTTTTTTTCAAAGTACTGTCAACAAAAGCAGGAATACTCTGGACGTTGATCAATTTCCTACCACTGGTGCCCAGACTACAGCCCGCTGGCCATATCTGGCCCTGGACGTCATGTTATTCGGCCCCTCGTAAACTCTGCTCAAAGTACGTAATCAGGCCTCTTAGGCTCGGTTCCAATAGATTCAACGGTTAGCTGTGATGCGGGCCGTGCTGGATATTTCAATGATCCTCAGACCAATTAGAAGGTTGGAAAGCCATTCTACCTGATCTGTCCATTGACCATTTACGACTTGATGTTTTATAGTTTCTATGATATTTGATTTTTTTCCCTCTTTCTCTCTATTGGAAAAAAACAACAAATTTCAGTTGTTTTTTTTGTATGTTCACCACTCTACCGTCATAATAAAAAAAAAGCACCCAGTAAAGTCACTAATGAAATTAAAACTAGTTCAACAAACGTATTTAGTTTTAAAAGCTTTTTGTTTGATTAAACGAATAAACTTCATTATCAGGGGAAGTCAGTCAATAGAAATTGTTATCACCCTCCCCAGACACACACACACATCAATTGAAGATCATGACAATGTGATTTTCACCAGCTACCTTTAACTCCGTGCGTGACAAGAGTTGAATCTGTTGAATCAGAGAGTGACAACTTGTGTTCGAGTGATGCTGTTGCAGATTTGGGTATTTTCACTTTAGGCTGGTGATTTCTTTGTTAGATGAATTCATTTCAACATTACATTCCTAACGATTTCTTTTTTAAAAAAAATGGAATAAATTAACAATGGTAACAGTTATAAAAATAAGACTAATTGTACTTCATTGTTACTGTTGCAGAATTATATATTTTATTTACTTTAAGTTGGCGATTCCTTTGTCTGACGAATACATTTTGAAATTACATTCTAAGCTATTTCGTTTTGAAGTTGGCATCAACTATTAACATTGTAACAATTATTTTTAAAAAAAAGACTAAATTGTACTTTATTATCTGAAAATGAAATTCTATTAATTTTCTATTTTAAAAAATGGATGAAGTTAATCTCACGTTCAAATCAAAACACTTTATTCAGCTGGAAACCATGGATGCTTTTTCTCCTGTCCTAATGAATGATACATTTTGCAGAGAATTTCACTGGACTATGTCAGTTGTTGTGATACCACTGTTGTCACTGGTCGGGATGGTTGGAAACATTATCACCATTGTTATGCTATGCCAAGGCAAGTGTAACAAGAGTTCCACTCTGCTCATACTCGCTCTAGCCTTGGCCGACTCAGTGCTTCTCTTCGGCATCAACAACATCGTTTTGAACCTGCACCTCCATGGCCTAGTCGTGCTTTCGGAAACGTTGGCGACGTTTGCTTATTGCTGCTACATGGCACAGCTGTTGTTGGAAGTGATCGGAAAGGTTTCCTCCATGCTGCTGCCAGTGGTAATCACACTGGACAGGATTGTCGCTGTCTTGTCTCCGTTTCGGTACTCCACTATTTTGACGCCGAATAGAACTCTCGTCATAATATGTTGTGTTTTCTTGTTTTCAATCTTGGACTTTTCCTTGTTTGTGTCAAAGTTTACATTTCTATATGACAATTCAACAGGTTTTGGTCTGAATTCAAATTCTTTGTTTTATAACAACCATAGAGATCTTTATGAAAATCTAATTGCTATTCCCGTTTTTCTGTTTGGGCCAGTTTCTGTCCTTCTGACTCTAATCGGATGTGTAGTCATAGGAATCAAGATATACATGCAGGAGAAATCTCGGATGTCGTTGATCGCTGGTTCTTCTAAATGTAAAACTAAAAATCTCTTCCATCGTTTGTGTTTCTTTATAAAAGAAACATGTAATCGCTTAAACTGGTCATTCAGAGAAGTAGGGTTTTATAAAAAACAGAGAAACCATGGTTTTATGATCACGTCACCAGAATCAGCCAAAGAAATTGAAATATCTCATCTCAATGAAAAGCTAGAGGAAAGGAAAACACATTTCTCTGTGGCCACATCGAGTTTTCACAAGGGCAGTAATCCATGTATTGGTCATTCTACATTTACGGAGAATCCACGAGACGTGACCACTCATGTAACCAGCGTCTCAAGCCAACTCAAAACTAAGAGAGTACGTCAACGGCAAACCACGAAAACACTTCTCTCTGTTTGTGTCGTGTACTGCATTGCCAACACGTTCAACTTCCTTGTGATTCAGTACCTTCATGAGCCAACTGTGTCCGCCAGAATGGCATTGATTTTTGAAAAGACCCGCAAGACTGCGTTAGTGGTCAACAGTATTTGTAACTTCCTTTTTTATGTTGGATTTAATGGAGTCTACAGGGAGAGATATAGAAAGATGTTTGCTTATTGTTCTCATAAAGCTAGAAAGCAGTAATGCATTGCAAATTTTTGTTTTTTTTTTTTACAGTCCAAGAACAAATAGGGATGTAGGTCACAGTAGGAAAGGGAGGAAAGTATTTTCATGTATGAGGATGTATGGTCTGTTTTACAAGCTACTCATAATTTGCTGATTACCCTTATTATGTTTTTTTTTAAAAATAAATAATTTTCTATCAACATATTTACCTTCACCTATCCCTTAGTCTGTTGGACCGTTGGGGCACCACACAACAACCGTCAACCGTCTTTATCCATTCCTCTTTCCTTTGCCTTGGATAGAATTTCAGGCCTGTCCCTTCTTTGATGTTGTCTTCCCATCGCTTTCTATGACTTCCTATTCTTCCTGGAACTATTTCTTGAAAGAATAACTTTGCAAGCTCTGAGGACCATGTGATGTGATCATAGAGTGAGTTTACGTTGTTTTTTTTGACAATAGTTAGCAGGTAATCGTGGGGTACCATTGCTGTATTAATCATGTTTCTTATATCTTCTTTCGCGATGCAGTCTTTGTAATTGACACCTAAGATCTTTCTGTAGCATCTTAGTTCCATTGCTAGGATCCTCATCTCGAGATTGGCAGCCAGAGTCCAAGATTCGCATGCGAATGCGGCCATGACCAGTCTGATTTTAGTGTCGAGAGCTATGCCTTTGTCGGTCCAGATTATTTTGAGTTTTGTTTGTGCTTGTTCACTTCAAGTTAGAGCATTGTAACTTTTTTGTTCTACAGTCAAAGAAAAAACATGGGATGGGATGCAAGTAGACTGTGCAATTCTGGCCAGTAGTTCAGGTTTGGTTCCTTCCTCTGAGATAATAGCTCCAAGGTATTTAAAGCTTCTGACACTCGTCAGCTTTTCGCCACAAATGCTGGTGTCCCTTTTAAAGCCCTGTTGGCTATAGGTGATAATTTTTTTTTTCAGCATTGATTTGCATACCATATTCTACGGAAGTCTTGTCAATTCGCATGAACAAGTCGGGTAATTCTTCTTCTGTCCCTGCCAGACCATTTATGTCGTCCGCAAAGCGCAAGTTAGTAATTTTTCTTCCTCCAATGCTTACAGATCTTATCTTATCTTATATAATTCAGACGTGCCTTTATTTTTGTGTCTTTCAGAGTATTTTATTAGATTTTGTTTTTGTATTTGAAGATTATGGTTCAGTGTTTTATGTATAATTGCTACTTTACTTTTGAGTCTTCTGTCCTGAAGGCTTCCTAAATTTAGTGATTTTACTAATGGTGTTACTCTAGTCAAATGTGAATATTCGTTTGTTATGAATCTCACTGCTCTATTTTGTGTTTGTTCCAGTTTCTTAATGTTTTCTTGAGTTGAGGGGTCCCACACGGTGGATGCATATTCTATTATTGGCCTAACCAGGGTTAAATAACATTTTAGTTTTATGTTCTTATTTGATTTATAGAAATTTCTTTTAATAAACCCTAATGCTTTGTTGGATTTTTTTTATAGTTTCATCAATATGTGGATTCCATGCCAGTTTTTCATTTATTATAACACCTAGGTATTTTGCGTTTTTAGTCTGTGTTACTGGTTTGCCATGAATAAGATAAGTGGAATTAATCTGTTTTAGTTTTTTTTGTTACTCTTAACAACTGACATTTTTCTGGGTGGAAAGACATGCTCCAATTTGATTCCCATTTCTGTAATTCATCTAATTCTCTTTGTAAAATATCTGTGTCTTGTATTGTTTTTATTGTTCTATATATTATGCAATCGTCTGCAAATAATCTGACTTTTGTTCCTGAACTAATGCAATTTGGTAAATCATTTATGTAAATTAAAAATAGTAGTGGACCCAAGACTGTTGCTTGAGGTACATCTGAGTTTACTGTTATTGGTGTTGATTTAGAGCCATTTATTATTACAGTTTGTTCTCTCCCTATCAGAAAATCTTTAATCCACTGATGCAGTGGACCATTAATGCCGAAATATTTTAATTTTAATTTTTCAAATACAAAAACAAAATCTAATAAAATACTCTGAAAGACACAAAAATAAGGCACATTCCTTCGTAACCGTCGAGTGCATCTTTCATTATCCTTTCAGGGAAGATATTGAAAAGAATTGGTGAGAGGAGGCAGCCTTGTCTCAATCCAACTGTGGTTTTAAACCAGTCTTCGATGTTTAAGTGCACAACTATAGTGGCCTGCTTATAGAGGTCTGCTTATAGAGGTTTTGTATTGATTTATATTGTATTTGTCCATTGTTGCCCAGAGTGTCCCATGCCATACTCTGTCGAAAACGCTCTTGAAGTCAATGAAGACATGGAAAAGACTCTGTAAGTGTGGCGGTATTTTTCGCAAAGTATCCTTAGGTTTTGTATTTGTTTTAAAAATCTAAAATAATCCTGTAGACATTTATCGATAGGGAAGGACCTCATCTAGAGGATAATATGAATTATTATTTCATTAATTCCTTTATCCAAAGTTTATCATAAATTAGATTATCATTTAAGCCCATCTTTTAGTTCAGGCTCTCGATATGTGTGCACACACAAAGATAATTTCATTGAATGCTGTAATTATAAATGTAGCCTAGTGTTACGATCTTGCTGATGATGTTGCACCACTCGGGGCTACAAATAAATGCATTCAAGAAATGACGGAGAGCCTAGACAGAGAGGCACCCAAAATTGGCCTCGGCATAAACTTGGATAAGACTAAAATTATGCGAGAGGGATATAAGGCAAAGGGTGTCCCCGTCAGACTTGGCGAGTCAAAGCTTGAAGAGCTGGACAAGTTCACGTACCTTGGCAGCATCATAACAAATGATGGAGATGCTTACCATGATGTAGAGTGCCGAATAGGAAAGGCATTGAGCATTTTCCAAAGGCTGCAGCCTATTTGGACTAGCCAAGCCATTGGACTCGAGACAAAAATACACCTCAACACAATCGTCATTCCAACTGCTGCATATGCAAAATATGCATGTGAGACGTGGAAGTCATCTGTCAAAATTGAGAAAAGACTAAATTTGGCTCAACAGAGATGGCTGAGACGGATTTTGGTAGTCAGTTACACAGATCGGGTCTCAAACAAGGAAATCCTATGCCGAACTGGGAGTCGAACACTTGGTGAGGTTGTGACTGAGCGTCGCATGAGGTTTGCGGGACATGTTCTACGTCAAAATGAATTACGCACACCAAGAGTTGCGATAACATGGAAGCCAAAACAAGGAAAGCGCAAACAGGGACGCCCTCGTATAACTTGGCGACACACCTTCATGGAGGACCTCAGAACAGTGGACACCAGGTGGGAGGAGGCTTCAGACATTGCCAGTGACAGATCTTTATGGAGACAGCTTGCCGCCCAATGCGCCGAAAGGCGCGGGAGGACCTAAGTCTAAGTAAGTCTAAGAATATTGTTCTTCCTTGACGAGTATGAATGATAATGGATCAAGTGACACTAAATATGCTATAGTACAAATGTATAATGGCAGTGTGAAGTTTAGAACCCTTCTGAGTTGCCGTCATGAATGTGCATGTGCGTTTTCTAAACTTGAAGAAAAGGTCTTTCAGTTTATGAAGCTGTAGTCTCCATGTCATATTGATCACACAGATAATGTCTGATTGAACCACGTTTGAGTTTGGTGAAAATAAGAACTGTCCGAAACCAAAACTCAATTTTCTGGTTGATGAACGTTGACGCTGTAGAGCAATGGTAGTAGAATGCTTTGCGTTAGAATGTTCAATAGAGCAATGACTGAACAGATCTGAGTTCAATCGATCCATAAAGCTATGCTGAAGAAGTTCATTTGTTCCTTTCTGAAGAAAAGTTGCCCTTTTAGTGGATGGAGGATGAAACTTTGTGTTGTCAATGTTGTTGCTTTCTGAGTTGCTTTCGAATTGCAGGACTGGAAATGTTTCCGAAACACTGGTAAAGAATTCAGCATGGTCTGTAAACACTTTAGTGTCCTTCACTTTCTGTAGTGCTATGTCATCCAGAGTGATGACCTTTGGAGTGTCAATTAGATTTGATGCTGGCAATGAAACATCTATCTCAGGAATGGGTGTTGATGACGTTTCTTCTTCTTCTTCTTCAGGAATAGTTGCTAATCTTGTAAAAGGTTCAACTTCTGCTTTGATGTCTTCATTATCTGTTTCATGGTAATGTTCAAACATATGAACATGAAATACTTTGGTTTCATAAAGCAGGTCTGAAATCTTTCTGGTGATGGTAAATGGACCTTGCCATTTGTAGAACAGCTTGTTACTCATATCTGGTAACAGTAAATTGACTTTATCTCCTTGAGCAAAATGTCTTGATTTTATGTGTTCATGTACTATTCTTTGACTTTCAATGTTCATGGTTGTAATGGCTTCTTTAGTTGAGTCACATTCTTTCAAATGAGGAATACTTGTATGAGTGGTAGAGTCAGATTGAATAGTTTTCCTTTTGTCTGGTATATCTAAAATTGATTGAAGAAAAGTATCTTTAGTATCTGCTTCTGGTTCTGGTTCATGAGACTTGTCTTGATTGTAGCAAGAATTTTCAATGCATACCATAGTATTTAATGCAGATGCAGTCTTATTCAAGTCTTGATGTATGAAGTCCTCATTAGTGGTTAGGGATGGGCAAGTACTTGGTAGGGATGGACTTGTATTGTCAGGTAGGGATGGACATTTAGTGGCAGGTAGGGATGGACATGTAGTAGGCAGTGGTATCCTTGTAGATTTGCTTGAGCCATGGCGTATAGATTCATTGCTGTCGGTTCTGACTTTGTAGTCTGGTTTATTCTTTGTTTTCATTGATTTAGATTGCTTTTGACTTTGCTTCTTTTTAAGATTGTCTCTTTTACAATCTGGACAATTGTTAACATATTTCTTGACATCTTTGTTCATGCTAGGCCAATAATATTCTTTAGCAATTCTCTTCTTAGTACTTGTTACACTCGTATGTTTGGTGTAATGAAACTCATGCTTTGCTTCAATTATTTGTTTTCTGTACTTCTGTGGTACATATTTTTGTTTAATTACATTGCACTTGTGGAAAGAAGTCTTCTTGAGAAATCCATCTTCAAAATATGCTTCAAGGTATCCTAATGGAGCTTCCTGGTATATTCTTGTTAATGTTGCATCATTCTTTTGTTCAGCTTTGAATTCGGTATTTTTCAATTCTAATAATTCTCGTTTTAATTCTTCTTGCCGTTTTCTGTCAAGTTCAATGTATTGTAAATCTGTTCTATGTTCATTTGTATTTTCTTGTACAATAGTTAGATCTATATCTTCTTTTATTTCTTCTTGTTTCATGTAACATGTATCTTTCATGTCTTGTGACTTTGTGTCTTCATTTTTCTTTTCTACTTCTTCTATGCCATTTGAGACATCATCTAAATCTTCTTCTGATTCAATTCTCATTACTCTTGCTTGGTGAAAATATTCCATAATATTCTATAGTCTCATTCTTTCGTCATGATCTGCTATGTTGCGATGAATTGCGTCTATTTGAGATTGATAACCTTTTAATTCTTCTTTCAACTTGTATAGTTTTCGTTTTTCAAATTCGAGTTTTGCTCTTTCATATTGTCTTTGTTTTTCTGCTTCTTGTTTTTCTGCTTCTTGTCTTTCTGCTTGACGGTTTCTTTGCTTTGAGCAGTAGCAGTAGGTCTACTACTGGTGTCGTTGTGGGAAGTGTAGATTTATTCAACCGTATCAGGTTAATAAAATATTGCTGAGCCGTACTGGCTATGAGCTTTTTCTCACTTGAAATTGTAGATCTAGTAGAAATTGTAGTAACATCGTCGTTTTGTACGATTGACTTGATATGTAATAGTAGAAAAATGTCTACTTGATAAATTATAGTGCCAGGTAATTGCTACTGGGCTTATCTATAATAGTAATGCCAGTTGAATAATACTGGGCTTATCTACTGTGTCAGTTAAATAATACTGGAATTATGCTATGCCAGTTGAATATTACTGGGCTTATGTAACGTGCCAGTTGAATGATATTGGTCTTATTGCCAATGCCAATACAAAATAATAATATTAGATCTCGAGAGTTATAGTGAAAACTCGATCGTAGATCTATATCTATGATAAGATAATATATCGATAACCAAACTGACCTTTGAACACAGTAGAACTATTCTCAAGTTGAAGAAAATCGAAGTTTTGTAATTGACGAAGTTTTGAAAATTTGTCCTTAGATCTTGAAAAAAATATTTTTTTTTATGATCTTTTTGATGATCTTTTGATGATCTTTATCGAGAGTTGGAGGTGCCAGATGTTATGATGATCAATAGTGCTAGATGTTACAATCAAACTTGATGTCAAGATGTCACGTTGAAGCACAATCAATGATCGTTATTGCCGAGGATCTTGAAATCGTCTTTAATAAGATGATCGTAAAGAAGTAGCTAGACCTAGTTGATAATACGATCATTCAGAATGTTGCCAGTTGATAAGAGGATCATCTAGAAGTTGCCAATCGCTAAGTCGATCTAAGTATGTTACTATATTCAATAAAGAAACTTCTCTTCGTCTAAAATAAATGCTTTAATTCAAAACTTGGAAAAGCTATTCACAAATAATTACAATGGTTAAATTTACTTGAATAGAACAGAATAAATATAATTCTGCTAAATAAATGATCTACACAATGATGTAAAATATACGTCTGAATCCTAACACGTTCCGTACGACACTGACTAAAAATCTAGAATCTTTCCCCGGGTATAGCGTTGTCACGTGTCTAACATCCCCTCGTTGCAATGCCAACCAATAAATGCAGCTCAATGTACAATAATTAATATTTCAAAACCAATCACATTTATTTCCAAACATGATCCTGCTGCGTGAAGGAATTCCCCGAGGTGGCTCACGTTCTGCTGACGAGCTAAATATAGATACTGTGTACGTGACACCTAGTAATAATAACGTCCGTCGGCAAACAAATACAATGAAGTGGGGAAATACTTTCACTCCTCACACATCTATTTTGTTTGGAAATGGGAGAGGATAGAAGTGTAGATTGTAGTTCATAGCTTCTGAAATTTATAAATTTATCCTTGAAATATTGAAAACATTACTTAAATATCCGCATTGCTTACCAAAAAGATGAATCTTGGATGGACCCTCCTAGGGGCCACCTCTGAGTTTGTGTTTTCACACAAATTCTCTGTAATCTAGAAAGCGAGGGATGCGTTTTATTCAGTAATATTCTTTCAGTATGTCTAGAGAACATTTGCGTTAAAAAAAACACCAATTGTTGTTTTTTCATAGTAAACATTTTTAATAAAAAATTATTAGACACACCTAATCACTGGTAAGTTGAGACTCCTCTTTTTAACAGATTTACGAGTTGGTTTTCAAACGCAGACATGCAACTGAATTAGACACATACAAATTGATACCAAATATATTTTCTTGTTTTGACTTCTTTATTTCTTCTATTATCCCCAAAAATGGTTGACTAAAATCAGAAAATCTCGAATAAATTAGATTTTTTTTAAAATGTGTTCATTTGTTGCATCTTTTTATTTTGAACACGATTCAGTGGGAATTCCCTCACTCGACTCAAATGTTTCTTAGTATTTAGAAAGGAGTTGAATAAGCGTTCACGAAAATTTTGTATAGAAATGAGCTGGACTGTTACAGAAGAACTTGATTGTGTAAGCTCACTGGTGTGATGTGTAGATATTGAAGCATAATATGCAATAAATAGAATGAGAATTTATAAACCACTTTTTAGGTTACTTAACTTCTTTTGCATTTGTAAGGCATGGTTTAGTGTCGCATTTATTACTTCTTTTGCATTTGTAAGGCATGGTCTAGTGTTGCAATTATTACTTCTTTTGCATTTGTAAGGCATGGTCTAGTGTCGCATTTATTACTTCTTTTGCATTTGTAAGGCATGGTCTAGTGTCGCATTTATTACTTCTTTTGCATTTGTAAGGCATGGTCTAGTGTCGCATTTATTACTTCTTTTGCATTTGTAAGGCATGGTCTAGTGTCGCATTTATTACTTCTTTTGCATTTGTAAGGCATGGTTTAGTGTCGCATTTATTACTTCTTTTGCATTTGTAAGGCATGGTCTAGTGTCGCATTTATTACTTCTTTTGCATTTGTAAGGCATGGTCTAGTGTCGCATTTATTACTTCTTTTGCATTTGTAAGGCATGGTTTAGTGTCACATTTATTACTTCTTTTGCATTTGTAGGGCATGGTCTAGTGTCGCATTTATTACTTCTTTTGCATTTATAAGGCATGGTCTAGTGTCGCATTTATTACTTCTTTTGCATTTATAAGGCATGGTCTAGTGTCACATTTATTACTTTTTTTGCATTTATAAGGCATGGTCTAGTGTCGCATTTATTACTATTCTTTAACCTTCATATTAACATTATTGTGTGTGTGTATAAGTTTTTATTTGACTCATTTCTGTAGCCTGATGTAACTCAAACATCAGGTATTTATGAAGCATTTATTTTTTAAAACCAAAGTTCGAAAATTTAAATTCTGCAACTTACCAATTCTTCGCATATTTTTATTTTAAAATGTTAACATTAAATATGTCAACAAAAAAAAGGCCACTTAGCTTATTAAGGATTTCAAAGAATACATTCAACAGAAGGATTCATTTCATTATAATAATACTAAAAATACTAAGCCTACCAATTAACAAGCATGTCTTAGGTATATATAGAAAAAGAAATTTAAATGGACAGTTACAAAGGTGTTAATATACAAGCTCAATCAGTCGAATCAATGAAAGTCATAATAGCATTAAAAGTTGTAATATAGTTTACTCTGTTAATTGTTTTAATCGACGACGATTATTAACTATACTTGTCAATAATGCCATTTCCACACTTTCAAAAGTAAATGGAACATAGTGTATGCCTCTGTCAACATATTCTACGCATAAAAATTTCTTCTCCTGGGTTATCTTGTGGCAACCCTCGATTACCTTTGGTGGGGGTAATGTTTCATCCATAATGTTGACCTCCTTGCTGAATAAATCATACATAAGCATGTTACTGAAGTACAATTTCGTAGCTTTGGAGTCAGGCGTGATGATCTGTCCGCCCACGATAATTAAGGATCCCAATCTCTGTGAGAGACCAAACTGGGAACGAGCGAAATTCTCCATTTGGCCGGCGATGGTGACTGCGTCCGTGCGATGGTCAAGCTGTACTATTGTTCCATTGGTAAGAACAACATAGCTATAGCTGTCACACACGATGGCTCTGGTTAGCTTGCTGGCCATGGGTAGCTGACCTATGACGCTTGCGGTTTGGGTCTTGGTGTCGAAGCACTGTATGGTGGCGGTTTCTATGCGGTCACATGACTCCCCACCAAATACCAGAATTTTTTCATTGTAGGAGGTTGCTGATGTAGAGCTCACAGGCACCGCCAGCGCCCCCACTTCTATCCATCCATCGCTACCTAGCTCAAACTCTTCAATTGAGCTTAGCAACTTATACCCTTGTTGGGGTGTATTATAGTAGCCACCAATGGCGTATAGTTTTTTACTACACACAGCCATGGTATGCTGTATTCTACCAGTTTGCATCGACCAATTTCTGTAATCCATCCACTCGTTCCTCGGTGCACGATATTGCAGAAAACCCCGGTCGCATAGGGATCCGCCCGTGAGGAAAATGTCATTGCTGTAAACACAAGTGGCAAAGTCAACACCAGGATCATACGGCAAAGAGTCCAAATAATACCATTTACGGCTGCTAAATCCAAGCGCCAGGACATTTCTTGATCCAGGAATTGATGGTCTATGAGCGATCACAACTAGAATGTCCTCATGTGAAGAGCTGCTCCTATAAGCTATGGCAGAACTGCTGCTATCGTGCCGATGTGCTGGCTGGCGATAGATGTGCTTGCCGTCTTCAATGTACTTATGACATTCACTGTATTCTTTCAGAAAAGGGTATTTTCTATACATCTCTATTAGGAACTCCCATTTAGTCAGAGGGAGCTTCAGGTAAGAAAAAAGCTCTCCACAAAATTGACCTCTATCATTGAGGTCATGCTGTAACCATGTAAGCACACTCTGAACCACAAAGTCCTCGTCGGGGGTGTTCAGGAAGTCATCTTTAATGACAGATACAAGTTCATCTTTCTCCAAGAGAAGAAATTCTGTCTCTTTGGCTATTTTCACGAAATTGGACATAATATACATCCACGCCTGCTGCTGGATATACTGATTGCTGTGCCAAACAGCCATACGCCATGTCTCGAAACAATTAGCGGAGGTCAGAGCTTCGGAGATGAACTCTTCGCATCTCGTCCGCAAACACTCCATCTGCAGAAATGTAGCCGCCGCTAACATGTCCTCGGCGTTCTCTTCATTCACCACGTTTGACCCTTTGTAAATGTAGTCTAGAATGGATTCAAACAAAGAACTGTCGGTGCCCTCAATTTTGACGATACCGGAGATACTTTCCTTCATTCCTGACGCGAACATTGCTTCGAAGTAAGAAGAGAACGCACACAGGATTGCTCTGTGGCACTCATATTTCTTCTCTTCTATGGCTATAGTCATGTCTGTGTGAAGACTAGATGTGTATATCCTTTCCACTTTAGAAGAAAGAACTCGGTAATATTTTTGAAGCCAATAGGAAGAGTCGCCCATGATCTTTTGTTACTTCAAGTCCAAACCTGAAAAAAAAAATAATTTAAGGGTTAATTAAACCTAAGTTACTCATCTCGATATTTATGGTTAGTTTATATTATCAAAGGCGATCTGTTTGAGGCGACCTTAAAGAGAAGTAACAGTGGTGTCCTTCCAGGAAGTGTTCTATAGATCAAATCGGGCGACATTTTTACAAAGCTTATACCAACTCACTTTGGTAAACAGTTTGAACATGTGTTTTTGCCTATTTTCCATTCTCGAATCATGTTGAAACTTTTACAATTATTCATTGTACCGTAAAAAACAAATCAATCGAAAAATTAATTAATTATTGGTGTATAATTATTTTGTTTCATATCGAAATAGTAGAAATAAATGCTACTTAATGAGAGATGTGGATGTATGGATTTATTCCCCTTATTACTTTTGTCACTTTTTTTTCCCGTTACCATGATCGGATCAAAGTTGACATTTTGTACAATTATTCATAGTCGATGACAATACACGAATCAAGCAAAAAATTAACAATTAGTAAACCAATTAGTAGTAAATTAGTTTTGTTTATATAACAGAAAGGAAACTTAACCCTGCAAATGCCATATAAATGACAGTAGTTAGCGGTTCTTTCTCTTAGATAAGTTTTGTTTTCAAAATCATTTTTATTTTGCTTAATCTCTCCCATTGGCCTAGAGGTAAGCAGCTGACAACGGATGAAGTCTTAAGGGGACAGCCGGAGAGCGCTTACGAAGGTATCGGGACACAGTTGAGACTCACAGAAGGGCCCTTGCCGAAGACAGGCACAGACTATGAAAAGACCCACCGCGGACAATGTCGTGATGTGACATAATATTCAGGCCACAGAAGGTCTTGCGTGGTCATGTGAAATACCACACTCACCCTTATCTTTCAGAATCGAAGTCAATGTTTATATGTAAGGGATTCTCCAACGCAAAGAAAAGATGTTGGATTGTTTTGTTTAATATCAAATAAGGGAAATAACTTGTCCATTATTGGTAGATAAAGTTTTAAGGACGGAGTTCTTCCCCTTTAGATAAGGCTTTGTTGTTTTTTTTTAACTTATTTTAATATTTTGCTTATTATTTAGGCTAGGCGTCTTAGCAGTAGGCCTAATCAGCATATATGTAGGCCTATGATGGGCTAATGTGACAAAAGTAACCCTATATCACTCAGGCGCGGGGCCGCCCCTGCTATTCGATTTAGTATTTGTGTACTTAATAAGGGAAAGAAAACGTACAATCTAAAAAAAAAATGGATGGCTTTTTCGAAAACCATTTTTTTTTTTTGCTAATAAAACTGTTCCAATTTAAACACTTACATGCACTTGCTGTAGCTCATATATAAACCGATTCAAGGATCTCAGAAACAGCTTGATAGGCTACACTACAATTTTGTTTATTTCTGATGTTTAACTGTGTAGTTAGCCGGTCATATGGCTAACATTAAATAATCTCATGACATTAAAAATAAAACAGTCGCAAACTGAAACAAACACAGACACACACACACACACACAGCTGAGCCTGAGATGTTTTCACAACATTCACGCTTTCAATCACCTCAGTAAAAAAAAAGGATGGGGTCGGAGGGGGGTGAAGACTGGACATAAAATGAAATCTGGCAAGTAGAAAAAAAAAGTAATATATTATTTCTTTCCTGTCCGTCAGTAGCTAAGAAAAAAAATATATTGGGCATAAAAAAACAACAACATCAGAATGCTCCAATAGCCTATATGCGCTAGAAGGGGCGGATTGGGTGTCAAAATTGGCTCGGGGATTTCTATGCAATCCGGCCCCCAAATGACATGCCTTATGAGGGGCATCGATTTATGCTTATCCTCAAAACCATTATGCTAAGTTTGAAAATATGGCGAAAACTGGGTTAACGTAAGATATAATACATCTCTAATTCTACTAGTAAGTAGCCTGCATGGTTAGCTATATGAATAACTAGCCGGATATGACCCTCAGTTTGTGTACCGGGTATTACTAAGGAATACTGGATTTAGATCTATTTCAAACATGGCGAATGTTCCCTATTCATTTTTAGCGGCCCCCCGTAAGGGGAAAAAGCCGCCATTAGGTTTGTACGTATTTTCAGTATCACTAAGTTAAATATTTTTATAAAATGTACTAGAAATGTTTACAACAAATATAAATATTAATTAAAGGTGTTTTTCTGGTCAACTATCTGCTAAAATTAAAAGAAAACATTTATGTTTGTTTACAAAGGCTAAGAATGCACTTTGTATGTAAATATCACGCACATTTTTTAAAATGGACTTTTTAGCAGCGACTTTCGTGTAGTAGCGTAAAGTCCGGCCTTGACACAGTGCTAAACTATTTTCTTAAACTTTAAAAAGAAAATCAGATTTATTTATTTTTTGTTTAGTGCCCTCATCAGAATAAAAAAGGTTTATTTTTGTGCGTTTTGTCTGTCGGTAGGTCTGTCCGTCACGATTAGATAAAAAAACAACTCTAAAAGCTATTAAAAATCTGATTTACCCTGTAATGTTCCTCCCGTAACATCTCAATAGTTTTAAGTATCTAAAATTGATTGTTCCGGATTTTTTTGTTTTGTGCAATACTTATCAACACCAACAAATGTTTGTTTGCTCTTCTAACTTATATTACATTTAATTTCCATGCTTAAACGTTGCAAAAACACATTATCAATAATATGTTGTTCCGTTTTTTATGTAAATAGCATATTAATGCTAAATCAAAATCTTTAAATTGATCAATCAATACATATGGTGCATTTACAAATGTCAGACTACTTAGTGAACTTTGTCAAGGGAGCCCTTGAAAATTGAAGAAAAAAAATGTTTTTAAGCCAGTGCTCATTCGCCTTTTTTGCAAATGTTCTAATGTGCTCAATATTTTTTTATGTTTCATTTTAAAACATGTTTCCCATCCATTGCTGGCTATTCTTGGCCATTATCTAATCAATCTTTCGCCCCTCCATAAACAGGATTGCCATAGCAATAGAAATTCTAAAATGAGGAGAACTCTTCTTAAACGAAGAGTTACCTCTCTTGTTTAAAAACAGGCTATTCCTAACAAAACAAGGAATACAAGTAATAAATAAAAACTTTTCTTTCTAATCCGCTGCTGGGCTTATTAGGGCCTGTGGGCAGAATTCAGCCCAGTGTAAGGCTCAATCCAGCCCCTCTTATAATATAAATGATAATAATAAAATACACTCCACTCAGCGAGTTTAAAAAAAAAAAAAATCAAAATTTCGAAATATTTGAGGAGTGGGCCAAAAAGTTTTATTAAAGAAAAATTTTAGTGGGCCATAATTTGTATTAAGAAAATACATTAATGATCATACCAAGCTTCGAGTGTTTTGATAATAGTTCTTAATTTAGTTCAGCTTCAGAAGTAGTTATTATTTAAAGTTAACTGAGTAGTTCACCCGTCAATCTATTTCTGACAGTTATTTTTAAGTTGCTCCAAAACATTTTATGATATATAGGACGTACATTTCACATAATCTTTGAGCATGAGATTTTATTATATTTACGCTTCGACAAGCCCTGTAGACGCCTTATTCAAAACATTTAAGACATGTTTGAGGTGATTATTTATTAGATAGCAGTCAATTATTTCAAGTTGCTAGCCTAGGTTCACTACTTGTGACTACTCAATCCACATTAAAAAAAGCAACAAAAAAAAATTAAAAAACTCACCAATCTTTTTTTGAATAGCACTTAAGTGTTGGCACTACCAACTTGTCTAAAGCTATCTTCATAGTTTGCAATTAGTTTTGATAAAAAAATCCCATTATGTTTGGAGTTTCACCCCATCTATCGTAATAATGCATATTCCTGATGTACGTACTTTCAAAATTCTTGCAACTGAATAAGATCCAGCGAATTTCATTGAGTTTTGATGTTAAATGTAAAATCAGATAATCATTTCTAAAAGAATAAAGTGTTGCCATGAATCCTAAATGTGCCAATCAAAATAAAACTTTTCTTCATTAAGTTCAACAAATACCAGAGGGCTGGATACATAGCTCTAATACATTTCTAATAAGTTCACAAATACATTATTAACTGTTTGAAATATTCCATGTTGATATAGATAAGGATTCAATCGAAACTTTGTTTTATTATATATTCATTATCATGATATTTTCAAGTCTGTGTAGTTAGAAATCAACTATGAATGGAAGGAAAACAAAACATCTGAATGTTGCTCCTAAAATAGCATTTATTTGCATTGCTTCAAGAGCCAGACAATGTTCTACATAAAATGATTGTGTGTATAACATCAACAATAGTCCAACAAGCAAAGCTGAGAGAAAGAAGACCAGTCAACACTTTGGATGGTAGGAAATGGCATGAAATCACAGCAGAGCATTCAAACAAAATTCAAGATCTCTTAACATGTCCTATTTAGTTTAGCTTGCTATAGATGCTTCGGTTGTAGCAGTTTAAATATTCTGTCATATGTAACATAATACTGATAGTATGTGCCATACGGTATTACCCTTAAGAAGGAAGCTGGGGAATTGACATATTTTATTGAATCTTTACAAAAATAGACACATTGATAATATTGATTGAATAGCTGTTAACACAAAGTCAAATTACATATTTACTTAGATCGTTAAAATTACACATAAAAATTATCTAGTAATGATTTCTACCAAAGTGACCAAAAAAAAAACTACTTCAGTACTAAATCAGAAAGTCAAAAGTAAGAAAATTTTTTAAAAAAATCAGACTAATATTCTGATATTCTAACATCAAATATTGTAATGCAATTAAAAAAAAATATTGCTTATTAAAGTACATTATTCAATGAACACACACCAACAGATCTATCACATTAACCTAGCATCTCAAAAAATATCACATTGGTATCTTTATAAGCTATTTAGTAGACAGAGGATAAAAGAACAATCCGAAAATAAAATTTTTTAGTGCCCTAAACAACTTTCAATAATCTTAGCGCTATGGTATTGAAAACGGAGGTGCAGTGGCTGAGCAGTAACGGGTTCAAATTGTGGTAAAGACTGACCTTTAATTTCAGGAATTTTGGGAATCTCTGAGTCCACCCAACTCTAATGGGTACCTGACATTAGTTGGTGAAAAGTTAAGGCGATTGGTGGTCGTTGTGCTGGCCGCATGACACCCTCGTTAATCATAGGCCACAAAAAAAGATGACCTTTACATCATCTACCACAAGGTCTGAAAAGGGAAACTTTTCTTTTTGTGGTATTGAAAACCTAAAAGCATGGAGCCAATCAAAATGTGCTTTTAGTTCTTAATGAATGTCCAATACTGAGTGACACTTTTGGGTTAGGAAATGTAGTACATATATATCCAAGAAAATAACTTCAAAGTAACACATGTTTCAAAGAACAATTAATTTAACAACTATTCATTTTCTACAATGCCATTTTAAAATATAGTAGACTGCCAACAGTCACTACAAATTAAGTAGTTGTTTTAAATGTAAAAATAAAGATGAGCTTTTGTTATACTGGCTCATAACAAAAAAAATGTAAAAACAAAACCCATGAAACGCCAATAGATTAACAAGCCATTAACCAGCTAATCTACATATATGTATTTAAAAAAAAACAACAATTAATGTATAATAAAAGTTAATTCTACAAGTTATTAACAAAAGAACAATATTGTGTAGAAAGTACAATTATTCTGAAAGTGCCATCTTTTATTTTATGGCTTCATATTCACTTTACATATCTGAGTTGGGTATCATTCCTTCTTTCAAACATGCCAATGAGTCACAATTACCTTTTTTTTTTTTAAACAAACTAAAAATAAAATGGACATTGACATACATATATATAATACAGAGATACCTTCAATACTTGAAGAATATACCATTGGTTTGGTGGAAACTATATGAAAGTGAATTTTCAAAGCTATAAATTCATAATCATAGATCTATAAACTTAGAATGCCTTTAGAGAGTAAGTAAATTTTAAAGGAGATTTTTAGTTTTCGCAAAAGCTGAGTTATCATAATTTTGTGTGTTTGTCTTTAGAAACAAAAATGTGCAGCCTTTATGAGCAGTATGCAGCATAATAAAGAAGGCAGTAATATTTTATTCATAAACAGTCTCTATTGAAAAAAAAAAACAAAAAAAAAATTGTGATATGGTATCAAATCTAACCTTCTCTTTTATTAATATCAAAGAAAAGAATAATGCAGAGTTTATCTTAAAGTTTTTAATAAGATCATTGATGATTTGCCTTGAACTGGTTCTGCTTGGGCTCAAGATTATGGCTTAGAATTTTTCACTTTTCTAATCAGTAATTATTGCTTAAAATCCTATTTAAAATAACTTTTGAACATCTTTTAAGGCAGCTTGAAAAAGGCAGCATGCAGTCATTTGCTAGATTATTGAACATTTGACTAGATTGTTGCAAGTCAACAATAAGACTGATAAGTTTCACAGATTTAACTTATACTTTTAAGTTATGCTACATTTATTTCCTTAGAATAAAATTTTTTCTAAGATTAGCTGATTAGTTCATTCAGTTAAAATAAGATGTAGATGATAACTAAACTTGTAACTAAACTAAAACAGAAAATAAGGGTAGCAGGTTATAGATATTTATCACCAGAATGTTAAAATTGAAAAACATGTACCAACAATTGTTTTATGACATAGAAATAAGATGACTATAGAATATCCAATAATTATTAATAAATATACACATAAATAAGAAAAATCAGACAAGCTCTTAACATAAAAAAATAAATAAATATATATATATATGTAAACATACTGCTCAGACCTACTAAAAAGTAAACAGATAAAGGTTATCACTCAAACAAATTGTTAGTATTTCTATGGGGCAGATCACAATAAGTTCAGCTACTTCTTTGGTCAATGAGGGTGTTGGGAGGAAAGTACAACTATGTAAAAATATCTTTATCTCCATAGCTTCTATTTCCAGTTGAAGAAAAAAAAAGGTTTGAGAATGATTACTGTAATTAAATCTATTTAACAAAAAAATAACAAATAAATAGGTATAGTTTTAAAAAAAAAGACTTTCAATACTTTTATAACAAAAAAAAAAAAAACCCACCCAAAACACATAATTTCTATGGTTAGCCTTCTACACCAGGGCACAAATGTGAAACCTTCAGATATAAGTAGAACAATTTTGAAGCATTCAAAAGAAAATTACTTGTACATCTTATGCCTAAAGTTATTAATGTTATAATTTGTTTTTATGAATTTAGTTATAGTATGCACCTTATTTAAACACAGATTCATATATAATATGTCTTTTTAAGAATGTCATCTAATGACAAATATTGAAATTAAACATAATAAGACAGTTTGAAAGACATTTAAAACAGAATGATGACTTAACAACACAATTTATGTATTAATAGTCTTGATATACTTCTGACTTAAGACTTTGGTCCTCCCAATGACAATCTGCACCTTGAGCAGCAAGCTCTGTCCATAGATCAGTGCTAGGCCACTTCCACAGCCTATTACATACTTTGAATAAGCACACATTTATAAAATACATTTTTGTGTAAATAATGTATTAACTCTTCTTTACCACCATTATCATTAAAAGTTTAAAATGTTTTAGACTAGATTCTATGTCAGCTAACCAAGAAAACATTTTTTTCCCTAGATAACTGAAGCAATCTACTTCAAAATTATTTTTAAGCAGAATAGACAAATAAGGCAATACTGTATTTTTGCGCATAACCTGCAGGTTATACATTTTTACAAACAAATGGCAGCTGTGCAGTATATACAAAGGTATGTGGTTTACAAAATTTATTTCACCCATAAACTTAGCATGTAAACAGAAACTATTGAAATACCCGTGGGTCATAACACCTCCTATATTTCGCTGTGTGGTTGAAATGTACATTGGGAAGCTTTATGAACATCTCATTATAGACCTCAAGTAAACAAATAGTACCAATACAGCAGAGAATCTTTAAAACCAGTAATCAATTGTAAGTGACAAGAAGTTAAGCAACTAAACTGATTTGCTGATACCAGAAATGTCGAAATGTATAGACTATGATGCATGCAATACATCCAAAATCAATCAGTCTTACTAATACCACTGTCCTTGCTATAGTTAGTGAAGCCATCAAAACTTGTATGAATGAGCAATAAGCGAAGCATGCTCATTGCTGGCAGCAGCAATTGGGTCATAAATCAACTCTTCATCATCGTCTTCAGTATTGGGGTTCACAGGTCAAGGACTTTCTGTCAATACTTATACTACAGATATGACTGTAGGCTAATATTTCCCACCCATGTTACACTCTTTGTATTGATTGTTGGGGCAACAACTGGAACACAATTGCATCTCGAGGGACAGACGTCTGATGAGCAACAACTTTATGTACCGGTAGTTTACAGGTAGTCACGCTTTGAGCATGGGGGTTTTATATGGGTGCATGTTATACGTTTTTTATTTTTATTTTATATCTGTGTAATTTGAGCTGGATATAAGCGTGGGTGGGCTATACACCTATGCAGTATATGTGCGAAAATACAGTAATTAAAATACAACAGAGCTATAAAAAGTTTTATAATCTAGTAATTTTTTTATAGCAATAATTAGAAATACATTATAATATATAAGTTCATTATATAATAAATAGAATCACATTATTCCTAAGCAACTTTAATACAAATGCATTAACTGTTTAGGATTTCAATGAACCCATAAATATAATATATATTGCACACACAACATTGCTACAAAATTAATCTCATTTAAATGACCAATCTTTTAAGTAGGTTTTATTTGTTAAACAAAAGAGATGAGTTCATATAAACATTACTGGATTAGAATAAGTGGAGTTTACCCTCTGAAAATGACTAAAATAATAATTTAAGATATACGATACGCTAATAATAGAATTCACATATAATACTTGAGCTCAACAGTTTTGTGTTGTCTCAACAAACTCTGTGACTAAAAACTTTTTCTCAATGGTTACCTTGGCACAACTGTCAACTAATCTTGGTGTAGGAATTTTATCATTCAACATTATGACCCTCTGATTTCTCACATCATAAAGAAGCATGGTGTCCACAAGGGCTCTAACCGGGTTAGGACCTGGTATAATTCTTTGACCACCCAGGAGCAGCAAGCAACCTCGTCTATGGACTAGGCCGTAATGAACACAGTCGAAGTTCTGTATGTGGCCCATGACCTTCACTAAATCTGTACGATGATCAAACTGCACTATTTTACCGTTGTAGAGAATGACGTAACTACAGCTGTTGCATACAGTGGCCCTTGTCAATTTACAAGCTATAGGTAGTTGAGCTATAACACTGGTTGTATGGGTCTGAGTGTCAAAGCACTGGATGGAAGCTGTATCTGTGCGATCATTAGTCTCACCACCAAATATTAAAACCTTGTCCTTGGTAGATGTTGCTGATATGGAGCTGACTGGCACTACCAGGCTGGCCACCTCTGTCCACTCACTGCAGCCAAGTTCAAATTCTTCTATGGAGCTAAGGACTTTAGATCCTTGTTCCAACTCACTGTTGTAACCACCAATAACATAGATTTTGTTGCCACATGCTGCCATAGCATGCCGTCGTCTACCGTTCTTCAATTTTGAGCGGCATTGTGACCATTTGTCCTTCTTTGAACGATACCGCAAGAAGCAATGCTTGTACAACCCACCGCCTGTGACAAATATGTCATTACTGTGAACACAAGTTGCAAATTCAATGCCAGGATCATATGGTAAAGGTGCAAGACGAAACCACTTACGACTATTAAATCCAAAGGCGAGGACATTTTTAGATCTGATGTATGGAGGCCTGGGTGACTCACCTCCAGAGATCACTACAAGAACATCCTCATATAAAGAAGTGGTCCTGTACGATGTGACAGGACTGCTGCTGTCATGACGATGTGCTGGCAGAAGCTGAAAATTCTTAGCATGATCTATGTACATGTGGCACTCAGTATGCTCCTTAACAAAAGCATATTTTCTCAAGATGTCAATCAAGAACTGAGGCTTTGTCAGTGGGAGCCTCAAGTATGGAAAAATATCTCCAAGAAGTTGACCTCTTACCTCAAGGTCATGCTGAAACCATTTGAGAACACTCTCAACCACAAATTCCTCATTAGGGCAGCTCAGGTCATCATCTTTTATTACAGATATTAGTTCCTCTTTCTCCAAGTAAAGAAAAACTTCTTGCTGTGATATTTTCACAAAATTTGTCATTATAAATCGCCAGGCTTGTTGCTTGAGGTGCTGGCTGCAATGCCAAATAGCTAATCGCCACCTTTCAAAACAATTTGTGACTGTCAGAGTTTTACAGATAAATTCCTCACACCTTTTCTGTAAACATTCCATCTGAAGAAGGCAAGCTGCCTTTAATATGGCTTCAGCATTATCTTCATTCACACTGTCTGACCCTTTATAAATGTAGTCTAGAATGGATTCAAACACAGAACTGTCAGTGCCCTCAATTTTGACGACCCCAGAGACACTTTCTTTCATTCCGGATGAGAACATAGCATCGAAGTATGGAGATATGGCACACAAGATCACTCTGTGGCACTGAAAGGTCTTCTCCTCCACAATGATGGTAGTATCTGTGTGGGCTCCAGACGTGTACAGCCTTTCCATGCCAGAAGACATAGCATGATAGTACTGCTGGAGCCATGAGGAAGCACCTTCCATAGTTGTTTCTTGCTTCTACTTTTATCTTACCAAATTAATCCCTAAAAATAAAAAAATAGAAAATGTATTAAATTTCATATTTAATTTCTGTAATTAACACCTTATATAAACAAACTCTTTAACATTTTTGCTTATATTAGGGTTAGTATATTTACATTGTTTAAATTGGGATGCATTATTTACACAAAAAATAGAAGCCCATGGCAAACTAAAAGACCTGTTAAGCATTAAATGCTACTAACGAAAAAACAAGCTTTATAAAAATACAAGTAAAATGAAGAACAGAGAATTACAGAAAAAGGCTATTGTTTAAATGACTTTTATAAAGATCCACTGACACCTGGTGTGATTATAGTGTTGTCTTTTTAATTGTAACTTTGCAGTTAAAAATGTGTTGGATCTTATGTATTCTAATTTTGACTAATATTTGTAGAACTAACTAATTTTCTTAGGCAATTAAAAAAGGCTTTAGAAATCCTTTAAAATAGATTCTAATACTAGATATAGACCTGTTCAATGGCAAGACTCCACCATCTATTTAAAAAGATTAAATAGCATTCTATTCTTAAATCTATTATTATAGGTTTATATATTCTACATTTTTTTTAAGAAAACATAAATTTTTTCTTAATTGCTGTAAAAAGTAACTAATAATGAGGACTAAAGATATATACTTTATATATATTATATATTCAATCGAAGGACATCTTAAACTGAGCTTATTAAGAGTCACACTCAAGCAATGTCCAGACTTGCCTACAGAGATGTCAAGAGAGATGGATCTCAGGACTGCAATACATCAATGAATAAATGAGGGAGGAAACTGCCCAAGATAGGACAGTTTTAAGGCACTCAAGAAACAGCTTGTTTAATCACAGCAGATTCCGCCCCACTCAATGAGAAGAAACCAAAACCAGTAATTCATCTGGGCATATCAATTGTCTTTCAATACAAGATTAGAGGAATATAATACAAACAAATTAATTATATATATTAGATATATAGGTTTACAAGTGTGTGAGTATGTTATTGATGAAAAATAATGTTAAACGGAATATCATACATAATATCAATCCCCTCTATCTCATGTTTAAATAATCTTTTCAGCCTAGACATTTCAAATCAAATATAAGTACATAAAACTAAATTATTATTTAACCTTAGTTCGGCCAATAATAGAATCGGCATCCTCTGTTTGGGACCCCTCAACTCAAGAAAACAAAAGAAACTATAAAAGACACAATATAGAGCAGTGAGATTCATACCGAACAAATATTTACTAGATCTGATTAGAGTAACATCTTTAAGCCATTAGTAAAATCATTAAATTTAGAAACCCTTCAGGATAAAAGACTAAAAAGTAAAACACTGTCAAACCATGATCTTTAAATACAAAAACAAAACCTAATAAGATACTCAGAAAGACACAAAGATAAAGGCACATTTTCTTATTACATATATTTGACATATATATATACTAGGACAAATTTTTACAAGAAATGCTCCTTCTTCCCTAGTGCTATTAGAGTGTGAACTGGGTTGCCTGAGTCACATGTTAACATAGAATCTGTATTTTATAGGATAAGAAGACAAAATGATAGCTACTCTCTGAAATTTAATCTAGTAGTGAGAATCTTCTAATTGGAACAAAAACTCTAGTCTAGGTAACTAATCTAAAACAAAATTTACCTTTATATATATTTATACCGCTATGTTTACAATCATGTTACTCAGGTTTAGTAAAACCATCTCTAGTAAAAAGTCTTTTTTTTTGTACGAGTCTAGATCTAGATATAATATATATATATATATATAAGTGTAATTTTATTATAAATAAAATATTTTATTAATATCTTGTAGAACTATAGCTAGATATATAATTATATATCATTATCTTTCGAGTCAAATAGCTTGATCTATAGATATAATATCATAGATATATATCATTTATTCATGACCTGCCTTACATACTAAATTCATTAAATCTTATAAATTCTAAACCTATATAACTAATAAAAAGACTAATTTAGTAATTCTAGAATCTAGTATTAAATAATTTTTTTACTAGTAATAGTAGAGATCTAATCAGTCGAGTGACAGTGAGTTCAGAGTTGAGTGTCACGCTTAGTCACAGTTGCATTACTTTATTTGTGTCAGTCACAGCACACACTCTTACTGAGTCAAGTCACGACTAGTGAGTCTATGTAGTCAAAAAAGTAGTGACAGTAGAGTAGACTGACTGATAACTATATCTTCTTATCTTATATAATACAGACGTTACTTCAAAAAAGAAGATGATTACGTCCTAGACTTCTATCTATCTATAAATATATATTATATATAAGTAATATAACTATATATATATATATATATATTATATATCAAGATCTACAATCTAAATAGACCTAAATCTCATCACATTGTGCCCATTGCATTGTAATGATTGTTGGTTGCTACGATAAGGACAAGCACACATAAAAAATTTATATTGAAATATATATTATATATCAAGATCTACAATCTAAATAGACCTAAATCTCATCACATTGTGCCCATTGCATTGTATTTGTAATGATTGTTGGTTGCAACAATAAGGACAAGCACACATAAAAAATTTATATTGAAATATTCTTTCAACAAGGAATCATATACATAGATTATTGTCAATATAATTTTTATGATATACTCATATATAGATCTAGACATCTAATAGAAAAATGAATCTAGTCTAGTATCTAATCTAGTTTAAAAGTAAGGCTCTAGTCAACTCTAGTCCAAGTCTAAGAAAAAGATTAGATTTTAGATCCTAGACTTTAACCTCTTTAGACTCAAGACCATTCAACTTTCAAGTCTACAAATAGTCACTAGATCTATATAGATCTAGATCTACAACTCTGACTCTAGTACTTAGTAGTACAACTGCCAAACTACAACATTAACATAGACCTCTAGATTCTATTCATTATTATTCAACAACACACTACAACAAGTACAAGTAACAAGATAACATCATAAAGATTCTTAAAATAATTTTTCTGAAAAAAATTGTAACATCGCTATAATATCTATAGATATATAATAATCTGGATTCTAGCTCTAGACGTCTATATATATATATATATATATATAATAAATAATATAACAAGACTCTAAGAGATTCTAATTTAGCGACTAGTCTTGGTCTTACATTTTAGTTACTGCTAGACTAAGACTAAAAATCATTATCGTCTATCATGAAGACCAGATTTTGTCTAGAAGGGAAATAAGCCAAACGCTCGAATTCTGAAGTAAAATAAATATTTTCAAATGAGTTAGACATACTAAATGTACTTTTAAATATTAAAACAGTATATATATATATATATATATCTAGATAAAATATTGTTCCTCTAGTTGGAAACCAAAAATAGATATGGAAATAGTAAATACTGCTTATTTCTTAATCAGAGTTTACTTTATTAATAACCTTTTAAGCTTTTCTGGCCAATTTTCTTTAAGCAATGTATGCGTTATCCTTGTCAAGTTTAACAATGAAGAAAATATTTTTTTAGTGTCATTTTTAAATCAACATTTATTCCATGGAAAAATGAAAATTTAATTTAATTTAGTCTCTATTTATCAGTTTCCACAGAGGAATTTTCTGGTGATGTGGCATGTCTGCAGCAGTACCGCCCTCTGACAGACAGGCAACGAGAATGCTCCTAGGAATGTTAAGAAGGTATCTGTGAGGTCAGTTGTTAGAGATGACTGAATGTGAGCTCTGCTGGTCTCATGTTTTTCTATTTTTGGGGATAACCTCCACCACTCATTGAATCCATCTTTGGATTGAAATGAAGATTTGGTACTTGATCTTGTTCAGAAGAGTATGCAGGGGAAGCAAAAAAAGGATTCTTTTTTTTTTTTGGGCGAATAACACATCCACTTTCTAAGAACTTTCTCGCCGGTTGACATTTGCCGGAAAAACAAGCCTTTGAAATCTTTCTAGCCTTTCCTTTTGCTGATTCTTGATGTCTATACGCCTCTCTGAATTGACTGTCCATACGCTGAACTGTTTCAGATCCTTGAGTGAGAAGGTGTATGCGAATATTATCTGTGATGACATCAGGCCAATCTCCAATGTCGTTCAGTCTAGAGTTTATTATCCTGCTTTCTGTATTGTTTATACTGTCTGATGGTTCAGCTTCTTCAGTATGAATTTTTGAGGACATGCTTGTGTGCTGTCCTTTAGTCTCTAGAACCTGCGGTATTGAAGTATTTTCTTCTTTTCACGATGTCGGCCTCATCATTTTTTTCTGGATTCAATGATAACCGTCTCATCTTGCTTTGTTGCTTTTAATTGTTCAGTTAATTCATACCCATTCACAGCTCGCCTATTGTCGGTGGACTCTGGCAATGATGTGACTTGAAATTGTATCGATGCTTCTTTAGATTTAAGAAATTTAAGAAAAGTACCTCAATGCGGTCAAAGAAACTGCTTTATGTGGATGACATCGCCCTCTGGTCAACCGGCAAGAAAGCCGACCAAAATACAGGCGGCATTACAAGCAGACCTCCAAACCATCTCCTCGTACTGCGACAAATGACAGATTCAGATAAACGTTGCCAAAACCACCTGGTCCCTGTTCAGCCTAGGGATCGACATTCTTAAGGCTCTAATCGAGCTTCAACTCGGTGGGCTGCGACTCCAACGTGAAAACAAGCCAAAATATCTAGGGGTAACCCTGGATAGAAAGTTGTCAATACTCCAGCACGTCCAGGAAGTTGAAAGAAAAGCCTCGGAGAAGTTAGCGTTACTAAGAAAGCTGGCCAGGACAAAGTGTGGTGCCAAAGCTTACATGCTACGCACATTGTACTTAGGGGCAATCAGATCACAAATTGAGTACAGCTCAAGTATATGCTATTAAAACTGCCCTCGAATCACTCGACCGAGTACAATCACAGGCACTAAGGTTCATTTGTGGCACCTTTCGGACAAGCCCAACAAACGCTACTGAAATCTTAACAAACGTGGCCCTTTTACATTTAAGGAGGGAGAGGGCCGTACTTACGGCCTATGAGCGCTTTAAAAGGGGCGACTCTAGGCTACCCACCTCAATATTAGTGCGACAGTGGAGAGAGAGGAACCGCATAAAATGCGATCGTCCCTCCACATTGCGGCCGATTTGTCAAAATCAGCTGGGCTCTCCACTGACAGAATCCCAATTAGAATAATTAGTACTTGCCCTCCGTGGAGAAGTCGGCCCCACAAATAAGCATGTCCCTTATAGGGCAAGAGGTGATTAACACCTGCCATACTCCAAAACTTGGCATCAGCTACACTAAAGTCCTACCCATCAGATGCCATTTACTGTTATACCGATGGGTCGGTAATAAGGAACCCCGATAGATCTGGGTATGGGGCCCTTATAGTCTACCCGGACCGGACAGAACCAGAGATGCCGATTTCTTCGTCTGAGCATTAAAAGGGTTTTGAGGCGCCAGCCAGACTAGTCAGTCTTAAGCACTGTTTATCAGTTTGTTTACGTTACAGTATTACGATTAATTAGTTAGTTATAAAAAAACCTCGTAGAAAACAAAGGTTAGCTTATTTAAAAATATTGACATTACAATAGAATTGTTTCCAAAATTAAACTATAAAGAATCATAAAGAAATGAATAAACTAAGACAATTGTTTAGAGCTAGAGTTTAGAAATATATTTGTAAACTCAATATCTAGATTAAACCAATGGACTAAACAATATTACAGAGCATTGATCAGTATAGTAACAACATGTACCGTGTGTCCGAAATAAATCTAGTAAATTAGATGCAAACTGTTCTATAGCTTACATTGTATGGAAGAAATAGTCAAGGAGATGAAACAAAATAGCTACAAGACTAGTTTATAAATCGTTAGTTAAAATACAGTAGTTTAATTTGTTCGTGTCCATACAATTAGCCGTTTTTACTGAAAAGGCTCACGGAAATAGGAAATTAATTACACACTGGGGGAACTCTGGTGCCCCTCTCCACTTGGTGCCCTGTGCGGCCCGCACACCCGCACATTGGTAGCTACGCCACTGAGCATAGTTAAGGAAGATTTTGATTTTAAAATAGGGTATGAAGCTAAAAAATACTTCTTCAATATAAAAAAAAGCTAATTACGCACTCAAAATGTTATGAGCGTGGCTAAATGGGTTTTGACTAAGTTTTGCGTTTAAACCTCCCCCTCCCCTTTTTTTCAGCGGCGTTTGAAAGTAAAAAATACCTCTTTAATATTAAAAACAGCAAATTATACACTCAAAATTTTATGAGTGTAGTCAAAGATATTTTGAGTTTAAACTCCCCTCGAGTGGATTTTAAAGCTTAAAAATACCCTTTCAATATAAAAAAAAGCAAATTACACACTCTAAAATCTATGAGCGTTGCCAAAGGGGTTTTGAATTTAAACCCCTCACCAGCGGGATTTGCAGCTAAAAAATATATCTTCAATGTAAAAAAAAAAGCAAATTACGCACTAAAAATGCTATGAGCGTTGCCAAAAGGGGTTTTGATTTTACCCCCCCCCTTTTCAGAGGGGTTTGATGCTAAAAAATACCTCTTCAATAAAAAAAACAACATACAAATTACACACTAAAATTATTTGAGCGTAGACAAGCCAATGGGGGGGGGGGGTTGAGTTTAAACCCCTCTCCTACAGATGACTTTTTTTTTTAAAGTTTAAAACCCCTCCAGATGGTTTTGAGTTTAAAATCCCCTTACAGAGAGTTTTGAGGTGGAAAACCTCTATATTCAATATTATTCTAAAGCAAACTACAGTTACCAAATTGTATGACCGTAGCTAAATGGGCTTTTGAATTTAAAAAGAAAAAAAAAAAAAACAACTCCGGACACTTTTTTAGTTTTGACGAGAAAACTTCCCTTTTCGATATAAAATCTAAAGCAAACTACAGTCACCTAATTCCAAGAGCGTATTCAATAGATTACACATTTCTACAAGTGGCGGGGCTCATTTAATAAAGTGCAGTGAATAGTTATCTGCGAAATTGAAAAACACTAAATGAGCTTCAACAACGATGGCTAAGACAGATTTTAGGAATCAGTTATAGAGGTCGGGTCTAAATCAAGGAAATCCTATGCCGAACTGGGAGTCAATCCCCTTAGTAAGATTGTGACAGCATCGCATGAAGTTTGCGGGAAATATTCTCCGACAAAATGAATTACGCATAATAAGAGTTGCGATGACATCCTAATTAAGTACAACTTGGCGCCACACATTCATGGAGGTCCTCAAAGAAGGTGGGAAGAGGCTTCAGACATTACCAGTGATAGATTTTTAAACAGCTTGACGGTAAATGCGCCGAACTTGGGGTGTAAATATCGAAATTTGGTAAGTAGTTTTTTCGTGAGTTTGTCAATATCATGTAGGTCGCTGTCAGTCCATTTTATGGCATCGACTGTGTAGAGGAGCACAGGGAAGGCCCAACTATTAATTGCAGTGATGAGGTTACTGCCAGACATTTTTTGGTCAAGGATTTTATTTACTCTTTGCTTATATTTACATAGAAAGTCATCTTTTATTGTTTTATGGTTTATCATGACATTCGGATTTATTCCAATATATTTATAAGAGTAGCAGATTTCAATTCCTCGATGCCTTCAAATGCAATGTTAATGTTCATTGCCCTTTTTAATGCTTATGATAACACTTTTATCCAGGGCAAAAGACATACAGATATCGTCACTGAGTGTTTTACTGTTTTAATTAAGGTGTATAACTTTTGCTCGGTTTATGCACATAGCTTTAAATCATCCATGTATATTATAGATGAGACACACTTTTGTACATTTAGTGTCAACCCTAAAACCGTTTGGAACAATTTAGATAGTGGGTTATTAGCTAGGCAGAACCAGAGCGGAGATTGAGAGTCACCCTGGTATATAACCCTTTATTTTTACTTTATAACCATTAAGGTGTAGATTTATCTTCCAATTATCCATACAGACTTTCAATAGTTGTACTATTCTAGGGTTGATTCTATGAATTTTTAATAGCAAATCATGCGGAACTGAGTCGAATGCTTTTTTTTTTGTAGTCGGTGTAGCATATGTGTTTCTTTTTTTTTTCTATTAGCTTGGTGCAATCATCTAATACCATCTATAGTTAGCTGTAATTCACAGCCCATCGACTCTTAAATGCAACCTTGTTGTTCCTCTGCTAGTAGCTTATGGGCAAAGCAAAATTTATACATTTTACATATTAATAGTGAAGTTAATAGTTTATACACAACTGACCAACAAGTGATTGGGCGTAGTTTGATGGTTGATTCGGATCACCTTTTTTGGGGAGAGATATGTTCTCCCTTCAGTGAGTTCTAACAGCATTGAAGACGTTCTGATATTACTCGTTAAAACTTGATGCTAATGGAACTTGTATGGCTGTTAGTTTTTTCAGCTAAAAGTTGTGTTCATTGCCCGACCCAGGAGCAGTCCAGTTGTGTGTTTTTTATATAGCCGCCGAGACTTCTCAGCTGTGAAATCCTCATCAGGCATTTCTGGTAATATGGCAGCCTTCGCGTTGCAACGTATAGGGTTGGACCAAAGCGCCGTGTTTAGTGCTATCAATGTTTTGAATTTTGTCAACATCATTATCAGCTTGTTTACGGAAGAATTGTTTTCTTTTGTTTTGAAATAGAGCATTATGCTCGTTCCTTTTGGTGGTTTCGTTGTAGCGCTTAAACCAAGCTCTCTTTATTTTAACTTTCTGTCTCAGCGTATCGTGTGTGGCTATCACTGTCCGTCAGTTTGATTCCAGTTAATCTTAATACGGTCTTCATTTTGTTAAGAATTTTCGCGGAATGGTTGTTTCTAAGATATTGTCCAATTGTATCGCTTGACTCCTCAGCTAATTAATATTGTCTTCAAGGCGCTTTTTCCCTGCTGGCCTGTTTTGTTTTTTTTATTAATTGGGCCTAGCTCGAAGATCTTTTGTCCAGCGAGCTCCGTGACAGCCACAGCAGCGCAGTAGGTAGCGAGTGTATTTCAAACAAAAGTATTGGTGTTTTAAAATGGTTTTCTAAAAAATTATTTATTTCATTAATATAAGTGTTTGTCCTTTTCTTGATATTTACTTTAGGGCCTAGAGTTAAGGTTGTTGCTTTGAGATATGATAAAGAAGCAGACTTGTCAACATAGTCCGGATGTACCCAATGTCAGTGAGCCATTTGTCGCGTGAATTATTTGTCGTGAGCCTATTGTCAGTACATAAAAAGTACATGCTACAGCTAAACCTTTGAAGCTGCAAAATATGAATTCGGATTTTCAATATCTCTTTCTGTTTTTCTTTAGTTTTTGAGATATAAACTTGACTGACAGACACAGGTAGACATACAACATAAAAAAAGCGGCTTTTATCTTTCCTCTCAAAACGGTTGGCATAATTAATTTAAATAACAAAATGGTTCGCTTTCATAAGAACCACAAAAATAGCCGTTGCATCTAAACTTAGCAAACTAGAAAATAAGAAGAAATCGGATATAGGGGCCTAAAAACTTTTCACGTTTTTGAAATCAAAGCGTGACGGACGGACAGCCAGACCTCACAAATCAAATAGAGGATTTTCCCAATACGGGACCGCAGCTAAGACATATGTGGTGGGTTTGACACATAATACTAAAATGACGAAGGCAACTCGTAGGCCAATTTGAAGCTTTTATTAGAGATTTAAAAAAAAACTGCAGCCGTACACGAACACAACTTGTAAAACACAAAAGGACAGCACAATGCAGCATCAAGCAGAAAAACCCAAGCTTCAGCAAAGGGTGCCAGCCGAAAGGGAAAGTGACCACAATGATTCTTTCTTTTAAATCCAGGTTTTTGCGGCCTTTTCCTGGACAGAGGTCAACTCGAAATTTTGCGGACAGGTGCTAGCTCAAGCGTGGCCTACTGTATAATTTATCCACTCCATTACAAATAATAGAAACTGTTGAGCATGATTTTATAGAGGCCGACTATTCCAGCTTCTGTGGCCTCAACGTATCGCCTCAGTTGTAAAGGTGGAAGCAAACACGGGGAGCAGAAAGTGATTCTCTTCGGCTTATTCCGGAAGCCTGGGAGCCAACGCATTCAATGCAACGGATCACAGAGTCCCGGGGTGGGAAAAATATCTATTAGCCTAGTCCAAATAAGCCGCCACTCCGTTCCACAAGGGGGAAAGCGGCTACTCACAATAACAGTCCTTCCACATAACGTGATGGTCACATAGTATTGTGTATTTATGTTTCTTGTTGTGTGTTGTTCTGTTCGTGTTTGCCAAAATGTCTTGGTGTCCAAGTCAGCTTTGTGTGTGTGTGTGTGTGTGCGTGCGTGTGTGTGACCAGTGTGTGTGTGTGTGTGTGTGTGTGACCAGGGCGTGTGTGTGTACACTGTGTTATTGTGAACTGTTTTGTCATTCTTGTTCAATAAAGCCTAGAATCAAGACATGTCTTCCTGTAGTATTTTATTAGGTTACTACACATAGGCCCTAATAGAAATATGTGAAGAAATTCTCAGCGGGTGTCAGCCTTCGGCCTTCCGCAGAAGGGTAACTAACGGATGCCCGAGGGCAGATACACCCACTTCAAGACACGACTTAAACCAGTAGGCCTAATGGTCGGTTTTATAGTGGAAACTTCAGACAAGGGGTGTAGAGCTTCCGGTCCGCGCTAAATTCTTCTCAGCAGTCAAAGGGATTATGGGGATGCACAATCTCTAATGGACCTTTTTCAATGTAGGTCTTTCTTCCAGAGATTTTTTTTTCTCAACATACCAAATATATTTTATCGTATATATTAGTGGGCCTACCAAAGTCAATGTTAGGCCTAATAATAAATAATATTGAAACTGTTGTATTAGTAAGCCTATTCATGTAGAAATTGCTCATTTTTTCCCCCATGATTTTAAGAGTAATATAGGGCCTATTCACAAGCTTATCCAGATTTGTTTACGGCCAATATGCTTTGAGAACTGTAAACAGATAAAGGAGGGTAAGATAGTCCAGGAACAAATAGACAAACATACACATATAAAATGATACAGAGATACTTAAGGATGGAAGATTCAACATTGGTAACCACAAGACTTTTACAATTCTTAAGATTTATTATTTATTACACCAATACTATGACATTGTATGTATAACTTATACAAATATATGAATTGTAAACTATTATTAAGAAGTACTTTTTTTTTTTTAAATATGTACAATTTATTCTAGAGACAGTTGTAGTTTTAAAAGGATTTTGAAGAATTCTCACACATAAAGGCTGCTAAAAATTTGTGTTATAACGTTACAATATGAGAGAAACCTTCTGAGTGTTATATATAATATTATATATATAATATATATATATATATATATATATATTGCTAATAATTGTAAGAAATTCATAACTAATTTAGTTAAGATGTGTCCACTAATAGGCTACAAATGATCTAAATAGAAGATAAGTTGAAATATGTAAATGAAGTATGATTGATAATGACTCAGATGCATAGAGCATAGGTGGATGTGTCAATACTGTCATAAAAGCACAATACGAAGTTAATGAGAATGCCTTTTAAAGCAATGATATTGAGACATGTAAGTATAATGGAAAATGAGGTTAAAAAAAAGAATGGTATTGACATTAATCAAAAGTAAGACATATTTCAATCTACAGTAATATTAAAAGGGGCTTATGAAAAAAAAAACATTAACTAAAACTTACAGATCTAGCATGACCCTTTAAAATAACTGAAGGTGTTCTCTTAGTACAAATCACAAATCAAAAGTTTTTTACAGACATACTCGCAAAACAAACATTGTGGAAATAAAACAACCAAAACAAAAGTGACCACCAACATTTGGAAGTCATGTGCCTTAAATCTTTTTTTTTTTATTTCAGGACTCAAGTCACTTAAGGGAAAAATTAATTCCTTTAAAAAGATAAAGTAAAATTGTAAACATAGTGACATATTTACCCTATAATACAAGTATTAATTTATGATATATGTATTAAAATAAATAGAAAATAAATGTTTTTTTTAAGTTTGTTCAATTTATAAATCTAGATCTAACCTTCTAGACTCCAACGCTAGGTGTACAGTATGACAGTGTATTAAGAATGAATATATATATATATTTATTTATTTATTTATTTATATTTATATATATATAAGACCTTTAACTTGACCTGGTGTGAACCTAGTTCTTTATGAGTTGTTCACAATGTTATACAGCTTTAAAGGTGTATACAATATAATAACTTTAAAATCACTTCTACAGTTGCATCTTACAACAAGTTAACTATTTCACTTTAAACATATCATAAATTGAGTTGACTGAAAAACCAGTGGGTGATGCAATGAGTTAACTCTTTAGCCAACCCAAGACTTCACAAAACGAAATCTTGCACTCAGTATGTTGTATTATTTCACACAAACACTGTAATACAAACAATATAATAGAGTTCACCACAATATTCATTTTTTTACAGCTTCTCTATGCACATTCTTATTAAGAACAAAAGTTCACACACATTTTCAACATCATTCACATTGTGGTCGCATTTACGATTTGTCGACTACAATTTTATCTGCCTTGCTAAGTCTTTTTCGAGGGGATCTTGCATGAGCTTTTTCTTCAGTTATTGCCCTTGGAAGCGATTTCATCAGCGGTCATCTTGTACACGGCATTGTGAGCGGTCAGCAGCTTTGTCCATGCTGTTTCTACTTCGGGTGTGGCCCGGTCCCCAAGACCGGACATCAAAAACTTGAGGAAAACAGTTTTGAGCTTCTGTAAACGACCAAAAAACAAGTACTTACAAACAATTATTTCTGGTGCTATAGAAGATTGTAATTGCAATAAATAATACAGTATTACAATTTTTTAAAACTATTTTTTGTTAATAAAAGTACAAACACATAACAATGAAGCTAGCTCTAAAATCTATGCTGCTACAACTGGCATATAAGGCTAAGCAAAGAATTCTTGTAAATAATGTGTTTCACCAGGTTTGAATATATGTTTATTATTGTTTATTGGAATAGCACACAAATGTATAAAGAGATCGTAACTTTTGAACCAACGTTATCCAGACATGTCTCTCATTAGTTTCTACATATTACTAGCGATACTTTGATCATGATTGATTGTTACTGTAATGATTTCTTAAACGATTTCAGGTCCATTAGATGAAGTTAAAGTTGTATCATAGAGTTGTTTCAGTTAAAATTGTATTAGTAGAAAGTTGAATATTATCAAGATTTAAGTCAAGTTGTTATTAAATTGAAAGTCTAAGTCTAATATGTATAGTTAGATGTTTCTTCTTTGTGTTGTTAAGTTATTTATAGACATCTCCGGCAAGATGATTCTGTTTGTGCCATTGTTAATATAAGAAGGAAAAGATACAGGATGTATTGAAAGAATAATAATAATACATCTTTGATAAATATTTGGCAATAAAGAAACATAAATTATCACAGTTTCTAGTTTCTGCCGCTTTGTGCACTCCAGTAGTTTAAGGCATTCTACCAAAATTATGCGCTATTTTTGTTTCACACCAAATTTAAAATAGGGGAATAGGAGTCTAATGATACTACAAAACTAAAGGAGAGAAAGAGAGAGAAAGGGCGAGAGATCGATAGGGAGAAAGACAGGGAGACAGAGAAGGAAAGAAAGACGGGGGGGGGGGTCGTTTCAATTCAACATAATAGATAAGAGAACGAAGAAGAAGATAATAGATTTCACGGGCTAAAAAGTATGCTAGAGGGGAGTTTTTAAAAGTTCCAGACAAAACAACATATAGCCTAGGAATATATCAACGGGCGTAGCCGGTGTGTAATGCCTATAAAAAGAAGTAGGCTAAGTGAAAACTAGAATTTACTTCAAAGTCTTCCACAGTAATCCCCCTTCCAATGTGTGACACTGCAATCTTTTGCACGAGGCCGACCAAGTTTTCGGAATCTTCCACATTCTCCACATACGAAGTCAGGGCGTACATCACACTGGTGGCGTGCGCTTTTAACTTTGCGCTGTTGCGTAATTCCTCTATGGACTTACCCTTAAAGAGCGTGAAGTAGTTTTGCATGTAAGGGTAGGCCAAGAAAAGTCTGGGAAGAGAAAGAAAAGTAATTTTAATTATCGATTTCTTTTTCTGAATCCATGGGAGAGAATGAAGTGGTGTAACACATTCAGACATGCGGCCTTTGAAAATATGTCAGAAGAAAAAAGGCAATCATTCTTTGAATTAAGAAATACTAAACAAAAATATACATTTCTATTGATTTCCATACCGTTATTCTTATTTTGAAATTGGAATTAAATAAATATAGATCAATATCCTTAAACTGATTTTTAGAAATCAACATTCAGACATCGATCTAGACAGATCTATATTCAGAAATTGATCGACAGCCAATGTGGATACAATTACAAACTGTCATCGGCGCACGTAGACTTCAGTGTTAGAGAACAACAGGCTATGGAAGGAGGGTTGGTTCAAAAGTATAGGCTCATATCGTTTCTTTTCAATGGGAAATCGGCAGAGGCATTTGTAAGAAGTAGATTGATTTAGATGTAGATAGAAGCAGAAATAGAGGTGTATGGTAAAGAGAGCCATACTTAGTTTAAATCAACGCCATTCTTTCCTTTCAATTTTAATGACATTTTCTGCTAGGGGATTGGGCTGCAATTACCGCTGAAAGGCTAAACTGGTACAAAGAAACAGAAAATAACAGTACAAACATTTTTTTAACATTTAATTAATCCTGTTGGAACTGATAAGTAGACAAGCTTCGAGGAAGATATTAAAAAACGAATGGTTCATAACTTCATGCTACTGAAGATGGAGATCAGAATTGATGTTTAATAGAATACTCTTCAATATAGAGAAAATATAAAAATGCATGATTAAGCAATTTTCTTACTGAATGAAAAATTCCAAACCGTTCTCTTTCACTTTGCTTCTATCGGCTATCGGCGCCCAGGTCTGAATAATAAGCTCTTTTTCTCTCTTTGTCAAGCCTGTTGTTGGGTCTGGGGTGGCGTCGTACTGTGGTGCTGTTGGAGCCGCCCAGCTCATGAGATATGAAACAAGACCTCCCATTCTTTCACTGTCTTGGTCAGGATGCCTTTAGTTTGTTTAATTTGTTGCTGTGGGATAACGTAGTCAAGTTTTTAATGAAATTGTTTGGTATTACGACTTAGCTTTCATACACACAGACTCTCTTGATCCTTCCACAAAACAGAAAGACTTGGGAAAACAGTTTTAAAAAATAAGCAAAGACAATAAGATTATTCAAGTTAAAAGGCTCAATGGGAGAGCATTATGAAACGCATATGATACGCGGGATACCAAAAAAAGGAGAAAGTTCCAGAAAGACAGAGAGAGAAGGAAAGAGAAAGTAGGAGAGGTAGAAAGAGAAGGAAAGAGAAAGTAGGAGAGGTAGAAAGGAGAGAAAGAGATAGAGAGAGGAAGGAAGGAAGATTTTTATTAAATTTACGAGGTTCTGAAATGATGAGTATCAGAAGACACAATTGATGGTAGAGATCTCGTTAAGTGAGAAACCTATGTCGGTGCTTTCATGGTTGAGGTCTAGAGCCTTTCCATTTTCGGATGCTTTAACCGTATGTAATCTATCATAGCCACCCGCTCCAATATAACTGCGTAAGTCGTTGTGAAGTGGGCGACTTCTGTCAATCAAGACTAGAAACGAATTGTAAAAAATTCGTTCGCTCCTTACTCGGTCAGACAGTACTCGTTGACCAAGAAAGTGAACAGGATCAAGATTGACTATTTACCGACCCATCTTTGCGAAAAACCCGCATCAACAAAAATTACTAAATGAACACACCTGCAGATGCAGACACGGCTCCTTGAGCTATTATTTCCCGGTAACGCTTTCTCTGGAGGTCGAATTTCACACGAGAGTCACATGAGTAACTTTAATACTTGCTAAGGTTAAAGAAATTTTTAGGGGTGTGTCCCCCAGTGAGGTTAGCTAATGGAGTCCCCCTTCTCTCAACTTTCCCCAAATAAAGGTCGAATAAAAACTATCGTTGGTTTGTTCCTTTTGTGAACTAATAATCTAGATTCATTGGCAATTATGCATACAATTAAAAAATACTTTTTAAAATGTAACTAGGTTACTGAACATGAAATTTACAAATAATTTAAATACATATTTTACATTTGCATGTCAATCAGTGAATGTATGCAATGAGTTCAATATGTTAAGATTTAACAAAAAGAAAAAAAAAACGCACCGGGTGATACCTACCCCAGTGACGCCACAGCTTCGGTGTAATGCTAAAATTTCGCTTTAAAGCCTATAACTCTGTATCCTGCGCTGTTGTTTGTGGGGATGGGTAAACAAAGGATGAGAAGTGACACATAGAAGTACAAGCACTCCTGTATTCTTCTCAGTGCAAGTTACTATGTTTATCATCTCTACCCTGGGGGTGAAATCAACGATTGAGTTGTTAATTGTTGTGACATTTCACGGCAAAGATTTCAAATTTGGGTGTCTAAAAACAACTCGTTCACGTGACTGTGTTACGGAGGGAAAAAAAGCATTAGCTCAAAAAAGTTTGTAAAATGGTCGATGATTTGAAGTGAATGAGACGCAAAGCTTTATAAAGCTACACCACAATGTCAAGGAGATATGATAAATTGGAATAAAACTGAAACAAGGTAGTTAATTTGTTTCAATCGTTACCATGGAGAGGAAACATTCAAACTAACAAACAGAATAGACATTTGTTCAAGTCGAGATACATCAATCACACAGATTCACACTTTGTAACAGATTGTCCTAACAATAATGCAGTCTGCTAATCCTAATGTAGGATGTTCAGTAACAATGTCTATAGACAACGAACATTTAACTGAAACAAAAAAAGTCAAAAGCGACATGAGGTTTAGGAAGAGATTTCGGAGATTTCATTATCATTATCTTTTTTTAAAGAGTTATGTTTTTATTGTTTTGTTAATTGAATTTGAAGAATATCAGTAGACAATGTACCCAAAGGTAGATCTTTGTTTTTTTTACAATACCTCTATTCAACTCTTTCTATCTTCGTGGAAACTGTGTGGGCTCAAAAATCTGGACACGGATCTCGAAATGGCTCTATTTTCCTAGAAATTTGACAGTTGCTGTATATTGTTGGAAAAGAATTACTAGCTCATTGGCCACATTGGATAAACTCTAGTTCGACCGTTAAAATGTTTTAAAGTATAAAAAGAATTATTTTTTTTAAAATTTAAATCTAACATTCATTAGTTACTATATAAGATAAGATAAGATAAAATAATTGCTTTTTAATTGTATTAAGGAGGTATTGTTCTTTTAAAAAAGGATTTAAATTTTTTTTTTGTTAAGAAAGTTACATAATAAAAAGTAAGGTGAAGATGTGTATATATAAAAATGGAGTTACGATGAACCATTAAACTAATTCAGGTTACTAGATTTAGTGCTACAAAATGTACGAATGATTCAATATTTAAAGTTATTCATCTAGGCTGACAGTTAAAATCAGAAAGAAATCAATGTCCAAACATATAAATTAATAAAGGGTAATCATTTTTAAATACCTGCGTATCTCCTCTTGAAAATACAGACTGCAAAATAGATCCCACAAATAGAATTGAAAAGTCTAAAATCGATTAACCTCCACAGAGTGTGCCCTTAAATGTATACGTCCAGGTGTCAACGGACCTCGACACTATTTGTAATCCTATTCATAAATTTACAAGGTCAAGGTTGGTCTTTCGTGACAAAGGTCCAGCCAATAGCGTCAAATGTAAGCGTCACAAATTCAGAACAATCGAGTTCAAGGTGGCCACTCTTAGGCCAGTGTTGCAATGTCCACCACAACCAAATGGACTGCCCCATTTATATGTTTCCTGCTAATGGCGGCGGGTATGTTTTAGCTCTGAAGTTACTATTTATAGAGCTATTAGCTGCGTGAGACTTCACGATCATGACAGCGTATCGAGAACAGACACGCACGCGCGCACATACACTCACCAATTAAACGAAAAGTGTGATGGATGCGTTTAAATATCAGCGTTGTAATGAATCCCATAATCTATTTTTTATTGCCCGAGCAGTTGGTTCAGAACGTTGAGTCCTTTCTATTTCCATTACCAGAAAAAGTAGTGGCTTATTATGATAGAATGATCTAGAAGTTATGCCTACATTTTAATAATAAGTAATGCTAGTTAGTCTTTAAAAAAATGTAAAGTGAACAATGTAAATTATAAACCATATCTGTATTTAGTGGGGAAAAAAAAAGACAAGACATAATGCATGTTGGAAATTCCTTCTTACAAAGCTTACATTCAACTGACTAGTCGACCGGCGGCATAGCATACGCCGCTATTTTGCAGGGCCGGTCTTAGGCCACTGCAACCTATGTGACCGAAGGATCCGCACTTTCATGGAACTCGCGCTAAGTGTATAAATTATTAAATTAAACCATTTTATAACTTAAAACAGATTTCCCGCGCAGTCCTGTCGATTTACCAGGAGCTCCTGGAAATCTCCCGAAATTGTAAAATATACGAAAAAGTCCTTAAAATATACGGAAATACATTTAAAAAATGTCATTTTGGGGTGTCATTCAATATGGAAAACGTCAATCCTACACGCTATTGATAAAACCAGCATTATGCATTGGCCGTAATTGTGTAATCTGTGAAAGAAACTTCTCGCACCTCAAACTAATGAAGAATACTTGAGGTCAACAATTCTCAAACATAGATTGAAACATTTGGTAGTTCTTGCTATTGAGCGGGATCTGTGTGGGAAACAGAATTATTATGATATACTGTATGACTTTGCTACACGCAAGGCTCGTAAAGTAAATTTGTACGTAGTAAAGAATGAATAAAATGCATAGACGAATTTATTTTCTAATACAAATTCTTAAATTTGACTTATTGTCCGCTTCCCTACCCAAACTTGGCCCCGCGAAATCCGTTTCGAATAGGGCCCCACAATGCTTAAGTCTGGCCCTGCTATTTAGTGTTTTTAAAATGTTTTACATGTTTCGGATGTTCCTTCAGAGTTGACGATAGTTTACTTCCTAGTCCAAACCTCCCGCATGGGATGGGAGCGGGCAGGGTTTGACAGTCCAGCGCGCAGCCATCCGTAGCAAGCTGTGAAAACGTGTTCTCCCCCCCCCCCTGTTTTTTTTTCGTGGGGATGACTATTCGCAGAAATAAGAGAGTGGTCTTTCCTTTACTTCTTGTTTGACCTGTTTAGGGAAGAAGAGAATTATATATAGAGATAGATTCTGTCTTGTAAACATTTTGAACACGTTTTTTCTCCCCCACACATTCTCGAATCAAGTTGAAATTTTCCACAATTATTTATTGAAACTTACAAAATTAACAAACAAAATTGAAAATAATTTTAAAAAATTAATCAATTAGTAAGTTGATTACTGATAATTAATAACTTTCTTTGATACCAACAAGGGAAATTAATCCTTCACTATTAACAGAAATGGCTAAATAAATGTCAGAAAGCCTAGATAGAGAGTTACCCAAAATTGGCCTCCGCAAAAACTTGGATAAAACTAAAATTGTGCGAGTGGGATATAAGGGAAAAGGGTGCCCCGTCAGACTTGGAGAGTTTGAGCTTGAAGAGTTGGATAAGTTCACATACCTAGGCAGCATCATAACAAAAAGTTTGGCGTAGCGGGAAAGGCAGGAAAGGAAGGGAGCTTTTTCAAAGGCAGCAGCCTATTTGGACAAGCCAAGCCATTGGATTTTAGACAAAAATTCACATTCTTAACAAAATCACCATCCCAAAAGGCAACAGCAACGTTTGCACGTGAGACATGGAAACCTCTGACAAAATTGAGAAAAAACTAAATGTGAAAAAAAAATGACTAAGATGGATTTTAGGAATTCATTACGGAGTCGGGTCTCAAAAAAAAAAATCCTAAGCCAAATTGGGAGTCGACCACTTAGCGAGGTTGTAACAGAGCGTCGCATGAAGTTTGAAGCCATGTCATCCAACTGAATGAATTACGCATACCAAGAGTTGCAATGGGCAACACGAAGAAAGTGCAAACAGGGACGTCCTCGTATAACTAGGCGCCACACTTTAATGAAGGATATCAGAGCAGTGGACATCAGGTGGAAAGAGGCTTCAGACATTGCAAGTGACTGATCCGTTTGGAGACAGCTAGCCGCTCAATGCGCTGAACTGCTCGGGAGGATCTAAGTCTAATTAAGTCTAAGTAAGTTATATGCGGTTTTGTCCCCTTGTATACTTGTACTTGTTATTTCTCCAACACCCATTCTTGAAAGTGAAGCAATTAAAACGTAAACTAATTACTCAATTATCGGTAATTAATTATTTAGTTCAATATTAATTAAGGGAAACAAATCTTCTTGTAAGTAAAACTATGTTACCGGTATCAGTAAAATGGTAATTGGTTCTAAATTGATAGGGAAAGAATTCCATTGTATACCGTGGAAACGCCCTCGACTTCAGTATCTTCCCGTCCACTGATTGTTGACACACGAGGGACGGATTTGAAATTCTGGTTTTAATTTGTGCCGGTCTCTCGTCATCGATCTGGGGAACAACTAAACCAGGAAATTCAGAGTTGTCTCCACTTTTCTTCTTCCCAATATGAGGACTGAAGAGCGCTCAACTTATTGCACACATTTTCACTATTGCATTCTCTCTCTCTCTCTCTCTCTCATACACACACACACACACTAAAGCACAAAAACACACAAAGTCTAACAAACACAATGTCCATCACTCATACAGTAACCAGAGAAATAAAAAGAATCAGAAGAATTCGGGGGGGGGGGGGGAGACGAAATAATATATAAGAAAATATCCCAAAGTTTTCTTTTAAAAAACACAGTAGGACAGCAAAGTACAGAGAGAGAGAGAGAGAGAGAGAGAGAGAGAGAGAGACTGAGGCAAAGAGAAATGAAAGACAGAGCGAGACAATGGTTGACATAACAATAGACTGCGCTCTGAAACTCGTCCTGAAGAAAGACTGGGGAACTAGATTCTGAACAAAGCCAGCCACTTTCTATTGACTTTCTCTTCCTGACAAACTTAACGATCAAGTTCTATTTTGAAACATGAAATAATGAGAAATACATTTTATACAATAATCTTCACGTGATATTATCCCTACAAAGTATTACAACTTTTTAAATGATTGCAGTGAAAATAATACGTTTTCAGAAATGTAGACCTACTAGACCATTTTGTTAATTCACGAAAAGGAATTCAGTGATTTTTCGCTTCTTCTTTGTTGACAAAAATTAAAAAGGGATTTGAACATTTAATTATTTCTTTCTTTAAAGTTTTCTTTTCAATAAAATAATTTGTCTTTTACCATATATATCTACGCTTACGCCAGTGTGGTCAAGCCAGACGACATTCTATCCTACAGGTAATATATGAATGACTGGTTGACTCTCCAGACCTAGACGATTTGACTCCCTTTGTTTAGGGATTGTTGATGACCTTGTCACGTCTATTTTACTTTATTTATTGTTAGGTCGTCGACTTATTTTGTATTTCCAGTGATTGGTCGGTAGCTAAAGATAGCTCCCTTTATATATATATATATCATGGGCGTAGCCAGGATTTTTTTCAAGGGGGGGGGGGGCTTAGGGGGTATTCCCCCCGGCCCCCCGAAAAAAGTATATATATATATTTGTATGGATGGATATGTGTGTGTGTGTACATAATTAATCTCTATTACATTCTGACCCTTCATTCTTTTGGAAGACGTTTATTGTGCCCTAGAATAGGTTCTTCCTGGAGTTAGTGAAAAAATTGTAGACTCTTCGCCCTTGTCTGCAAGGGGTCTGGGGGAGCGCTGCGAGCTCCCCAAGCGCGGGGTGGAGCTCTAAGCACTATTTCTGGTATTGAGAGCCAAGAAAATGATATTCTCAGGTATCTACAGTGCATCATCCTGCTATTAAAAAGTTTTATTTCAAGAACCTTATGTGCTATTCTTACTGACTTAGACTATCCCGCGCCTTTCGGCGCATTTACTGGCAAGCTGTTTCCACAAAAATCTGTCACTGGCAATGTCTGAAGCCTCTTCCCACCTGCTCTGAGGACCTCCATGAAAGTGTGGCGCCAAGTTGTACTAGGATGTCATTGCAACTATTATGCTTAATTCATTTTGACGGAGAACATGTCCCGCAAACCTCATGCGACGCTCTGTCACAATCTTACTAAAGGGTCGAATCCCAGTTCGGCATAGGATTTCCTTGATTTAGACCTGATCTCTATAACTGACTCAAAAAATCCGTCTTAGCCATCTTTGTAGAGCCACATTTAGTGGTTTTCAATTTCATTGCACTTTAATAATGGAGCCCATACACTGGTAGACATGTGTAACTTCTCTTGACTACGATCTTGGAATTAGGTGACTATTTTGCTATAGATTTATATTGAAAAGGGAAGTTTTATCGTCAAAATCATCTGTTGGGGGGTTTCAAGGTAAAATATATCTGGAGTTTTTTTTTTTTTTTAAATTCAAAACCACATTTAGCTACGGTCATAGAATTCGGTGACTGTAGTTTGCTTTAGAAATAACATTGACGAGAGAGGCTTTCAACCTTAAAGCGCTATGTAGGGGGTTTTAAGCTTTTAAAAAAGCCATCTGGAGGAGAGGAGTTGAAACTCAAAACCCCCATTGGCTTCGCTACGCTCAAAGAATTTTAGTTTTCATTTGCTTTTTTTTTATATTGATGGGGTATTTTTTAGCATCAAACCCCTCTGAAGGTAAATTTAAACTCAAAACACCCAGTAGGCTTGGCTAAGCTCATAGCATTTTGATTGCGAATTTTTTATTTTATTTTGAAGATTTATTTTTTAGCTTCAAACCCCGCTGGTAGGGGGTTTAAACTAAAAACTCCTTTGGCTATGCTCATAGTAATTTGTTTTTTTTTTAATTGAAGAGGTATTTTTAGCTTCAAACCCAGCTGAAGAAGGGTTTAAACTCAAAACCCCGTTGGCTTTGCTCATACAATTTTGAGTGTGTAATTAGCTTTTTTATATTGAAGAGGGGTTTATCGTAAATTTTTGAGAGGGGTTTTAAATCAAAATCTTCCTTAGATGTGCTCTTGGAATTTTAGGAATATCGTTTGCATTTTTTTTTGTTTTATAGAAGAGGGGGATTTAAATGCAAAACCCCATGGTAGGGGGTTTTAAACTCAAAACCCCTTCGTAGTAAGTTTCCAACTCAAAACCCGCTGGTAGGGGATTTCAAACTCAAAACCCCCTGGTGGGGGGTTCAAAAATTAACCCCCCCTGCTAGGGGTTTTCAAACTCAAAACCCCTGGTAGGGGGTTTTTAACTCAAAACCACCTGGTATGGGGTTTCAAACTCAAAACCCCTTGGTAGGGGGTTTCAAACTCAAAACCCCTCAAAACCTGGTAGGGGGTTTTAAACTCAAAACCCCCTTGGCTGTGCTAAGGCAAATGATGGTTTAATATTAACATTTCACCTAAAATAAACAAAATTAAAGTAAAAGATCAGTCACTAAACTCCGACACCCCCGCCAGCGTGAATATTGTCACACGTTCGTTCAACTTGAATGAATACTAATTCAATCTCTGAATAGTCCCAACGTAAGTCTCTCGGGAAGGAAACAATTCCTAAGATAATTGGTCCCTTTATATTCGTATTTGTTTCGTTTGGATTAAAATACACAAGAAATGACAAGAGTTAAGCTTTTTGAAAATGTAGATTGTTCACGATGAACTAGATAATGTCAAGGACGTTTGACTGTTACCAACTAAGAAGAAGAAAAAATGAGCTGTAGTAATTTGAACAAGGCGTGGCAGTTCATCTTGGTAAACAATCTAAGTTTTTTACCGATTTTGAGTGGCACATTTAAAAAATAAGTTTGAAGTCCTAGAATGAAATTGTACTACATCCTCTGTATTGAAATTAGTTTGTGATATAACGGGAAGATCTTATGTCATCTGATTCTGCCGAGCTTAACAATGCACACATATTCTCATTTACTTAATTAAAGAACAAAGTGTTACAAAGCTTATCAACACTTACTTTCTTTTGTAAATCGGATACGCCAAAAAGGTTGATATTTAAACTTGTCTGATATGTAGGAAAATCTTAAATAGACTTCATTCCACATGACGAATGCCGGGAATACATTTTTACAAAGTACTGTAATAAGCTAGAATAGGACGCTTTAGTATTGCCGTTTTGGTAGCTACTGCTTTGGTCCCGCCGTTATGGAGATCCGAGTCGTTTTAGCCAAACTTTTCGTATATATTTTCTTTGGCCTATAATTCTGGTTATCCATTCATCCATCCCATCCAAGTGCCGCTGCAGCCTCTGGAGGGCTCTGGCCTGCTTCAACACATCCCTCCATTCAGATCTCTCCTGGGCTTTTCGTCTCCATGCCCTAACCCCAAACTGTTTCAGATCTGCCTCCACATCATCAATCTATCGCATTCGGGGTCTGCCTTCGGGTCGCCTGCCTTTTGGTTTTTGCCTGTACACATTTTTCGCTCCTCTGTCATCTGACATTCTCTTGCAGTCAGATCTCTAAGCTCTCTTGCAGTCCGAGCTCTAAGCTCTTTTGCAGTCCGAGCTCTAAGCTCTCTTGCAGTCCAAGCTCTAAGCTCTCTTGCAGTCTGAGCTCTAAACTCTCTTGCAGTCCGAGCTCTAAGCTCTCTTGCAGTCCGAGCTCTAAGCTCTCTTGCAGTCCGAGCTCTAAGCTCTCTTGCAGTCTGAGCTCTAAACTCTCTTGCAGTCTGAGATCTAAGCGCTCTTACAGTCTTAGCTCTAAGCTCCCTTGCAATCTTAGCTCTAAGCTCTCTTGCAGTCTGAGCTCTAAGCTCTCTTACAGTCTTAGCTCTAAGCTCTCTTGCAATCTTAGCTTTAAGCTCTCTTGCAGTCTGAGCTCTAAGCTCTCTTACAGTCTACGCTCTAAGCTCTCTTGCAATCTTATCTCTAAGATCTCTTGCAGTCTTAGCTCTAAGCTCTCTTGCAGTCTGAGCTCTAAGCTCTCTTACAATCTTAGCTCTAAGTTCTTGCAGTCTGAGCTCTATGCTCTCTTACAGTCTTAGCTCTAAGCTCTTGCAGTCTGAGCTCTAAGCTCTCTTGCAGTCTGAGCTCTAAGCTGCGTTTTAAGAGGCCGTTTTATCTGAATTTAAATTGCGATATTAAAAATAGAAATCTGAACCACCAAGAAGGACAGAAAGATGGACAAAGCCTCCAAATGGTGGACCCCAAAAAAAAAAAGAAAGACACAGTCAACATTAAAACTAGGCTAATGCTTAGATGAAACGTATCAGTCAATCATATTTTATACAACTAGTATGCTATATAAAGTATCGTTTTTCTCAGGGGAAGCAATGTATTATAATCATTCGCGCTAACAGAGGCGTGGAACTCCATGCATGGCATATAGATTATAATCTTTATGCCTTCCATTGATTCACTGGTGAGTTTATTTTCTCTATTTGTATGATGTAAGGGGAGAGCAGTTACAGATTAGAATCCTTGGCTTGGTATATGTAAGGAACTCCCTGATGACCCACATTCCAGTGTTACGGAAGAGAACATATATCCTCCTTGATGATATGAAATGTTTTCATTCTTTAAATATGAAACGGAGGCTGTTCCATTTCGATAATAGATTTACAGCATAAAAGTATTTAATATTAAACTTGAAACATGTTTACCGAAGGACTATAATATCAGCTTGCCTCCCCTTATATAGCTATATTATAACATCATTTAGAATAGGAAATGCATGTAACGTAACAATTTTTGTTTCTAATTAACAAACTCTTGTCTCAAAGCCTGAATGTTCTTGAAAACAATGCGTAAATAAACATTCTGTTTGCAAATCTTCTGAAACCTTGGAGAAAACATTACATAAAAAAACAACTTTCGAAGTTCAGTGTAACATTTTTTTAAAAAATAAACAAACATATGCTCTGCTGTCAACTTCAAACTACTTTTGAATTTTAAAAATATAAAGGAGTAGTCGACCCACGGCGTAGTATACGCCGCTATTTCGCAGGGCCGACCTTAGGCCACAGCAACCTACGCGACCACAGTGGGCCCCGCGCTTTCATAGGACACACGATAATTCTAGGTGTAAATTATTAAATTAAACCATTTTATAACTTATAACAGATTTCCCGCAGCCTCCTGATTTACCAGGAGCTCCTGAAATTGCGAAATATACGAAAAAAGCCTGGAAATCTCTGGAAATTATTAAAATCTTTAGAAAACACATAAAATCTCCTGAAATATATATATACCAAAATTGTCATTTTGGGGTGTCATTCAATATGGAAAAAGCCAATCATACGCGCGATTAAAAAAACAACGGCATTATGCAATACCAGTAATTATGAAATCTGGTGAAAGAAGCTTCTTGCGACTCAAACTAATGAAGAATTACTTGAGGTCAACAATTCTCGAAGATAGATTGAAACATTTGGTAATTCTTGCTATTGGGCGTGATTTATGTAGGAAACATAATTTTTATGATATACTGTACGACTTCGCTACACGCAAGGCTCGTAAAGTAATTCTGTACCTAGTAAAGAATGATTAAAATGCAAATATAAATCTATTTTCTAATACAAACTCTTAATTTTCTCGTATTATCCGTATCCAAACTTGGCCCCGCGAAATCCGTTGCACACAGGGCCCCACAATGATTTAGTCCGGCCCTGCTATTTAGTGACGGGTGAATACAGAATAGATTACTTGTTCTCCCCCCTTCGCCGCTAAAGTTACGTGGGTAACTATAATCCGACTTGCAGAAATAAAAGAGTCATCTTTCCATTACTTCTTGGTCACAATGGTTAAGTCCGGTCCTGCTATTTAGTGACGGGTAAATACTACTTGTTCTACCCCCCCCCCTTTTTTTTTCGCCGCTTAAGTTACGTGGGGTAACTCTAGTCCGACTTGCAGAAATAAAAGAGTGATCTTTCCTTTACTTCTTCTTGTCCAATCTGTTGAGCCATGAAGAGAATTACATATATAGATAAAGAAGATAGATTGAATTTAATTGATGGATACAATAAGAAAAACACAAGTCAACAACAGAGTCAACGAAGTGTTTTTTCTAGTTTTCTTTAGCTTTTGACATTTCAAAATTGCACAATGACATTCAGAAAAAAAAAGGGGTTTGAATAAACTAGGGCGATGCATCTAGTCTGGTATACAGTGTATAGAGTGTATATATGGCATTGGATAAGCTTCATAAGGGAACTGGTAGACAAGGTAGAAGACTGTTATGTTGAGACTTCACCAGTTCTGAACAATTACTTATGAAAGACTGGATGGTGGGGGGAGTTATTGGGGATTGAAGGGAAACGTTTCAAGCTGTTAAAGAGATTAACAAACCGGAAATGAAAATAAATAGAGGGAAGCCTACGCAATATCAAAACGAGTTCAAGTCAAAGATCAAAGAACTAGGCAGACGTCCTTTATTGACTCTTCTCTAATCATATTTAATTATAATGCAATTACATCAGAAGACTATGAATTTCAAAGGAATGCTGGAAGCAAAAAGGTGATGAAGAGGCTATATAGAGATGACAACTTTGGTGAGATATCATGAGGCTATATAGAGATGACAACTTTGGTGAGATATCACGAGGCTATATAGAGATGACAATTTTGGTGAGATATCTAGAGGCTATATAGAGATGACAACTTTGGTAAGATATCAAGAGGCTATATAGAGATGACAACTTTGGTGAGATATCACGAGGCTATATAGAGATGACAACTTTGGTGAGATATCAAGAGGCTATATAGAGATGACAACTTTGGTGAGATATCAAGAGGCTATATAGAGATGACAACTTTGGTGAGATATCAAGAGGCTATATAGTGATGACAACTTTGGTGAGATATCAAGAGGCTAAATAGAGATGACAACTTTGGTGAGATATCTGTAGTAGATTACATGATGATGTTGAAATACAAGAATATTGTCTCTGAGATACTTGTTAACATCGAAGTCAACCAGCAAGAGCAAATGTTTTGTTCATTTTCAAAATGTAAAAAAAAACATCTTCAACTCTATTATTTGATAATAAAAAGGATATAACACATTAGCTATACTATATTATTATCTGATGACGCACGGATTCGAATGACTTCTATTGCTACGTAATCATATCTGGTCCCAGCTTACTTAAGCCTCTAGATTATTTTAAGAAAAGCTTCACACTCATGACGATCAAACCTCCACCCTAAGCGACCACTACGAAATAAAAGCAACAATACATTGCAATGAAAAGCAAAGAGCCTGCTTATAGACAAGTAAATATAAACTCATTTAACGACCTTTTTTTTCTTAAAATGTCAATCACGTCACAGAAATAAAAAAATACAGGGTGGCCAAGATAAAAGAGGCCTTACAGGAGTATTGGGACTGTTATTTACAAATTGTACAAACGAATTATTATTAATAACAACAAAGTAAACATTTCATAGTTCTCGAGCGCTCAGTTCAAATATTACTTGTAGCATGTCTTCGGGCTTCTTTTATCTGTAATCATGTCAGGTCTCTTTTATCTGTAATCATGCCAGGGCTTTTTTATCTGTAATCACACCAGGCCTCTTTTATCTGTAATCATACTCGGCCCTTTTTATCTGTAATCATACCAGGCCTCTTTTATCTGTAATTATACCAGGCCTCTTTTATCTGTAATCATACCAGGCCTTTTTTTATCTGTAATCATACTAGGCCTCTTTTTATGTGTAATTATACCAGGCCTCTTTAATCATACTAGGTCTCTTTTTCTCTTGGCCTTCTTATAATATTGCAGTCATGCTACTAATTTCTCAACATAAATTATCGACAACGTAGTTTGTAGTGTCTTATTTTTTGAGATCTTATTTTTCAAACATGATGCTATTCTTATGTATAATTAGACTTAGAACGGGCTCGTAGAGAAACAGAGCTACAACACAAACCTTATACCCCGGGGGAGCAGCACCCTAACTAAAAGAATAACTATGTATTGGCGAGTTGTGAAGCATGCCTGTTGGAATAATGTTACCGTCCTAAAAAAAAAGCGCTAGTATTGATTAAATATGTCCTACTTTTTGTGTATATATGTATTTATACAATTTAATTATATTTAATTGAATGTATTGTTAATTTAAATCAAATTAATACTGCACATTTACAACAGAACTCTATGGTTATCATTAGTATCAATTAAAAGCGGAATACTTACTTTTGTAATAGAAAGTTCAATCAAATCACAAACGAAACAATACAATAGCGGAATTCTCTACACCTGGAACTTGAAAAGACTACTACGTGCCCAAATGTAGAGGACGTTCGAAGTAGGTCATAGGACAGATATCTCTGTGACTTCGGTAGACAGAAACGTATCATATAGTTCAAAGTTCGATCAAAGACACACCCACCCCCCACCCACACACTCTCTCACACACATACACACACACATATGAACATTTTAAGTTAAAAAAAAACAACACTTTACGTAGAGATAAATATTGTATACTGGTTATCAGTGTGTGGTATTAGTTGACAAGTAGAAAGCTTGTAACCAAGAGGTTATACGATACTACTGCAGTCCAGGTTGTTAATTCCATCCTTGTATTTTATCGAATGAACCCGCCTGACACCAGCTTGAGCAGTGGTCAAAGATGGTCAAACCATGATTCTAGTTGTCTTTGACCAGTTCTTACATCTGACCAGTCGATTTCACTTTACGAATGTAAAACGTTTGACTATGTCATGAGCTGGGTACTTGATAATTCGAATGACCTGCTATCAGGGCAGGTTTTAAGTATGTTGAGCCCCGGGGCTGAATAATTTTGTGAAGGCTCATACACTTTTTCTAAAGCTTACTTATTAACGAGGAAAAAATGCTTTTAAAAAAACAAAGCTTATATTAAGCGTACATGTATCAATTAGTTTGGATCAGTTATGTAATTGAATTTGTAATAGATCTAGACTAACAATAAAAAAGCATTTACAAAAAAAAAAGGGGGGGGGGACCTGAATTCGAACTCATGACTGAGTGCCAACACGGTAACCACTCTGCTAGTAGAGGGCTTATGAATATGGAAGATTGTATAGCTATCTATTGTTTCTATAGTCTCGACCTATTTTACATGTTAAATAATTGTTTCTTATGTTGTCAGGTAAAAGAAATAATTGTGCAAAATTTCTAGTTTTATCCGAGATTGCGTGTGGGAGAAATCACGTGTAAAACCTTTTTACCAAACAGACAGAGTGGGTTGATATAAACAGTGTAATAAAAATACTAATATCTAAAACATGCCGTATTATAAAAGATAGTACTTAAAAATTCAATTTAATTTTCCTTCAATTAAAAAAAAAATACAATTATTTAATATGCATATTTTAGTAACAAAAAATGATTAGTGTTCACGCAATGTAGTAAATCCGAAGTATACTATGAGAATACGAGCACACTAGAAGCGAACACTTTTAAACCACGACTATGTTACCAACTGTAAGATTTAAAGTATCATTGGTAAAGTTGCAAACAAGACATTGTAATCAAAAACATAGAAATATGGATTTTGTTTTCTCTAATGTGGGAATTCCTTGAGTCCTTGCCATAAAGAGGGTTAAATTCCATCGCAGGCTGTGATTTTATTAATTGAGATTTATTGAGGAAATTTCTTAATCCACTCAGTTTAACATTAATCAGATCTAATTTCCATTGGACATTTTCATACATAGATACCAATCCATAAATTGCTTTTTATTGTATCCGGTGTACAAAATAGGGAAGCATTGGTTATCCCTGTAGAATCCTATGTCTAAGCGCTTTCGCTAGTAGCACAAAATAAATTATTATATTTTATTTGGCAACAGGGATTTTTAGGTTGTATCAAATCTTCACCACATTTCTTCATATCGTTTTGTCTTTTGAAAGGTAACGGGGTCTCTTATACAATCAAAGTGTAAACAAAGAGTAGAGTGCGGTGATTTACTTTGAGTGTGAACATCAACCAATAAAGACACAAATTGTAGAAACTCTCTAAACTCTCTCTCTATATATATATATATTAATATATGTATTAATCACAGAACTATATGTTCACGCAAATTCATGAAATAAAGCCATTTCCTGTTAGTTTCCATTAAGATAATATCCAGAAATCTAAACAATTCACGTCTATTGATGTTAGTCATTTAAATAAATTAAATTTAAATAAATTGATTTTGTTTTTATATATCTAACAATGGCAAAATAATAAATATGAGACGAGAGTGCTCTAATTTCGTTGTTTAGTCATGGTTTCAATTACTAGATCTAGATCTAAACATTAAATTATATGTTACATAGGTTAGGGTTGAAAAAAAATTATTTCATATTATTACTCTACGAGGTGACACTCCGTTTCAACTTTTCAAAAAGTTGTTTATTTATATTTTTTGTAGTGTATATGTAGACCTCCTTTTCCAGTCTACGTATATATATATAGGTCTCTGGGTTAATTTTGTGAACTTTGATAACATTATTTGTAGGCTAATACATAATAATCATTCTTGCTTATGGAATAAAACATACTTAAAGCTAATTATACTCTTTCTGTACGTTTCATTTACTAGATCTACCGATTAAACATCCGACCTCATTATTTCCCTTTTAGCAGGATTAGTTCCCTTAGCTGAGCCAACCACGCGATATTGACATCCCGGACAAAATATCTGGTCAAGACCAGACGATGTCTATTTCAAGAGCGCAGACAAGTTGAACTCAATAAAACTCGCTTATAGCTAGATCTCCATCTAGTTGTTTTGGGCAGATATGTGTGTCTCAAGCTTCTAGAAATACGAAATGGACAAGTACATTTGTAAACCCTAACCTTAGTCCAGTGTAATCTCAATTTATATGTCTGCCGTAGCCCTCCCACAATATTGTAACCACGACTGCAGTCAACGCATCTGGTCCCTTCATATTGTATATAGACCATTTTACCTATCTTCTTTTTATATATAAACAGGGGCGACCTTAGGCATAAGCAAACTAGGGCCTCCAATCGGTGGTGGCCTCGCACAGGACTCTATTTTTAGAGAAGAAATAACGAAACTTGTCCTCAATGTTATTGTTGGGAGTACATTAGATTTTTAAAATTGCGTAATTTTTTTTTCGCTATATATATTTTACTTTTTTATTTTATTTAGGGCTAACCAATTCACTTCACCTAGGGCTCAGATTATCTAAGGCCGGCCCTGATATAAAGTAAAGACTAGATAGCTATTATCATCTAGTACATTTTGAACAAAAGATCAACAGGACTAGAATGTTAAAACTAAAACCACATCCGTGAAACGTGTTGGCACACTTTGTCTCCAGACGTTGTATTAGTCGCAGAGCAGGATTAGATCTTGTTGATCATTGCGTCCTTTAATGACAGCCATTCATCTCAAGACTACGGTTAAGAAAAAAATATCTAGGATATTTACAAAATCGTACATAACACCTCAGCGTTTATAGAAGAGTGGCAGATGTTTGTGACAATAGAAGTCAAGTACCTTTGTTCATTTTACAAAGTTCAACAACAAATCTAACAAGTTCAGATCTAACAAGTTCAGATCTAACAAGTTCAGATCTAACAAATTCAAATCTAATAAGTTCAGATCTAACAAGTTCAAATCGAACAAGTTTAGATCTAACAAGTTCAGATCTAACAAGTTTAGATCTAACGTGTTATAGTGTCCGCTATTTAACAGGGCAGTGTAGAGCTGAGTTTAATACTTAATCCGCATACTAGAAAAAAACTCGATGAGACTTTGCATTCTCAGCTGAAAGGTTCAGTCACAAGACCTTCTATTAGGTGTTCCAGGTCTATGTGTGAATGTGCTACGTGACTAGTCTCAGCTACAACATTATGTCAATACAGAGACTTTCTTGTTTACAGCGGGCAATCCCACCGCTAGTAACGAAATAGATTTAGCATACTGAGTATTATAGAGAGTTTTTCCTTTAAGTATACTAAAGAAAGATTTCACATACAAAGCATGAACAAAAGTGTATAGTGCCGAGTGTAAACAATGTCATTGACTTACTTTAAATGTTAAAAGGTTTTAGTCTACACAGTAGCAGTAGCCTACTCTAGGGCCATCTCCCGATTAAAAAAAAAGCAAATTGAGCCATTCATTGTGAATCAAATCATTTGCCAAAAGACATTCCAATTCTGTTACTATCTTTTATGCCATAATGATAATTTAATAAAGATAAATACACAATGGGTGCTAAGTAAAATTACTAAAATTTCAATACATTAAAAAAAAAAAAAATCATTTTATTAATTCATTGGCCTTTTTCGACCGACCAGTCATGAACCCGTTGGCACTGCACTCCACTTGGCTCCTTGTTTGCTTCGTCTTATTGATTCAGCCTGTCCCTTAGATCATATCGTAGTATATGCTTAATGTCCCACCCACAACCGGATGGCCCTAAAAATAAAAATAAAAAACCCCACCTAATTACATCTCTATTAAAGGACAAAACCAAGGAGGTTATATTTAGATGGAGATGGCGTGACGTCACTAGGTTGAAGCCAAATCGCAGCCATCTTGGTCTACTCAAATTAAAACATGTAGTCTGTTTTTTTTTGAGAAATTTGTTCGACAATATTTCACGACATTATTTAAATATCTGTACATTGTACAATATCTTATAAAACTTTAAAAACACAGTGTAAAGAATACAATAAACATTACAAATGCCTTCTTGTTCGGCATACGGTTGTACGCAACGACGACCAGAAAACGGGATATCGCTTCATCGGTTAGTTTGGTTTTTAGTCACTAAAGACTAAACTTTAGTGTGTTCTTATATAATGTCTTCATGTTTGTATAAAAATGTATCTTCCTACATTTTACATACTTAACATTTTAGATGTAGGCCAGAGTTTAATTAGGGAAAGATTAGTTAGTATTACTGTAACATTATTATTAGTAGTATGTAGTAGTACTCTTTTCACTTCAATTTTATCAATTTTGTGGTGATTTCAGTGCGGTAAAAAGAATTAAAAATATAACAAACCTCTTGCAAATCATTTTTGTGCTTTTTTTCAGCCCACAATAGTGCTTAATTTCGATGTAATCATTGTATTTCGGTTTTGTAGGCCTCGATCAGGTGATCGTATAAATCACTTTACATGCTCTACAGCGCTTTGTAATTGATTCATTGGAATATCTAGACC